>JBBYHO010000003.1:13843231-13882270 GCA_038382025.1 Adansonia gregorii | reverse complement strand
CCCCCCCCCCCCCCCCCCCCCCCCCCCTCCCCCCCCCTAAAAACTCTTGAGTGGGTCACAAGTGGACGGCGGTCACGGCACTCTTAGTACTTGCCGATAAGTTTTTTGAGACCCATGTAGCTGCAAAGAAAGGATTACTGGATATTCATTCAATTAACAAAGCAAATATGGATTTGTACTCTTATTCAAGACTCCTTTTCATCCCAATCAATAATATTATTTATTTTTCTTTTAAATTTGCTAAGTGCTGGTTGGCTAAACTAGAATGCATAATTACCCACTATTTGGATGCGACGTGACCCCCGCATTTATCATGTCGACACAAATATAAAATAAATAAAACAAAATAAAATTATAAAGATGAAGAAGCAGCAAAAGATCTCATTTCCCTTTTTATGAAGCAAAAAATAAATAAATAAATAAATAACGAAAGGAAGGAAAAAAAAAAAAAAAAGAGATTCCAATAATAAAAGATTATTAGTGCGAAAATTGTCGAGCATATACATTTAAGCTTGTCGGTTTTCACTTTTTTTTTTTTTTACATATTTGCATTATTATTTTTTAAGTTAAGTACAAATAAATTAAGTATTCGAATATTTATATTTAATATATTGTTAGATTTGAATTTTGTTTAATATTTTAGATTTATCAAATTGATGGAAAAAATGTATAAGTTAAATGTTAAAGCATAGGTATCTCTTATAATAATATTTTCAATAAATATAATACAAACAGTATAATATCATATACTAGTAATTTATCACTTCTATATTTAAAATTCTATATTAGAATTATTCATATTTATATATTTATAATTAATTTTATTTTTATATATACTCTGTGCATATTTAAATACGATGATCTTTTTAAATTATTATTTTGTCAAAAATACTATTAATTAATAACCAAAGATGATTAAAACCTTAATAGTACTGTATGAAGATTTAAATAATTAAAAAGAGATATATAAAAGTAGATGTATGAATCAAAGAGAAGATCTACCAAACTCCTCCTTTCTCCTTTTCTTCAAACCACAGCCATAATCTTTTTGTTTTCCTTAACGCAAACTAGGAATAAAATCAAGTCCAACAATTAAAATTTAATCTAAAGAAAAAAGTGCCACTTAAAATATAAACATATTCTCGAATTTTATTGGTGAAATTTTAAATTTCTGTCATTTCATAATGAATAAATTAGATAATTTTTCTTAGATTAAAAAAATCAAAAAGAAATAGCAATATTGCACAGTTCACCCGCTGACTAAGAACCAAACCTCGACCAACAGAAATCAGATAAGATTTGCATTAATTCGCTATTAGTCAATTAACCGAAGTTAATTAAAAAAATAAATAAAACCTTCGTCACTTTTTCTCTCTTTATATTATCTCTTACCCCTCTAATAATTTCGCGCAACAGAGCAATTCCATAGCCAAAGAATAGTAGCATGCTGTCTTCTCTCCCTATCTCGACCTCTCTCACCGTTTTCCCAATTTCTCCTCCGTCAACTTCCCGTGCCAGATTCCGACCACCTCTCCCTGCCGCCGCCGCCGCAGCTGCTTTCCCTTCAAAACAAGAGAAAGTTTCGACGAGCGGTTATCTCTGCCGTCCAGGAATGGCAGCGTGCACGTCGTTGTACGAGGTACTAGGGATTACCGTCGGTGCTTCGAACCAGGAAATCAAGGCAGCGTACCGCCGATTGGCAAGGGTATGTCATCCCGACGTGGCAGCAATTGATCGGAAGGACTCATCGGCCGACGAGTTCAAGAAGATCCACGCGGCGTACAGTACCTTATCGGATCCCGTGAAACGAGCCGTGTATGACAGTAAGCTTAATTGGAGATTCCAACGGCCGTTGACTTCGTCTTCTAGGTTTTCTGGATATACGGGGAGGAGTTGGGAGACTGATCAGTGCTGGTAAACGAGTTGAATCTCTCAATGAAGCTACCGAGTTGGAAGTTGAACTCATCGACGTTTCTTAATTTCCATAAATCTGTACAGATAGTCAGTGTATATCCCAAAAAAAAAAAAAAAAAGAAAGCCCGATTAACTAACGAAAAAAAGAACGAGCGGAGGGTTTTGCTGGAGAAATCAGAGCCGTCGATTGTGCCACGTAAGAGATCTGCTCTTTTTTTTGGCCTTTGTGCTTGGCTGGTGCACGAAGACTCTCAGGGAAAAAATGAATCCCTTGCATTGTATTGTACTTTTACAGTTATTAAAATCATAATTACAAAAGAGAAACAAAGCTTTTGCTTGCTTAATCAACACTAGTAGCTCTGAAATTGTGTTGTGAAGTTTCTATTTTGGAGTTGAAAAATGAAGAAGAACAGTCTATGAAAAATTGAATAAATATTCATAGCAAACAGCTTTCCAAACCTTTTTCGTTTTGGCAATTTTTACATGCAAATCTAATGGCAATTGTTTGGCTTATCTAATTGAGATTATGTAGCTGAAATTAGTTAAATTAAGGTCAAGTTTTTTTTTTTCTTAATTATAGGATGAAGTGCCCCAAAATTATGCTTATCATTCAGTTGGGTAACTTAAGTGCCGTTGTTACTTATTTTTGGTTTTGAAGAAATACATATTTCAAAATTTTCCTCCGTTACATATTGTATAAAATAATTCTCCATTTTGCATTTCATAATTTACTATAAGAAAATCATGCCTCAATAAATTACTAGTAGTAGGATACATGATCATCTTTTGAAGGAACAAGTACCTTATAAGTTATAAGATAAGGATAATAATATTTTTTTTATAAAAGGAAAATAAATGTTAAAACTAAATCCATGCATGTTTTTATCAATTATCACATACATAAATTTTCTTGGGGTAAATTAGTTAGGGTATCCTATGCATTGCTAAATTTTATGTCAAGTTTAGTGAGTTCATCAAATTTTATTGAAACAGCTAAATTAAAATTGATTTCAGATTTAATCAATTCTTCCGATTGGTCTACCCCTTCGAAAATTCTACTAGTCAATGGATGGATTTAGTCTTTTTTTTTTTTTTTTTGTGGGAAGCAACTAATATGTCTTACTAAAGCTGAAGGACAATTAATTGGAATTGAATTATTATCTTCTGCGTCAGAATGCCTCAGTTTTAGTTTCTTTAGAGGACAAGATGATGATTGTTTCTAGAAGCATTAGTCCCCTCTGGAGTACATGGAAGAAGCCGATAGCATTCTCAAAGGAAAAAAATGAAAATCTGCAATTTATTTTGGAATGGAAAAGATGACCAATTAGGAGACTATCAGCTCGGAAAGCAAACGCCACTATTTCCTTACAAAGTGTTGAATTTGCTTGTCAACTTGGAAGAACAATTTTTTTTTGAACCTTTTGATTCAATCTAATTTTGCCAGCTAATTTGGTCGACAAGGAATTGGAATATTTCGACCTACGCTCAAACTGTCAGTAATTCCTATCGACGTAGTCTTTTATTATTTATTTATTTTGGAAAATGAAGGATTTGAACAAATGCTGAAACGTCGGTGAAAGGTTACCGATTGGAATTCCCGTGCTGCGAATGCGAAACATGATTTGCGTGAAACTTTTATTTGCTATAATTGAAAATAAAAGAAGAAGAGGAAGAAGATTCAACAAATTAATTTTTTTCCACCAAATAGAATACTAAAAAAGGGGGAAAAAAAAGAATGAGAATTTTATTATGAGTTTGATTTTTAATTCATCATTGATGGTATGTTCAATACGGTCAACTTTCAAATTCCAATGCCCTCTTAGTCGTTGGTAGTTAATTTCATTCCAATGCCCTTCTAGTCGTTGGTAGTTAATTTCATTCAATTACGTTATTACTTGGGAGGCAATACTACCGAAAATTCCTGCAACATTTCGTTTGACAATATCTGTGTTTTTCTTTTTAAAAAAAAAATTCGAGTGTTGAAATTGTGACAATTATATTCCATTGAATTTGATTGTTAGTTTTAAGCACTGTGGAAAGAGTGAGAACAGATATATATATATATATATATATCCTGTAAAATCTGTATATTTAAAACTCAAACTTACCCTATCAAATTCAAGTAAATTGCCCTCTTCAAGTGGAGGCTGCACAAGGAAATAGTGGATGATGACTTTCAATTTTAATCAATATTGAAATCTTTCTTCTACTAGATTTTGGTTGTCACAACTCAACTTGCTGGCCAGGTTTTTTTGAAAACTACAATTTGCTTGCAAATTGGCCTGGAAGACTGGCCCCAAGCCCCCTTTCTTTTTCTTCTTCTTCTTCTTCTTTTCATATTGACAAGCACATGAAGTTTCGATTTAGACGATAATCATATAATCTGTTGAAACATCAAATATTAGACTTTTAGTTATAGTAATTAAGATTTACTCTCTAATAATATTTTAAAAAAAATCTATATAACAGTTCTAAAAGTACAATTGGAGGGTGATATACAGTCATGTTTGTTAGTATAATAAATGTAATTAAAAATAGTATGGATTAAGATAATATCGTATTGAAAATTCTAGTATATATATATATATATATATATATATACACATATTTTGACGGAAAGGTTACGCATTCATTAAACAAACTGTGAGTCAATTGCCACAGTTTCCGCAAGAAAATCTGGGCATTCATCTCTCTACACCCTTTGCTCAGTTCCTTCTAGGCCAAACTTAGCTATTTGGTGCGCTACCCTGTTCCCTTTCCTCGTTACAATTCTAGTATATATTTGAATTCTCAGCAAATTTTGAAACGGTATTTAAGATTGGAGAAAATGGGGGCAATGATTTGGTTTCAAATAGTTGCATGAAGATAAGCATCGATTGAATTGAATGCATGACATTAATATATAGATCTTATCATCCCAAGTTTCTCTAAACCTACCCATGATTCCAATATACTTCTTTAATTTGGTTGAAATTGTTGCTATGCATGCCTTGCAGTAGTATTTCAGTCCACAGACAACAGACAGACTCCTACATTTCTCTGAAACTTTTAATTGAGACTTTCCATTCTTATTTCTTCATCTTTTAGACTTGATCATTTTAAATATATACGGTATTTTGTACATGCAAGGAAATTTTTTGTAAATAAGTAACATATATTATTTTGTACTTTCATTAAATTTAATCATTTTAAATATAATATAAAAATATGATATATATTTGATAAACACGAGAGCTCATGTAATAAACCTACGACACAACATTTTTAAACATGATTAACACCACTTGTTGGATTATTGATACTTGGACTTGGCTAAAAAGATACAATGAATTGAGATTTGGATAAAAGCAATGTATTATTAGAATTAGAATTTGCATTGAACTATTACTGTTACTGTTATGGTAATGGAGGGAGTTTGGGAATGGATTGAAAGCCAATCATCAGGAAAAAAAAAAAAGGGGGGGGGCAGGATTTTGGTGCCAGAATTTGACTTTCTTCTCTAAATCTAATAATTCCATATGTTACGTGGTGCATCAGAACTGCAATATCAGTTAATTAATGGTTCTCTACCCGAAATCCAAAATCCTCGATTGTGATTTCTGATGTGAACTTTATCCTCCAATTTTTTTTTTTAATGCTATACTAACTAATGACATTGACAATTCATCAAATTAAGTAATTAATTAATTATTCATTTATTATTTTTAGTTTTCTTGCTTAATTAGTGGCTCAATTGCCCTCTCACAATCATAAATCAAATCTTTAACTTTCAAAAAGCTTAGAATCCATTTGAATGTTTTTCCAACACTTCTGCTTATATACCGCGATGCTGTTTGATGACTGTATTTTATTAATAGTTTATAATAAGGACTAACAAATCATCAGAAAAAGAAAATATAATCTAGTTTATTGAATCTATAATTGAATTTATATATATATAAATATATATTAGTCGGTATTTTATCATCCATTATTTCCCGTGATCCACTTTTTGTTACTCCACAGTCAACGAAACGATGGATGAGCTTAATTGAGATTTGGGCAAAAATCATCTAATCGAAGATTCAGCTGGACCACAGAGCTATTAACTCAGTAAAAAGTTAAATAAACCTTATATAAGAAAATATCTCAAGTCTCAAGAATTTAAATTAAAAACATCCATATTGCATGCACAAACCTTCTTTTTAGAGCTTATAGAGGGTTACCAAATTTTATAATTTTTTATATAATATGAAAAATATGACATAAATATGATATATTTAATAACTTTAAATAAGATTAATATGATATGTTTGTACACATATCGCATTCATATTTAATAATTTAACTTATTTAATATTCTTATTATATTTATGTTTAGACAATTAATAAAATGTGAAAACACGATACACATGCACATAAATGAAAAAATTACAGCCAAGGCATATCAAAAGAAATATTATTATCAAATATACTGATAGAAAAATTTTTTTAACTTTATAAGTAAAAAATTATTATATCCCTCAATTATTTATTTAACCTTTTTGTAAAATTAAAAAACTAATGTATTTGATAGAAATTCTTAAAGGAAATATTATATTGATTTTGTTTTGTGTTTTTTTTTAAATAGTACTGCATACTTTTTTTAAAGGACGCTTCAACAAAAGAAGAGTTTGATTAAAAGTGAAGTTGACACATGATCAGCTAACAAATGTTATCAATTGATGTTGACTGATCGATTGATGAGTCCATTATCGCTGCTCAGATTTGAATTTTCTCCGACTTTTTTTAACGTTAATTTTGATGATAAGATCTTCAGAAAATATGATTTATTTTTCATGTCGGATTGAGCTAACAATATCTACTCGGATTTCTATTTAAAGAAAGAAAATTAACAAATGTCGGCAGGCTTCCATGAAAGCTTATAACAATTTGGTATTGTTCTTTTATTTTTTTAAAAAGAATATGGTTTACGCATTTTTCAGTTTTTGTGTTAATTTTTTTTTTGAATTATTCTAAAGCATATTCTATTACATTGATTTGAAACATTTAAGTATTTTCCATGAAACTTTAATTTGAATAGACAAAAGAAAAAAAAAAACTTATCTCTTCTTATCAATAACTGAATTAATTTCTCCGAGCAAAATTTTAGTAACTTAATTAATTTTGTAAAGAAATAGACCTAAATACGAGTTAAAAGAAAGCAAAATGTAGTAGTAGTCTTACCTTGTAAATTTTTTATACTGAAATTGATTGTTAAGTGGCAACCTAAGCAAAAGAAAATATATTGCAAACTTGTGATTTTAGAGAACTTAAATGGTTAATTCCAAATACTTTATCGACTATTTAATGAAAAGAATAAGGTGCAAAGAAAAGTATTGCTTCAAAGAAGAAACTGGGGCCTAAAGATTGGGCTACATAGGGGCCTTCTTTTCTTCTTTAATTGAGAAAGTGGACCTCTGATTTTAATCCATATAAAGCTACGGAATTGAGATAATGTTATTACCATAATAGGGACCGAAGAATCCAATAATCTATATGGATTTTTATAATTTGAACACGTGTTTTGTAGTTGTGTTTAATGTTTATTTTTAGCATGAGCTATACAAATATAAAATAAAAAAATTATTAAATATTTTAAAATTTTAATATAATACATATTAAATATATCGTATTAATTATATTTAAATATTTTATGTCATATTGATTATATCATTTGATATCATATTTAAAATTATCAAGATTGTTCTCTATCTATACGAACATTATTGATAAATTTTTCCTTTTATAAAAGAGAAAAAAAAAAAAAAAAGGAAGGAAGAGAAAAACTCTTTTTCTTTCTTTTTTTAATACCTCCGGCTCTTGCGTCCTTTGATTCCTCGTTAAAAGCTGCAACAAAAGACAGATATAGACGATTTATGCCAGAAAGCATAAACCACCAAATATAATGTACAAGCAAAACTATTTTATATATCTACATTGAAGCCAGTGCAAGAGAGAAACGATGACGCGGCTAATAAACAAACGCCACTAAAAGCTGATTTTGATGTAGAGCTTCCTTTAACTTACTTCAACCGAGAGCAACGACCCATGCACAGTTTCGGCCCAAGCGTAGATAGTGATATTTCATCGTAAAGCACTCTCAAAATTAAAATTGATGTGCTGGCGTAGGGACTTGGCTGCCGCTGCTGCACGCATTTATAATTGCTATTCGATAGCACATGCACGAAAAAGAAAAAAAGTTATAATTAATTTCCATGACCTCTTTCTTTAATAAATTTCTTCGTGTTCTATCTTTTAGTTTTTCCCTCAAAATTTTTGGCAGTTTGAGTGTACTGTGTCGGGTGTTCCTTCACCCATCGTTTATTAATTAGCAGCAACATTCATGAGACAGACAAAGACATTTGCAGCACGCAGGTTACGAAAATGGAGAATCAATCGGAAAGTAATGAAGGCCAAGAGCTTATGTCGAAAAGCCAGGGTTATTACTCATTGTTCAAAATCACGATGAGCCCTTACCGGTTGATACAAATCGATCCAATTAAGAAGAAAACAACATCCAATTAATTGTCACTTTGTTTAAAGTGGATTCTTCCATCTCCTGGGTTGCATTCATATTCAATAAAAAAAATTAAAAGCTAAACCAAACATCAAAATCCCTACTTCATTACTTAAACTCGTCTTTTATCTCGAGAATCATTATCCCAATCACATGAACATCTTTCGGTCGGTGGCATGACTTTAATCCTAATTTTACACAAGCATATTATATATTATATTTTCTAATACATCTTCGGTGGGTTTGAATCCTGTAAGTTACTGTTTTATTTATTATTATTATTATTTTTTTCATATTTCCATTACTACTATTCATTTATTTAACTCATATCTAAGACACTTAGGAATGGAAATTATACTTATAAATATTAATTAAAATTATATTTAAAAAAATAAAAAATTGAGCTTCGTGTACAGATTCTGAGCTTCGAAGCTGATCCAATTTGGATTAAGAATCTGGCACCAGAAGCAGTTCATATTCAAGTTCAACTAAGTGGATGTCCCTTTCGTTTGTCACTGTCAAGCTATTCCGTAGAATTAAAAGCTTGCGTGAAGGACATGAATACATTACTTGGAAAACTACAAAAATCAATAAATTTGAAGGCTTGATTAAAGTTGTGGGCTTGGCTGAAAGTAGAGAAGCATGGAGAGTGGACCACTACCCTCAAAAAATATAAACTTTGCTAATGTGTATCAAAAAGCAAGATAACCTATCTCTTTGAGGTGATACGTCCCTTTATGTATCCATGATTCCATGCATGCCATTGCGTGGAGAAGCTAAGTCGAAAAGGAATAAAGTAATGGGAGAATGTGCCTAATTCCAATACATCCTATTCATTTTTGGCCTGTCTTGGTTAGCTCCCTGGTTGTTATCCAATAGGATGGATTTTGGACGTTGGCTAAAAGTAGATTCGGCACTTCCACAGGCAACAAGGTGAAAAGTTGGAAAAAAAAAAATACAGGGCTGATCACACAGTGACCTGTAAAGAAATGTTTCTCCCATCAACATTGCAAGAAAGCATTGGGAAACAGTCGCATTTCTCCACCAAATATTGTCGAAAATATTTGGGGAAAAGTACTCTTGGTTGATGTTCTCTCTCACTTTTTTCCTTTCCTTTAATTATAATGGAGTAAGTACTGACATTATACAAGTTTTTTTTCATCTTAAGCCAATGCATGGCGCATTTATATATACGTCAATTTCTCATGATCCACACATTTGCTTGGTGGCAAATATATATTGGTTTGCTTTATTTATTTAAGATAAAAAGGTGGTGTGAACAACAATAACCACTAAAGTTATAACCGGTGACTGCTCGAGGTAAAATAATGACAATTAAGTAAAAACTTTCAAGAACAAACACTTTGATCTTATGGCCATGGATGTATCTGTATTTTTTATACTGTAATTTATGAACATTAGCCTGCAAGTGATTATGCATGCATGTAAAGATATTAGTGGGATGGATGGCCCTCCTCGATTGCCGAGAGATAGACGGAATATTTCATGCTTAATTTTGAAAGTTTTTGGAGATGGATTTTTTTTTGCATGTTCTCTATTCTTAACTATTAATGGCAAGCATGGCTATCCTGAAAGGAAAATGACAGCTAGAGAAAGAGAGAGAGAGAGAGAGAGAGAGAAGAGAAATATTACTTACTAAAACCAGTAATAAACACAGACACATAAACGTATACATATTGCAGAGTCAACCACCCCTTTTACATTCACGGATATCATAAATAGGGTTTTGGTCTTTGCTACCACTTTAGGTCGTTTTAAGTTTTAAGAAGGATGACAATGGATACAGCGATATTGTTTACTCCAAAATGTAGCAGCTAAAAGAAAAAGCTCCACAAAAGTGGAATTTTTAATGGTTAGAATGGCAGATGACCGGACATTTCACTCACTCCACAGAGATCCCAAAGCACAGTTTCAGACAAAATACTAAGAAGAGAAAGAGAAATAGAAACTATTGCAGTAACTAATTTTTTGTGGTCCAACTGAAAATTGGAAAGGGTGGGGGTGCTATGCCATGCAAAGTACTGTAACATTTACCCGATTTGTGCAATAAATAAAACTGATGTTACGTATGTTCTAGTATATATCCTTACAAAACCTGTTTGGTTGCTTCTTCATTAATGTTTAGGATCATGGGTTCCACACCTGCAAATTAGCATCCATGGACATGGCAGCTTCAAGGAACCTTCTAATTGGGGTTGTGGTTGAGATAAAAACAGCATAGACTTTAATGAATCGTCGGTAGCTTGTAACCTAATACAATATAAATGCGCTGTTTCATAAGAGGATAAATGCTTCACTATAAAATTTATAAGAATTAGTAATAATTAGTAATTATCTTCAAAATATAAATAAAAGTTTCTAAGAGTCACCCATTATAATTGTAATTTTAGATACGACATTCGTCTTCTATGCCATAAAATTAAAGGTAACATTCATTTTTAATATTGTTAAATTTGAGATAAAAATGATTTTTTTTGTTATCTTCTTATTTTATCTCTAAAAATGTTTTTATTTTTGTAATCTCGGAGGCATGTTTCCAATTATCTGGTATCTAGACCGCACGGTTTCTTATTCATTAGGCATGCAGTTTATGCAAATTGTGTCATTTATATGTGTGATCTTGAAACCTTTAATGAAATTTATTTATCTTGTTTTAGAGGAGGTAAAACTACGGATTAGAAAACCTTTATTTAACTTGTTTAATTAGATATGTATGTGCGAAACAATTATTAGAAAAGACAGTGACAATATTGAACTCAGTATAGTTTGCACTAAAATCTTTTGATAATTCATTATTGTGTGCATGCATTTGCAATATTTGGCAATAACATGGCTGTAAGTTGTACTATTTATATATATATATATATAATACGTATTATATCATTGTCAGGAATTAATTGAATCCGATTTCTAAATTATTAGTAAATCTAAACCACATCATCAGAGACAATAGAAGGAGGTCTTTTTTGTTTTTCTAACAATGTTAAAAATACATATTTAATAAATTATTGGTGTATAAATTTTATATATTAATTCATATAATACCACATCATTAATAAACAAATATAATATTTTAAAAAATTTTAAAAATAAATATAATTAATTTTGTTCATTAATAGATGATATCATATAAGCAATCATGCAGCAGATATAAATCTTAACATTAATGATATTCTTTTTTCGGTTAATTTTTTTTACAAAAATATTAGTTCAAAAATATTAAAATAAATTACATTTAAATTTAAACTTTAAACTCATAAAATATCTATTTTAAAAATAATTACATAAATCAATCAATCAACTAAACAAATCGTGAAAGATGTTGCGTCTGTTCTCTTGTATTTATTGTTATCCGTAATTTCGTTTATCAACAGTAGTGTTGTTTGCTCGTCAATAATTGAGTAACGGTTTCCAATCACTGCTCAACAAAGTTACGTTAACCACTCATGACTCATATATATTTTTTGCGTTTGCAAAAACTATCTACAGTTATTTTCATTTGTTCTTGTTTGGGATTGTGATGAAGAGCGAAGTATTTGCTAAATTCCGCATCTGCGGTTGCTTCCACGAAAGATGTACGCTTAACAAGCAGCCAAAGAGTGTACAATGTTGGCTTTAACAAATAATCAAATATGTGCAAGAAAATGAGCTCTTCTATCACTCACCTGCAACACTAATGCTCCACGCATGAGTTATTTGATAGAAGATGGGGGGAAAAGTGAACCCAATTTTACAACGCTTATCTTACTCCATGTTGCATTGATGTCTGAATTGATTCCTCCCGACTATGGCGACTGATAATATGCAGATAACCAAAAACAAAGGTGATTCTTTATCTTATCTGCACTCCATCAATGCAACAAAAAGGAAAAAAAAAAAGAACCCCAAATGCCTGCGAACATGATCTAGCTATTCTGTCCTGTCAGCTTGGTTTTGAATTAGAACAAAATGTTTCAAGTGATCGATCCGTGTCTAATATCACTTTCGGTTTTTCTTCTCTCCCTCGCTGCTACGAACACCTACAGTCACCAGAGAGAGATAAGAGATACTAATCGCACTAAAAAGGCAGTTGGATAATTTGACACGTGAAAATTAAATAAATTGGGGTATCAGACTTGGAAGTATTAACCTCAACCCTTAGGGTGTGTTTGCAGTGCTGTCTGGTGTGCGTAACTATTATTATTATTATTATTATTATTATTGCAAAGCCTAGAGGAAAGTTATTGATATTACATCATTTTTCTTCACATCCCAAAAAGCATAATTTCCTCTACTCCTCTCTCGGTCTTTCTTCTTTTTGGTAGCTACTCTGAAGAAACGAAATTACGTAGTACAATTATAAAGTATTATATTGCACGTATCCAAGATGTAGACATACATAACTATGATGAAATCTTCAAATTTATGGTCTCTGCATGTCTTTAAGGGCATGGATTATAGAGTGGTAAGATTGATGCCTAAACTAAACAGATCAGATTCAGAGCTCTCACTCACAGTCACCGACTACCACTGCGAACCATCGTTGATCGTTTGTACTCTGGATGAACACGTTGTTTTCCATCAGGAAAAAGCTCTTTCATCAATTAGGAGAATGGGGTCGTCAAAGCAATTGTGCGGTTATGCTTGTGTGGATCTCCAGCTTGATATAAAAAAAAACCCTGATTTTTTAATAACAATTTAATATCTTGTAGAAACAGGTACGGCTCTGGAACATGTGATAGTTACCGTGAAGGGGACTGATTGAGCCTGGCATGGAGAAGCCAGCATCAACCAGAAAATATAAATGAAAGATCAACGAAACGTCAATTTCCTTCGATGGGTAAAAGTGAGAAAAGAAAGAAGAAGATCATAACTTGTGGACAAAAATGGAAAAAAAGATCAAAAATCATTGTAACCTTGAAGAAATGTTAAAGATTTAATTAACATCACTAAAATGAAGGGAAAGAAAAAAAATCTTACACATACTGATGCTTTCAAACTTTTCATTTCTATCAAACATCTTCAAGGTCTTTTTTCTTCTCCTTCTTAATGTATTGAAGATTTTAAGAACAACCAATCTCTTTGATAGCGCCATGGTTTCCCTTTGACAAGAACATAGGAGCTTGATCATGAAAAGATTGAAGTTTCAAGAAGTGTAAATCTAACAAGAATAATATATGATAATGAAACAGCTTGTTTAAGAAACTCCAACAAGCGTAAACTTAACCATATCTTCTTTTGTGTATTGGTTTCAAAAAGAAGCCTAATTCTATAACAAGTTTCCACAACAGCAGCTTGGATTGGAATTTGTTAATCGAATTAATTAGTTCCACCAATAAATTAAAGGGATGGAGATTTGAACAACGTAACTGAGGCACTGATCATGATTTCCAAGGGTCAAGCCCCATTCTTTTCAAGGCTTTGACGAAGAAGATGAAAAACATTTGAAAGGGTTATTGCCAATATAAAAATCATCCCATCTATAGTCTATATCTCCCTCTATATATATATATATATATATATCTGATCTTGCATAAGAATAATTAAGATTGGGTTGCAGCCGGAACAACCATTTAAGCCCAATATCTGACCTTGTTCCCGGAGATGATAAATGGTAAACTCGCATCATTTTAAATTCAAGGTGACTTGCATTCTTGAACTCGTCTTATTTATCAAAGTATAAATTAATGGATTAATTTTTTTTTCTTGCAAACTAAAACTAAAAAGAAAAATTCTGATTGTTAAGTACACTTCTCATGTGAATTATAAAAGAAAAAAAAAGTGAATTTTTATTTAGAAAAGATAAATCTTTGAGTTTAAAGTTTAACCAAAATAATTTATTATTTTTCTTAAAAGATGGATTCTCAGAAAATTAGAATCAGATATATAGTATTTACAAATTCCTTTTTAATTATAGGCCTTCGATATATTTTTTTTATTAAAGAAAAAATAGATGAACTCCATTTTGAGATTGGTAAATATCGACAGATTGAGCATTGATAATTCCATATCTGATTTCATTCAAAGTTCGATTGGTAACCAATGAAATTTTCTATAATTGAAACGATTATTTTGCAGCAAGAAAAAATGGCCATTGCATAATACGATGCCTCCGTTGAAAGCATTCTCTCTGCCAGGGAATTAATGGCAATAATTTTGGCTGTCTTTTCAACAAACCCAATAATTTTGTCCAACTACAAAAAATGATAATAATAATAAATAACAACTCAGGCTACTAAAACGTCTTTTCGGGATATGTCTCGTCGAATTCTTGTAAGAACATTGAATTGAATTTCATAAAAGATGTCAACATTGTTTAATATATTAATTTCCCTTTTAAACTATAAATATATATATATATATAGATTATGCTATGTGAAATTTTCTAAAGAGAAGCATATATATATATATATATATATATTCTTTAAAAACTTGACAATAATGTATGTGGTTCTTGGTCATACAGACTGATTTGAAAATTCCAATTCTAAAATATATATATAAATAGTTCTTTTAATTGTTTCCATGTAGTTCTTATTAATAAATAATGCATATGAGCAAACCTTCTTTAAAATTTTTCACAAAAAATTGGAATAAGATAAAGGGAATTACTCATAAACCACGTATATTAGATGGAAGCATGAATAAAAAGTCCACTTAGAAAAATTATTTTTAACGATTGAGATTCTCAGAAATTGAATCTTATTTGTTAAGATTAAAAATTCAACTAAATGGTGAATTGAACATGTATATGTATTTAAGGAAAAAATAATAATTAAAGTACAATGCTAAAAGTAGCCGACCAAACATATGCTATGCTTCTAAACACTAAAAATACTGAATCAAGTAATCAAAGCAGTGAGTTCTATTCTGTTTGCATTTTACCCGTCGGCCTGTCACTTCCATGGCCTATTAATAAAGCAGGTAAATATTAAACCCTGAAAAAAATATAAATCAGAGCAACGTTTCTCCATTATAAATTCGACTTTGTTCCATGAAAAAAAAAACGCGGAATATTTTTATTGAATCAACAACAAGAACAATAATAGTACGAAGATATTCAATTTCCCTTCGGCAACGCGTTTGATCTTGTAAAACTCGTCCGCCATGAATGACCCTTTTCTTCTTTCATCAATCTTCATCGCTTTTCTATCCCGTCCACACCCTGAAACAAAGGCAAAAAGAAGAATCAAATTGCCCGTAGAACTGACGAGGGGCAATTAACTCCGCAAACTTGAAGCAGCCGTATCCATGCAACATTGACCTTCAGTTACCCCACTTTCTCCCTCCATTTCCTTAACCAAACAAGAAACTCCTCCAAAGACCAAAAACCCAAGACAAATCAGTCCTTTTCTCTTCAATTTGATTTATTTATTTATTTTTTATCTGATCAAGTTTACCCTTTTTTTTTTTGGGTTGTGATGGCGGATATAGTTAAGCAAATCTTGGCGAGGCCGATTCAGTTAGCGGACCAAGTAACGAAAGCGGCGGATGAAGCAAGTTCTTTTAAGCAAGAGTGTCAGGAGCTTAAGTCCAAGACAGAGAAACTCGTCGGCTTACTGCGACAAGCGGCCCGTGCGAGTTCTGAACTTTATGAACGTCCCACGCGCCGCATTATCGATGATACCGAACAGGTCCTCGATAAAGCTCTGTCGTTGGTCCTCAAATGCCGCGCCAATGGCCTCATGAAGCGCGTCTTTACAATCATCCCTGCTGCCGCGTTCCGTAAAATGTCTTCTCAGCTCGAGAACTCAATCGGCGATGTTTCCTGGCTTCTCCGCGTATCGGCTTCGGCTGACGATCGCGACGATGAGTACTTAGGCCTTCCCCCAATCGCTGCAAACGAGCCCATTTTATGCCTAATATGGGAACAAATCGCAATTCTTTACACCGGTTCACTCGACAACCGATCCGAAGCCGCTGCCTCGCTTGCTTCGCTAGCCAGAGACAATGATCGTTACGGCAAACTTATTATAGAAGAAGGAGGGATTGGACCATTGTTGAAATTAGTTAAAGAAGGGAAAATAGAAGGTCAAGAAAACGCCGCCAAAGCAATTGGGCTTCTCGGTCGGGACCCGGAAAGCATCGAGAACGTGATTCACGCTGGCGTTTGCACGGTGTTTGCGAAAATCCTCAAAGAAGGTCCGATGAAAGTTCAAGCCGTGACGGCGTGGGCGGTGTCTGAGCTGGCAGGTAATTACCCAAAATGTCAAGATTTATTCGCCCAGCATAATATAATCCGATTACTCGTGAGTCATTTGGCGTTTGAAACGATTCAAGAACATAGCAAATATGCAATTGCTAGTAACAAGGCAACGTCGATCCACGCGGTGGTTATGGCGAACAGTACTAATTCGAATGCCAAAATTGTTGTTGATGAAGATCATCAGAGTCAAATCTCGCATCCATTGGGGAACCAAACCCCAAATCAGATACATAATGTGGTTACCAATACTATGGCAATGAAAGAAGGGTTGAAATTCCCACAGAAGCCGAGTAATAATCATGTTAGGAGTAATAGTCAGGGCAATGCCAAGCAACTTCATCAAGTTTATTATCAAACCCAGCAGCAGGGTTCGATTTCCGGGGCGAATATTAAGGGAAGGGAATTGGAAGATCCTGCTACCAAGGCTTATATGAAGGCAATGGCAGCAAGAGCTTTATGGCATCTTGCTAAGGGGAATTCGTCTATTTGTCGGAGTATGACCGAGTCTAGAGCATTGCTCTGTTTCGCAGTTTTATTAGAAAAAGGAACTGATGATGTGCAGTTCAATTCGGCTATGGCATTAATGGAGATTACAGCAGTGGCAGAGAAGGACACTGATTTGAGAAGGTCTGCATTCAAACCAAATTCTCATGCTTGTAAGCTTGTTGTCGATCAGCTGTTGAAGATTATTGAGAAGGCTGATTCGGAACTGCTGATTCCTTGTATCAAGGCCATCGGTAATTTGGCAAGGACGTTTAGAGCAAAGGAAACAATGATGATTGCCCCATTGGTTAAACTTCTTGATGACAGGGAAGCTGAAGTTTCTAAGGAGGCTGCGATTGCACTTACTAAGTTTGCTTGCACTGACAACTACCTGCACCTTGATCACTCCAAGGCAATCATTGGTGCAGGAGGTGCAAAGCATTTGATTCAGCTAGTGTATTTTGGAGAACAAGTTGTTCAACTCTCGGCATTGGTTCTCCTATGCTACATTGCCCTCCATGTACCTGACAGCGAAGAACTTGCCCAAGCTGAGGTGCTTACGGTGCTTGAATGGGCATCCAAGCAATCCTACATGACCCAGGATGAAACAGTGGAGACACCGTTGCAAGAGGCCAAAAGGAGATTGGAGCTGTATCAGTCTAGAGGTTCAAGGGGATTTCATTGATTCAATCGCATTTCCATTTGAATTCCCTGTTTAAAACAGCATCCCATCATTTTGTTTCCAATTCATCATTCTAATGGAGTGTACATACAGTTAGAGGTCTTCCATAGTTGATCATAAGTATTTTCAGTCATTTGCAGAGTTGCTGCTTCTTTTCTCTCCTCGCCAGATTGCCTTGAGTTGCATGGCTATGTTAAATCGATAAAATGAGTTCCTGTTATATTTTTTAACGGGTCGTACAATGTATTCCTCCACATTTATTTTTGTTCCTTTCGGAATATCTTCCCTTGGGAATAACAACTGTCCGTTGATTTATCAATTAAATTTATTTATATTTTTTCAAAAAGATTTTAGTTTGCATTATTGGTATTTAATAAGTTGGTGACATCTTGGTTGGAACAGCTAGAAATGAGGTAAGGTGGGGCAAAGTTGTCTGAAAAGATTGATTATTATCTGGAAAAGAAAATGAGAGGCATTGATTTGAAGTTGAACTAATAATTGGGCAGGCTTTATAAGTTCTATTTACCTGAAAATTTTGTAGTGGTTTCTAATCACCAAAAAAGAATGATTCAACGTCGGGCCTCAAACCTCAGGGTCTTGGACTCTCCCAAACAAACTGGTCTGGCTTACCTGATTTTTCTTCGTCTTTGTGTCATCTGATTCCATCAGCAAACCTGAAACCACCTACCTTGCTCTTTTTTCTCTTTTTTTTTTTGGGGGGGGGGGGATGGGGGATCAATAAATTATTACCCACCTTTATTGCCACCTAGAAGAAGGTGGTTCTGATACTGCCATGTAGTTTTCCTAATCCCAAATTGCAGAACCCTACGGCATTTATACCTTTTTGCAAGTGGTTATGAGCAAATAAGAATGGGTAACATGTCCTCTCATGAGATTAAGTAGCAAGTTAAACCACTCATTAATTGATTGAAAGCAGCCTCTCATTAACTTTCAAAGCAATAAACGCTAGGTCAAAATTGCTCTGTTCACCAAAATGTACTTAAAACTGTATTTCAAGCGGAGAAAGACCCTTAATACTTGTCAAATCCACCCGCTAGAGAAGACCGGATTTATGCTTCTAATTACTGTATAGTCAATTTCATTTTGCCACCCTTGAAAGCTGGTATTAAGAACAGTAAGAAATCCACACGTCAGACAAGCCGAAATTCATAAACAAAGAAAAATTAAGAAGGCGTCCATTCCACCAAGCTGAAATCATGACATGACTAAAAAATGATAGTGAACAAAATCTGAAACTGATGATATTTACTTTATTTGGCTTTTAAATGTATGCAATATCTGCAGATGGAAAGTTTGGCTTTTGTACTGAAACATTAGTTTAGGGACTGGTTCTCATTTTGCTTTATTCCATGCTGTCTAAAAAGCGCATTGCACAATTCTTTCTCTCCATGCAATCAGTCTTGCGAATTTTGTCTCCCTTGTGATGACATCTTTCTTTTTTCAAAGTTCGTTAATTGAGATTGAATTTCATCTTTAACGATAAACTTTGAGTTTGAAAAGTGAGTGCAGGAACCCAGAGATTCACATGAATAGTTCAACACACATCACTTCCGATTGTAGGATTCGCATGCTAATGTCCTTCACAGATAAGTAACTGAGCTTTGACATTTAAGGTAAATTTTTTTTTTTTTGGTTTTTTGATGATTGAAATTTTCTACTAATCCACATTCCAGGGAATTTGTAACACTTGGAACTTAAAATTTATAGCTTTTACTAGATAGACATGACTATCTATCTTTCCTTTGTTACTGTAGGACTAAGATTCTTCGATAGACCTTGTCTATTCCAAGGGAAAGGGGGGAATGACTTTAGGCATGTGTTTAAGAAAAGAATCATGTTCCTGAAATCTAAAAAATTTTGTTTTTTTTCTGCTTGATATTTGTTCGAAAGAAGAAACGTCTTTAAACTAACTAGGAAAGTCATTTGGGTCTTCTTTTCAACTGAGTGGATGCTCCTTCTAAATATCATAAACTGTCAAGACATTCACCCAGTACGAACATTGTTGCTATGCCTTACCTGATATTCCTCGACAAAAAATTACTACTGTTATCATCTTCCATTGCATCATATGTAGTTTCGTTATATTCTTTTCTTTAATGGTTGATAATGTTGTAATCTGAAGGATCAAATACCATGCCCTACAATCCTTCTTCATGAGTGCACAAAAAAAAAATTCTGTGTAAAGTCATAGCAGTTATTGTGATATAAATATTTCAATCACTATTTACCCCCAAAATTTTAAATTTAGGCTAACAGCTGTGCGATCGGTCTATTTAGCACTAGACTGTTAATTATAGTGACCAAAGTTCAATCTCTTTTAGCTTCAAATATGTAAGAAAAATGGGGTTTAGGCCCATAATAGTATCTGCAGACAGAAAATTCTGCATTTTGACATAGTTGGTGCATGCGTTTTATGAAGGCATGAAATTATTAGCACTGCGAAGACTAATATAAAGGCTGCCTCCTAAAGTGCTGATGATGGATTGATCTTTAGTTTAGTTTTTGGGATAATCACAATTGGAAGAGGGAAACATTTTCCATTTCTACAGCAGTTGTATGTAATATCTTCATAAATATACTGAAAATGATAAATTGATCTGTACTCCAATCAATCTACTAGTCAACTGTAAATGATTCACGGTGCAGCTTCCCTGTAAAACAGGTAAACTAGCACCTCACAATCCACATCTCACCTAACTTACATTGTTTGCCTTAATTTAGTATTTTCATATGGTTGAAGTTATCAATCATACAAGTTTTGATGAAACCTAAAAAATAGAACTTAATAGAGGTTAAAAGCTAGGACTTCAGCCGGGAGCTTCTGAAAGGGATTAGGTAGAATCACAAGCAAATGGAGAAGAATCACTCAAGGTACGTTTAACACGCGAAAAGCTTTTTCTTTTTTTTTTGACTAATGCATCTAAATTGTTTTACGTCATTACTTTTCAATAATTAAACAAGATACTTGTATGAGTTTTTGACTTGAAGAGTTAATCAAATGGCCAGAAATAAAATGATGAATCGTTGAATTGCAGAAGGATGAGGTAACAATTCGGCTCATGCTCTTGCTCACTCCAGGGCATCGAGTTAGGTTTTCTCGTGATGTTCGGTTTTGATCAGGCCAACTGCAGGGTTTAAAATAGGCTGAGAACTTGCCCGTGGATGAGGCCCCTAAACCCATGATTTCTATCAAACTATTTGGACTTGGACTCACTACTTGCCCATAGATTGTCTTGCTGGACTGAAATAAGATGGGGCAATCCAAAACTAATGTTGGATCCCACGTTCCAAAGAAATTGTAAACTGGGAACTGTTTCAATATCAAACGGTGAATAAAAAATCAATGAAGTTTAACGGCTTAGAAAAGAATGGGAGTAGAGGAAGTCATTCTGTACATTATATAAATATTTTATATATATATATATATATATGGTGGTGTGGGAGTCATACATTTGCATGTGGACTTATCCTCACTCAGGCCACTGCATTGGCTTTTCGAATCTCCTCCACTCAATTCATAATCTAAACCCAATCAAATAGAGAAAAACAAAAATCACATCCTTGGTTTTGTTTCCCTCGCTTTACTTCTTCACCAACACCATCAAATAACATTTTATTCTCTCCTTTCTTCTTCTTCTTCTTTATTATAATAAAACATGGCTGCTGTAACTGCTGCAGTCTCTTTCACTTCAACCAAGTCCAACTCTCTTCCCACTAGAACCTCTGTTATATCTCCAGAAAGAATTACCTTCAAGAAGGTAAATTTTGTAATGATATAGTAATATGTAAATTTATCACTCATGTTAAGAAGTTAATCAGCTGTTTTTTTTTTTTTTTTTTGGGTTTTCAGGTTCCTGTTTACTACTACAGAGATGTTCCCAGTGGGGGGAGGGTGGTTTCTGTCAGAGCCCAGGTTACAACTGAAGCTCCTAATAAAGTTGTAAAGGAATCCAAGAAAAATGAGGAAGGAGTTGTCGTTAACAAGTTCAAGCCCAAGAACCCTTACATTGGCAGATGCCTTCTAAACACTAAGATCACTGGTGATGATGCTCCTGGAGAGACTTGGCACATGGTCTTCAGCACTGATGGTAGGCAAATTATCTTGCTGTATCCACATCCTAAAGTTTTCTCTAAATTAAATTCTTCAAGACATTTACACATGCTTTTGTGTGAGGAAGAAGAGAGAATATTGGATGATTTTTTAATCTCATGCAGATATAGAGTTTTATTTATGTCCATCAATGTATAAAGAAATGAGTTAAAATGTTCAAGATTCAATTCAAAATCAAATAAACCAGGCAAGAATTCGCTAAAATCTTGTCGTTCGAGTTTCTATTGAGTGCTGGTCACTGCTCCAATGCTAATGGAATAATTCCCATATTCCTAGTGCTAGTTGCATTGTTCTGATATTATCTTCGACTTTAATATTCATTGGCCAATTTTTATGTTTCAATTCTAGTAATCAAGTAATAAAATTTTGCCATTCTTGAGATAAGTAAATAGCTGAAGCAAAAGAAAAATGAAAAAAAAAAAACACTCCTCTTAGGCTTAGCTAACTGGTTGGTTGAATTGGTTCAGGAGAGGTTCCCTACAGAGAAGGGCAATCCATCGGGGTGATTCCAGATGGCATTGACAAGAACGGGAAATCTCATAAGCTGAGATTATACTCTATAGCTAGTAGTGCTCTTGGTGATTTTGGGGACTCCAAAACTGTGAGTTTGCCTTCTATCAGATCATGATTCATATTCATATTCATTTAATTTTCCTTTTACATTAAGATGCAAGTCAACTGCTGGATATATAGAATAGTATTTTACCTATCCAAATCTATAAGCCATTAGCATGTTCTGCTGGTTTTTGTTTTATATATATATATATATATATTAAATTCTGGTATGGTCTATTTGTATATTTGCAGGTATCCCTATGTGTGAAACGGCTGGTATACACCAACGAGAAAGGAGAACTTGTTAAAGGAGTCTGCTCAAATTTCTTGTGTAAGAATGCAGAACTCAATATATTCACTGTCGTTTCGAGCCACTCATGTCAAAATTTAACCTCCCATTATAGTTATAAGTATCCTTAACTGAAATAGTAAGAATCAAAAGGGTAGAAATTGCTTTCTGGAGGATTCCTGAGATGATTTACCCTACTTACTGATGCTTAGCGTTTTCATCCTATATATCTTTAGGTGACTTGAAACCTGGGGCAGAAGTTAAAATCACAGGACCAGTTGGGAAGGAGATGCTTATGCCAAAGGATCCCAATGCTACAATCATCATGGTTTGTATATTACCAAGTCTGTTGAAATTATTACTAAATTTGATTAATCAGGCACTGATTCGAGATTGCATTACATTCAGTAAGTGCCGCTCCCAAACCATATCTTCACCTTCAGGTACTTCATTGCAGCTTGCTACTGGAACTGGCATCGCTCCCTTTCGATCATTTTTGTGGAAAATGTTCTTTGAGAAGCATGATGACTACAAGGTATGTACTTTATAGCAATTTAATATTGCTAATTAAATATGCAATATTAGTTCAATGTGTCCCATATATAGCAAATAATGCAACCAAGTGAATATTGAAAACAATCATGATCGATCTACTTATTACATCCATTTTAAGCTGTTGCAGGCATGAAAAACATGAATAATTCTTGAACAACCAAGTAGATATGGTTATATATTGTGCAGATTAGTGACCAAACTTCTTACATGATCTGTAGTTCAATGGTTTGGCGTGGCTTTTCCTCGGTGTCCCCACAAGTAGTTCATTGTTGTACAAGGAGGTATTTGTTGACTGATACGATTATGATGCTTTGCCTCTTAACTAACTTTCCAGGGAGCAAATGTTGGTTTTCCTTTCTTTCTCTGAAACGTGAAATATTTTTGTTGTGGGTGCAATAGGAATTTGAGAAAATGAAGGAGAAATACCCAGAGAAGTTCAGGCTGGACTTTGCAGTGAGCCGAGAACAAACAAACGAGAAAGGGGAAAAGATGTACATTCAGACACGAATGGCTGAATATGCAAAAGAGCTATGGGAGTTACTGAAGAAAGACAACACCTTCGTCTACATGTGCGGGTTGAAGGGAATGGAGAAGGGAATTGATGACATAATGGTCTCACTTGCTGCTGCAGATGGTAAAACTCTAAAAAACTAAAGGACCCACCCCAATTTCATAAAAAGAACAATGTAGAGTAGAGGATTTCTATGTACATATTATTCCTCCAATGTAATGCTGTCTAATTTGCACATAACTTTCAGGTATCGACTGGACTGAGTATAAAAGGCAGTTGAAGAAATCTGAGCAGTGGAATGTGGAAGTCTACTAACCCTGGAAGGATTAATTACTTGCACAAATCTTTTTCTTTTTCTGTTTCCATCTTTTAAGAGCAGCCATCCTATCCTATAAGAATTTCCACTGCATTGTGTAGATACTAGATAGGGAGCTTTTGTTTTTTTCCTCAAAACTTTGTAATTTTTTTGAGCTGAAAACAAGTTGTATTTTATAGCCAACCTCAGATTTTATTCTTCAAATTTGCCCCTATAATTATAGATTTAGAGTAAATTTGGTCAAGATGTAACAATTAAGATATATTTTATAAAATATTTTCATCAAAAATTAAACCTAATATAGTTAGTTACTACTTAGAAATTAGGTATTCATTTATTTTTGTGGTAAAATAAGTAACAAGATGTAATACATAAAAGATCTATATTAAACAAATAACAATTAAATAACTTGAGAGAGAAGGAGCCGAACGGAAACCTAGACCTTGAGCCTGGACATTACGTTAGGGCTGACTTGGACATCTTTTTCTACTCTTCCTCCATAAATTCCCCCACTTCCTCCTTTGTTTGCTATCAAAACCCTACAAAAAGTTGAAAGTCTTTTCCTTTTAAGATCCTACCAATGGCTGAGCAACAACAAGAACAGCAGCAATCGAGATCAGCCGGCAAGGTCCTCTGGTTCAATGACCAAAAAGGCTTCGGCTTTATTCGCCCCGACGATGGCAGCGAAGATCTCTTCGTACATCAGTCTTCAATCAGATCCGACGGCTATCGTAGTCTCGCTGAGGGTGAATCCGTTGAGTTCACTGTCTCCCAAGGCAACGGTGGAAAGACTCAGGCTGTTGATGTCACCGCAATAGGTGGCTCTCTTATCAGTAAGAAGGACCATCGGGGTGGTGCTGGCGGTGGTTGGAGAAGCGGAAACGATCGGAGGAATGGCAGCGGCGGTTGTTTTAATTGTGGGGATTTGAATCATCTGGCCAGAGATTGTATTAACAACGCTAGTAATTACAACAACAATGATGATTACAATAATTCCCCTAAAGGCAGTGGCGGTGGAACTTCTTGTTATAAATGCGGTGAGCCGGGGCATTTTGCGAGGGATTGTAGGAGAGATAGTGGCGGGCCTGCTGGTGGTGGAGCTGGAAAGTGTTACAACTGTGGGAAATACGGGCATTTTGCCAGAGACGGTAATAGAAACAGAGGTGACAGTGGCAGTGGCGGAAGCGGTGGCTGTTTTACATGTGGAGGGTTCGGGCATTTGGCGAGGGATTGTAACAATAACAGGGGAACAGGATGTTTTAAATGCGGTGAGGCAGGGCATTTTGCGAGGGAGTGTCCGAACTTGAAGGCTTTGGCTTGAGTGGGAACGAAAAAAAGAAAAAAAAGAGTAATAGTAAATATTTCTCTTTTTCTATTTTTCTTGGTTCTATTATTTTTGGAGGTTATACGTAAGGATGTTTTGGATTATGCAGTTTCTTTTTTTTTCTTTTTCCGGAGAGAATTTTTCCAGTTTTGATACATAGATGAGCTTTGTTCGGATATTTTCAACTGTTGGCAGTGACTTTGGAGTAACTCTCAATTGAGCAGCTTCTATTTTCAAGTGTGAATTAATGTTTTCTATTTTCTCATCTCTGATGCATATTTTCCTTTTATGATGCTGCGTTGATCATTTATGTTTTGGAGGACGTTGTAGTCTAAATTTGGTGATATTTGATGATTTACTTATTAGTTTCCTAATTATTGGTATTGGTTTTAATCCACGCAAGATTATTGTTGTAGAAGAGCAGTACTTGTTGTTACTTCGTTTGTGTCTTGTTTTTCCTTTGATGTTAAGCTCTCTCCATTGTATCTCTCAAAAAGAAATATTATAATTGGAAATTCAAGTGCAGCCTTTGTTTAGGGGCTTAGATATAGTCCTGATAGTTCTCTTCTCAAGTTGGTTGAAGCTTGTCAGGATCTAAGTTTTCATGAATTATGGTATACCGGTTCATCCTGCCTCTTGTTTTGTAATGACTATTGAATTTGATACCTGTTGAAATTATGGATGAATAAGTTTTGAATTGTTGTGCCGGTTTTGTCCTAGGTTTTTTATGCGAGGGATCCATGCATGAACTTGGTTTCACTTTGTTTGGTTCTAGTCCTGATGTTTATGCGCTGCCTCAAGCTTTCTGCCTGTATTGTACCGTGCTTTATCTTATGGGTGACTGTGACCAGATACTGGGAGTTAGAACTTAATAGAAAAGTTACTAGATGGCAGAGCTTATTGTGATTGATTAGATTCTTGGATAAGCTGATTCTAAATTGTTAGAGTTCCTTCTACTTTCTTAGCTTGGCTCTCTCTACAGATTCGGTAAACATGTTATATGGATTATTGCTGAAGCTGGAGTTTTTTATGTTGTCTAGATAGTTGCAGTAATCAGGGATTTAAATAGTGTCCTCAAATGGTTGTTTATGGTTTCAGCAGCTCTCTTTGCCATCAATATTCACTGCAATTATCATGATAGCATTCGTTACATTTGGATTCGTAGTGAGAGGGGAAAGGGTGATAAACATGTTTGATATAGGTATGATGGGTAGTCAGTTAGTTTGGTGATGTCGAGTACATATGTTAAGATAATTTATGAATGTTATGATGACTATAACGAAAGGGGTTAAGATGGCATGCCATTTATAAAAATTAAGTTTATATATCATGCGTTATTAGTGATTATACTTATATAAACCAAACCTCATCATCTTATAATAATTGTTTATAGCTATGTTGGTTAGTTGGTCATTGATACCATAGTGTTCATCTTAATGAGGAAGGATCTGCATGTTTCAAGGCTTTCGTGAATGCTCATCTGTAATATCGGGAACGTTTTGTTTACAGATACTCCTTTGGACTAGGGTATCGGAGGACAGGGGACGATATCTGATCAATGCTGAACATGGCGGTAAAGGCATGCTTCCTTTTGACCACAAACCTCTCACTTCTCATTATTTTCTCCCATAATCAATGGTAGAATAAAATTCAGGAAGGCACCTATGCCTCAGAGAACGGGCTAAGACTGTTTGATATCGTTATTGACCTCTCTTTGCTCAGTCAGAAGCAGTCAAAAATTTATATTCTTTGATTAATGGACGATAATGAAGCTATATATATATATATAAGGTGAAATCCCAGGTCGATCGCAGTTTGTCTATTGGTCACGAATGGGATAATATTAATTAAGACATTAAGTTTACCATTGCCGTCAAGTTGCTTGCATGTGTGTTAGTAAATGTTTTATATTGATTGAAACCTTTTCCCCTCTTTTAAAGGCTGCATTTCCTGTAGCTTACTTTATTATATGTATCAAGAAGAAAATCCCAGTTCAAGGTCAAGTGAGCTGAACGAAGATCACCGCCTGTTTATTTTTTTATATAGTTCCTTCACTTTTTTTCGCTTTAATATTAATTCAAAGTAGACTAGACAAAGAAGACCCATGCCTATCAGCTAGATATTATTGGAGCCAGATTTGAGCTGATTTTATAGAGGCTTCATCCAATTCAGATTACATTCTCCAATCTCCATTTATTCATTTCTTTAGTATAAAAAATGTCGTAATTTGAGAATATGAATAGAGATTACATCTGTTGAAATTCAAAATTTCAGATATCAGTTTATAAAAAATGATAAAATAAAACAAATGAGCGAAACTTTGAGGCTCCACTTATTGAGTAACCTAACATTTTTAGAGTCGAGACAGGTTGCACAATTATTATTCCATGCCTACCCGCTGGATAACTTGCTAGGTCACTACTTCTAACAACTTGCATATGAGGTAAATATTGGATATGGAATTGTGTTCACAGCACTGGTTAAAATCATGAGACTCCTTGATTCT
The DNA here is from genome assembly GCA_038382025.1 of Adansonia gregorii. Taxonomy (NCBI): domain Eukaryota; kingdom Viridiplantae; phylum Streptophyta; class Magnoliopsida; order Malvales; family Malvaceae; genus Adansonia; species Adansonia gregorii. The sequence continues at coordinate 13,854,259 of JBBYHO010000003.1, read as the reverse complement.
TGTGTTTTTGAAGTTTGTATCTGTTCAAAATATTATAAAAAGAAAAAACATCATTTTCTCTCGAATTGCAAAGGCTGTTGAACTTTGTCCTTTGTTTTCTCATTGCATTTGTGTGTAGGTTTAGAGCCGTCCTCTCTGTAGCCTCAAGGGGAAGAAAATTTCATGGTAGCACCAGAATCCCTATCACCAAATAATATAGTTCGAAAAGCCTATTTTAATTTAATCATTTATGATCACTCTATGCATATTTCTCTGTTTTTAACGTCAGCTTACAGCAACCAATTTTTTTTTTTAGCATTTCCAAAATAAGCTGGACAATAATGGCCAACTTTAATTGTTTGCAGGTCAGGCATGTGCATCTGCATAAATGCGTCTTTGCCCTGCCCCCCACATTACCACCATGCCTCTTCTATAACCCTATCACATGGTACCCGCTTCTATTCTATTTTTATTTCTAGATTAAATACTTCTTATATTACTACACGTATAAAAAAATCAGAAAAATATGAAATCAAAATAAAACAAAAATATTCAGACCAAATTTTAGGGAAAAAAAATCCTTTCATGCATTTTTTTCAATAAAACGCAAAAATAGAGGAAAATTGAAAAAATAAGAAAAAGTCGGTGACATGTGGATAGCCTCACATGCCACCAAACTCTTCAATTTGATACTCCGCCTCTGTACTTTCTATATATATACACTCTTAATTGGTCACTGTCGCATCTTATTCTAAATCTTTTCACACCAAGAGCTAGCAAATCTAGTTCTGTTCATAGTCTTCTTTTTTCCCTCCTCCTCCGTATTCAATGACTGCTCTTCAGCTTTCCGTTGTGTTGGTCTTGTTCTTCCTTCAACTCTTCTCAGGTCACAATTTACTAACCAATTTATTTCTCATTGTTGTTCTTCCTTTCTATGTGTTCTTTTTTGTTGAGGGTGTTGGTTTAATTCGTTTTCCTGTTTTACAGGCGCTCATTCATCAATGTTTACTATTGTAAACAAATGCGGCTATCCAGTTTGGCCAGGTGTGCTGTCAGGTGCTGGAACCCCACCAATTTCACCTACAGGTTTCATTCTTCAACCAGGCGAATCAACATCTATCTCTGTTCCAACATCTTGGTCAGGTCGGTTATGGGGTCGAACTCTTTGCACCGAAGACTCTTCTGGCAAGTTCTCTTGCCTCACTGGAGACTGCGGCTCATCTACACTAGAATGTTCTGGTGGTGGCGCCATCCCTCCTGCCACCCTTGCAGAGTTTACACTAAATGGCACTGGAGGATTGGATTTCTATGATGTTAGTCTTGTTGATGGATACAATTTACCAGTGATGATATCCCCACGTGGTGGAACTGGAGGTAACTGTACCTCAGCTGGATGTGCTGCGGATTTGAATGGAAATTGTCCTCTGGAGCTGCAGGTTGTCGATGGGGGTGAGGGGGTGGCATGTAAGAGTGCATGCGATGCTTTTGGGGACCCCCAATATTGCTGCAGCGGAGCTTATGCTACTCCAAATACATGCAAGCCCAGTTCTTACTCACAATTCTTCAAGACTGCGTGTCCTACTGCTTATAGTTACGCCTATGATGATGGAACCAGTACGTTCACTTGTGCCGCTGCTGATTATGTTATTACTTTCTGCCCTACCCCTTCCACCAGGTAATAAACGCATAGCAAGTCCCTTGGCTTTTATGACTCGTTGATTACAGTCAATTAACCAATTTCAATATGATCGGTTCCCCCCCCCCTTTCTCCATGCCTCGTAAATTTGTTTCTTATCAGTCATTGGAGTTCTGTGGAGCGACATGGCATTAAACAAATCATGGTCAACCCCAAATCTTTTAGTTTAGGTTTCTTTGTTCTTAAGGATTCGGTTGGGAGTCATATGCAGACCATTGATTGTTTAGTCGCAGAAATGGATGGCCTGCACGTTCCTTTTTAATGTTGATATCTTCATGTGCTTGATGTTTAGTCGCTGAAATGGATGGCCTGCACGTTCCTTCTTAATGTTTATCTTCATGTGCTTGAAGTCTAAGAATTCAGCACCGTCCCATTCTGCAACTGTTGGACACCATTTGTATACACGCAATCATCATCACGTGGAAACTTCTTTCAAATTTGTTAGTTGGATTTTGTTGACTTTGGTTTGTGTTTTGTCAGTGTCAAGTCCTCCAATCCCATGGCGGTTGACATCTCGGCTGGTTCCCATCCTGCTTCATCAGCTTTTATTGGCGGTGCCATCACCACTGTGGCGGCAATATGGCAGTTGTGGCATCTCTTTTGATAATGTCAAGCTGATAACCAACGACGTTAGCAGCCATTTTCCTTGTTTTCCTTCAATGTGGAGATATTGACATCCGAAAGTTGGGTCCCAGCAAACTTCAGCAATTTGCAACCTGAATTGGAATTGAGTGGAAGAGCAAGATCAGTCGGCCAGCCACAATGCAAACATCCAATGATATCACATCATCACTGGCTTGCAATTTCCTTCTCCAAAATTCCCCAACTCGCAAGAGCAAAAAAGAAAAAAAAATAAACTATGATTTTTTTCTCCACTGTAGTATACGAACAAGAGATAGAAACATAAATATCATACATCATCAGCTATTTTTTCCCACTGAATCTATCGAAAGAAACAGCATGATCAAAAGCTGGCAAATTGAAGGCTTGTCCACGATCGATTTAGACATAAATTGTAGGAACAGACAATGATTAGTTGACTACGTAAAATTTTGTGCAACTGTATTCATGCCAACGGAGATAAGTTCATTCGTCTCTATTTGTTTATAAGGAAGTGCATTTTCTTTTGCCCCTTTATTGTTCCTGTTTTATCTGCCAGATGACAGTTATTTTAATGATTTTTTAGTTTAAAATATGGTGTGAGTTTGGCAGTCACAACTTCAATTATTTTACCAATGATGATTATTAAATAATTGATCCAATGTGATGTGTTTAAAGCATAGTTTTTTGAATTTCTTATGGCGTTGATCTGAGTATGTTTTTAATTTATTTGTATGACAAGTTTCAAGTTTCAACTGTAAAAACGGATACATGCAAATTTGCAATGATATTTTCTTCAACAGTAAAAACATATTTAGATGCAATTTATAATGATATTTTCAGACATCACGCAATTCTGATAGAACAATTAGATTTGAAAAAAAAAAATCTTTTCCCCTCATTGACGCCAAAATATATATATGTATATATATATATATATATTTGTAATGATGTTTGTGCACATTGTTATACTTTTGAGATCTTATTAAGATCCAGATTTATATATATATATATATATATATATATATATACATAGAGTTGAGGTGAGAAAAGGAGTGAGGGGATTGAAAATTGAAGTCAAGCGACCTTGTAATTCTAATGTGCCATTCCAATAATTTTTGCATCATTAGTGAATATCAAAGAAGAAATTTCATGGTTTTTTGGAATTATTGGAGAATATTAAAAAAAAAAAAGTAGTTCAATGTATATTTTTTTGGAATCTTTTAGGGAAGAAAGTAATGTGAAAGATGATAGTTTATTACATTTCATGCATAAAAGAATCAATAAATTAAATGACGTCGGTTCATTGATAAACAATTTAAAAAATCTAAAAATTTTTAAAAGTAAATATCTTCAAATTTTAATTATTTAGCATGAGATAAATATATAATTTATTTCTTTATTTTTACTAAAACCTAATCAAACAATCCAAAAACTTTTAAATTGAATTCGCTCAAATCAACCAATGAATTTTGATTAACTCTTCAAAATTTGTTGACTTAAAAAATAACAATCAAGACCACAATTTCAACTAATAATAATAATGTAATGTGAAGAGGAGAAAAATCAGGCCTTCGATGCATCCATGACTAACCATATCTAACCCAACCCCCCCCCCCCCCCCCAATCCCAATCGTGCACAAACCATATGTTCTACCCATGTATGGGCTGCGTATGTGGGCTTTTGAAGCTGATATCCACCGCAGCTTGTGTTGTGTGTTTGACTATGATGGAAATGCTAACTCGGCTTGTTAAAATTTCGGGGCTACCGCTACAACAAGAGTTATTCATTGTGATCCATTTTGCCGCTGGTTTGCTATTGCTAAAATTTGCTATCTGTTAAATTATTAGGCAAGGGAATTTTCCCCAGGATTAAGTTGGCTATTATGGAATTTTCACCTGAAAATCGACTGCTAACCGATCAAGAAGGCAAATTCTATCTTTTTTTTCAATTGAAAGAATGAAACTAATGAATACCCGATGCTGAACAATTCTGATGATTCAGGACTATTCATTCTGCAATTTCCACAATAGTTGTAAAACTTGAAATCGCCCTCATCTGTCATCAGTTTTGATATTGCAAAGAGGTCTTGGCCGCTCATTTAGGTAAATACATCGATTGCTTTGTCCATCTTAATTATTAGCTACTCTCAGAAAAGCCCTAAGTTATTAAACTTTATGGAGATCAGATGTGAATGCATTCATTTTTTATTGTTGTCCAGTGAACCTTTTTATTTTTCAACAAAGTGATTTCATGCTTAAAAGGAATTTGTGGCTAACATACACTAAAACAAACCAAGCAACGTTAAATGAAGATTTTTTTTTTCTTTAGAAAGAGAAAAAAAAAAAAAAAAAAAAGAGGCAGAAAGATAAAAAGCACTTTCAAGACCTTCACCCAAAACCAACCAATGAACCGTATCTTGATAAAGCAAAACTAAAGTCTAAAGGCTATATTAATATTACATTACTTTTTTCATCTCTCATGTTCACCCCCCCCCCACCCCATGTTACTGGTCTTTGCGTGACCTTCAATTTCTAAACAATTCTATTAGATTGACAGTTTTTCCCCCCTTTTTTTGCTAATCTATTTTATAATCAAGTTCCATCATTTCCATTTGGATATAATATGTCTGTTTAATTATGCTAACTTCCATGTGAATTCCACTTTCCTGCTTTTCATAATTACTCATATAATACAATCTTTTGCTATAGAAAAAAAAAAAGTAACCTAAAGAAGGAGAAAGCTTAAGAAACAAAGATTCGATCGAGCGAACCTTATCAGAAAGAATGTTTTTTTTTTCTTAGTATCAAAATCATCATAGTGGAAAAAGCATGACACCAAAACTTTCATTAAAAAACGATGGATTGCAGGATGAAAATACGAAAACAAAAAGGCAATAGACGATGCCTATGAAAATAAAGGGAGGGGAAAAAAGTTTATAAAGCCTTATCTACATGACACAGCGCACATCTATGGAGGTCCCCCAACCCAAGATGTTGATCGGAGTAAAGCTATTCCTAGTCTCCTTATATAATTTGATACGCATTTGACAATTTTTAACAATCTGATAAGTTTTTATCTGGTTATCATCTTTATATTAATCTGCTGTTGCTGATGATGAACATTGTTTTAAGAGAAACCATCTTCTTAATTGATTCGTGCAATTAAGTTCAAAAAATAGATTTCGGAACAGATGTTGAGGCTTATTTGCCATGATTATACATCTGAAAACTTGACAAAAGGAAACATTATAACAACCGACTAAATTTCAACGAGGGAGATTATTAGATTAGATTAGACCTCCCACTTGCAAAATGCTTTTTTTTTATTGCTTGGTCGCTTAATTGTTAGTGAAAAGGAAAAAAAAAATAACTACTAAACTCAGAGTTTAATACACTTTATTTGCATAATTAACTTTAAAAAATAATATTTAACAAGTTTAAAATTCGAATCCCGATATCCATGACTCTTTTTTATCTTACGATTTCGTCAGAAATGCTGCCGTCTTTCTCAAGTTTCCGAAATCACAAAGCGGGCATCATCCACTTTCAGTATAGACCAGTTGGATAGAGTACTTTCACAGCAAGTTGTTAATAAGATTTTGTAGAATGTTCAATCAGAGGTTTAAATTGTGGTTTGAGCTTTAAGAGAAAATCCCAGATAGAGTTAACTCAAATCAAAAAGGGTCCCATACTGCCATTAGGCATTAGCTACATAAACAAAGAATAAAAAGATAAATGGCAAAAGGGTTCTTGAAAACATCTATCATTCCAAGAATTCTGCACAATCAGATACTATTAATGAAGGAAGCCTTTATCTGAAACAGTGATTATGTCACTTGAAAAGCTGGACAAAGCAATCCTGCTGAAAATGTTAAGCATCCATTAAATCTGTGTTAAGTAAAACAAGACAACAAACGAAACTGGAAGTTGTAGCAACAAATATTGTAAACCTCCATGTGCTTAAACACGACACGACGACCTTGCAATAATCTTTGGAAAGTTGCAGAGGTCGGTATTGCAAGTCGAAATTTGTCCATATGGAATTGTTGGACTCTGACAATGCAAGTTATTGACCAGACTGCTTTTTTTCTTTTTTTCCTTAGCTAATGTTTCAGTTTCATGCATGCGACACGCGACATTAGACAAAGTACATTTCAAGGAATTGCAATCCAAAATTAGGTGAAGAGGACAAATGTTGGGATGTGATATGCTTAGGAATGAAGTTATCCATCAAACTTGAGAAAAAAACTCTATTTAATTTGTGTTATCATTAAAGCTAGTAAAATCAATCTTAATTCGAAAAAAAATTGAAATTTGAACTTATCTTAATTTAATATAAAGATAAATAACTTAAATCTATTCAACTCAAATCTAAAACAATCATAATTTGAATTAACACAAGCCCAAAAATGATTATCAAATTGATTTGTGTTATCTCAAGGAAAACAATGCATATTTTCAAGTGATGAGGTTTACTTACTATTCAAAGGGAAGGGACCCATGAAAAATGCAAAGATGTTGCTAGAATAAATAACTTTTCTTTAATGATGGATCAATGATGAAGCTTGGTGCATAGCATCCACTGAATTACCATGTGTTTTTGCCTCCTCTTTCCAAAGCAACGTCGATGATGCCGACTTCTTAGAATGCCGGGTTTGATTCCTGATAACGCTGTAGTCCGAAGTCGAAGCCTTTGGTTGGAGAGCTTTCTATTAATTGCTGAGATCATCATACGATGATGAAAGAAGATAGAACTCAAATTTTGTGGTCAAGCATAGGTCAAAATACAGTCATCAGTGGATACCAATGGTTTTTGTAGAATTTGCAAAATAAAATCTGATGCAAAAAATTCAAGCAACTTACTCTTGAAGCAAGCAAGCTCATTCCAATTATTTCCACCTTAATTTATTGATTTAAGTTCAAAACAGAGATGGTGGAAAATTTTTTGAAGGGTTTGGACTATAGTAATTGAAGTACACGACTATTACAAAGCCCTGTGGCCTATAGTTCACTGGCACAACACATCGAAAACAGGGCTTTGGCTGTCATTGCATCAGAAGATAAGAGGGATTACTTAATTTTCTGGTTCATATTTCTTCTAACAAATAAACAGAAGAATTTGCTTTTAAAAAATTTTCTTTTCTCATAGTTTATTCTCCTAATTGCGAATCACAACTCACTCTCCTCTAAAAGTCGTTTTCACATTTAAATCTTCATTTCCTTAACTATAGTCCAAGTAGAATAGATTCTGTTTGTTATTTAATCTATAACAAATCCAGGGGATCGTTTTCAATATGTTTTCAACATATTAGCTTATAAGATTCTGTGTGATTTTCTTCCATTATTCCATAAATAATAACAAAATTATTATAGAAGCTACAACTTTAAAAGCCTCAATGAGTGTATAGTGAAAGCATTAGTTTTTTTTTTTCAAAAAAAAGAAAAAGTAACATTGTCCTAAAATTGATTGCTAATTAAAAGAAAAACTTGTCGGTATTAACAACTAGAATTATACTCTCAATTAGTAACATTTTTTATTAAAAATTTGAAAAAAGAGGGAAGCGTAATTGGTAGGTAATAGGGGCCAAAGAAGCAAACAATTGTCACCGAGGTGGTCATTTGAGCATGTCTACTACTGTCTTTGATTGTTTATTCAAGGAAGTTCCTTTATAAATAGGGGATGAAGAGCAGACGGTTAGATCCCCCCCCCCCCTCACCACCACCACTCAACTCCACCTTCTTACATCCATTCTTTTTTGCCAAAAAGGAAAGGAGTGAATGCTTTAACAGATAAAGAAAACTGTCGAGTTTTTTGGCTATCATAATTCATAGCAAGAAGCAGCCTTGTCTTGGCTATACTGTTATTTTCGATTTTTCTTATTACTTTGAAGCAACGCCCAGATTTGCACCACCTTTAACATTAGCTTTGCATCTAAGTTTCCTTTTAGTTTTCAATCACAACATTCCATTTTAGATAAACAATTAAATCAACAACTTGTGAATCGAAACATTCATTTAACATCAAAAACAGAGAAAATATATTTCCCATGGCTCGGTTCTCCCGTTATGACCATTCTTTTATCACGTTCTTATGCTTCATTCTCGTCGTTTTTCTGGAAGGTAATGAGAATATATGCTTTTTAAGAAATGGGGTTGTTCGCGTTTTCGTTAAGTTCTGATCTTTTTTATAGGTAAACTAATCTCTCTCTCTGTTTTCCTCTGTTTCTTTTTCACAGGTGTTACGGCTGCCACATTCACATTCATCAACAAATGTGATTACACAGTATGGCCTGGAATTTTAACTAATCCTGGAAGTCCAAACCTGGAAAGTACAGGCTTTAAACTCACAAAAGGCAGCTCTCGTTCCTTCCAAGCCCCTATTGGCTGGGCTGGTCGCTTCTGGGGCAGAACAGGCTGTAATTTCGATGAGTCCGGCCATGGGTCATGCGCTACAGGTGACTGCGGCTCTGGCGAAGTCGAATGCAATGGAGCTGGTGCCATCCCGCCAGCCACCTTAGCCGAGTTTGCACTCGGTTCAGGATCGCAGGACTTCTATGACGTGAGCCTGGTTGATGGTTACAATTTACCTATGATTGTGGAAGGAAGTGGAGGGTCAGGAGAGTGTGCCACTACTGGTTGCGTGATGGATTTGAATAAAAACTGCCCGTCTGAGCTGAGAATTGATGGCGGCGACGCCTGTAAGAGCGCATGTGACGCCTTTGGGAACCCGGAGTACTGTTGTAGCGGCGACTACAACAGTCCAGCTGCTTGTAAACCATCCATGTATTCAGAAGTGTTCAAGTCAGCTTGCCCCAAATCCTATAGCTATGCTTTTGATGATGCTACTAGCACTTTCACTTGCACTGGGGCTGATTATACCATCACTTTCTGTCCCAATGTTCCAAGGTAACTTTCTAGAGGAAAATTTCCTAAATGATATCAATTTTCTGAAAATTTCTAAGCCTAATCGTTTGTAACATTGTTTGGTTCGTTAAATTCTGGTAGAGAAGACGTGTTTTCTGGTTTTGGGCTCTTGATGTGATATAAATTTTGTACTTGAAAAGATTGATATTGCATATATATACATATATATATATATGTATATATAATGTGGCAGTTTATTTTTGATGCAGTTTGAAATCTTCAAAGGATCCTACTCCAAAGATATCAGGATCAAGCAATGAATCAGGGTTGGATCCGGACTCTATGCAGGCGGCTGCAATGGCCAGTCAATGGCTTGCAAATTTGGCCACCGGCGACTCAACCAGAACCCAACCATTTTCCCCCACCCAATTTGGTTTTGCTGTGACCATTTTTGTTATCATCTCTCTGTTCTGTTAGTCTTTCAATTTTCCATATCAATTTAACAGAAAAACGAAAGTAGGACTCAATCCATATTGTAGATGTTAGACCACCCACTTCCAAATTTTAATGTTAAAAATACTTATATGAGAAATATATATATATTTTGCATTACTCCTTTTCTTCTGATTTTTGGATTTAATTTTTTTATGGTTCACAGCTTGTGAACTAAAGTAAAAGATTCGAGAAAATAAAGGTGAAAAAGTCCCTTTGACTTTGGGAGGCAAAGAGGTAAAATTGGAGGAAATAGTGAGTGCTTTTTAACGCGAATCTGAGCCTTGGTATTGGTTGTTGTAGAAGTTATTTCGAGGAAATCGCCACCAAGCTGTAGTATTTATTTATTAGTTTGCCAATTCTCAGGAAAACATTTGATATTATTTAATCGTAATTATAAAATTTAACTCACAGACATTAATGATTTTAATGCAACAGAGTAACTGGCAAATGTGTAATTGTTGCCACAAATAGCTGAGACCAATCCCAGACATTCTCCAGCAGAAGATGTTGAAGGAGGAACAAAATGTTAAAGAAAAATAAGAAATGGAACGAAATATGTTTAAGATTTATGGAAAATGATATTGGCCATTGCTATTTATAGTTTTTGTTTTACCATCATTGTGGTACGCAAATTATAAAACAACTGGACCATGGTTTTACAATTCTACGACTAGAATCAAGAGTTTCTCAAGGTCAAAGAAGTAGTCATTGAAAGAGCCAAACTTATGGTGATAGTGATAAAATTTACAGGTGTGAAGTTAACATCAATAGGTTTAAACAATGATTCAGATGACTTATGCTGATAGTGATAAAATTTAACCCCTTTGCCTATGGGCTATGGTTCTCCAAGGAAAAAAAGAAATTATTAGCCTCAGCTTTAGAGATGGTAAAGAGGGCTCCGTGTAAACAGGTGAACGTGTTGCTCACCAAAATGCTGATCCTTTGGGCTTTCTTTTACAAATATTTCATGGGAATATTTAGGTATTGTTTACTCAATAAATAAAATTTTCACTTATTTTTATATTTTGAACTTAAAAATTTGTGTGTCGCAAAGACGAGGGATAAACCAACTCAAATTTCATAATTATTGACAATGTGTAGCTCAAAGGAGTGTGACTTCGGAGGTTCCAAAGTAGCTTTTGGCCCAAGTTTCTGAGTAGAAGAAGTAAACAATTTGGCATATCAAAATCAGCGGTAGTGGTCCTGTCCGAGTGGATAGGAATGAAAACATACGGGTCTAGCGCTTATTAGTTAGAGCTAGTGAAAAAGAAATACAGACTGAACCTACAGGATTAAGGCACTCCAGGTTTTCATCACGCCAATTGCTGACTAAAAGAAAAGCCCTCAACTGATTGCAAAACCCAATACATTTGCCACTCTTGGGACATATA
>JBBYHO010000003.1:13820005-13843131 GCA_038382025.1 Adansonia gregorii | reverse complement strand
CACGCCAATTGCTGACTAAAAGAAAAGCCCTCAACTGATTGCAAAACCCAATACATTTGCCACTCTTGGGACATATACAGGACCTGGACTCCTCTTAAACAGGCAAATTTATTAGAAGAAAATTGTTTTACATGCTGATGCGTGCAGCTACCAGATAATATGAATAAATCCATGGGTTTTAAACCCGAAAGAGGATATATCCTATATTAGTTTCCAATGGATAGGCATAGGTGCTTCCAAAAGTCCACAACCAGGAAAGGTTTGACTCACTGGTCACTGCGTTTGAAGATTGATAATCACCCAAAATCATTCTTTGCTAACTCTGCTCTTAAAAGGATTGAGCCGATAATTATTTTCTAATAAGGAATCAATTAAAATGTTATTACAAATAATCATACAGATGATACAATTTAACTGAAAGAGCCTTAGTTAACGAGGGATTGAATCAGAGGCCGTATAAATTGAAGGGTTGATTCCATGTGCTTCAAGAAATTTAATAAAATCTTCTGGCAACGGCAACGGCAACGGCAATGGCAATGACGGTTTCCAACAATTTCCTCCTTTACCAAACCGAAAACCATAAATAGAAGCCCTTCCACCGAGGCAACAGCTTATCAAAACGCACCGTCTTGTCGATTTTGAAAAACGACGGCGTCCCTGCTCAGAGCCAACGCCTTCCCCAAGGCTGTTATTTTACCAGCGTTCATCAGTTATCCGAAGCTAAACTGAAAAGTGAAAAAAAAAAAAAAAAAAGGGAAAAAGAAAGATAGCAACGAGAGAAGCTTTGCTTGGATTTTCCTTAGTATTTACTGCTTATTTCATAGAATTTTCTTCTGCTACCGTTGTCTTCAATCCCTTCTCCGTTTCCTTCCCCGACCTTCCCGCCAAATTCGGTCATTTTTCTTTTTTCCTTTTGCTGTTTGTTTACTCGGAATATGTAGGAAAACTTAACAAAACAAACTCTTTCAAGCTGAAACTGTTTTTTTCCTCCTAATGGTTTGGTCCCCCTAGCCCTAGCCAAGTGGTTCTGTCTTTCTTCTAGTTTGCTCTACTTTGAGCTAAAAATTCTGCCAAAAAAAAAAGTTAACTGCTTTTTTCTTGGGTATTGTTTAGCTTTTGGGAATAACACAGGCGTATGCGGTGCTCTTGAATGGCGAATACCTTGGATGCTTGTACGCCGCTGCTAAACGAATTCGGCTCTAACAAAACTGACCCGATAAGTTTTGCTTTGATAATTAGAGGCGAATGTTCTTTCGAGGAAAAAATTCGGAATGCTCAAAGTATGGGTTTTTCTGCTGCAATTGTTTACGATGATAAAGATAAAGGCCATTTAGTCTACAGTAAGTTAATTTGCTCTATGCTTTTTGTTGAAAATTAATTTAATTGAGTTTAATTAAGTATTTTTAGAGAAATTTAGAGAATTATTGAATAGTTGATTAATGAGGTATTTTGTTGTTTGAAGTGATGGTAAACCCTAAAGGAATCAAAGTTCTGGCGGTTTTCGTGTCTAAATCTGCTGGTGAATTTTTGAAAGATCATGCTAAAGGGGAAAAAGGAGAAAGCTGCATTTATCCTCCCATTGGCAGCTTTTGCTATATGTTTCCTGTCACTTGTTGTTATACTTGCTTTCTTGGTTATAGTCTTTATTGCTCCCAGAAGTTTGTCGAACTGGCGAAGAAGAAATTTAGTAAAAAGTGTGGATGCCAAGATAGTTGAAGCTCTTCCTCGTGTTGCGTTTAATTCTGCTTGTTTGAATCAGTGCTATACTGGAGAAACTTGTGCAATTTGCCTTGAGGATTATAAGGATGGGGAAATTCTTAAAATCCTCCCATGTCAACATGGTAAGATTTGCTCCTCTGGCTTATCTGTAGCCTTTTAATGTTACATTTGCACTGCTTGTTTTCTTGTGTATATAATTGTTTTACCTCCCACCATGCAAGGATCTCTTTTGGCTGTTAAAGATTGGCTTGACTTTTTCATGAGCTGCGGAGTTCAGCTGTTTGAAATGAAGAAAATGGAATGATATGTGACGTTTAGTTGATGATAAATTCCTTGTCTGAAGTGTGCAAATTCTCACAAATTCAAAATATGAGAAAGAATGAAATAGTGGGAACCTTTCAATCCAAAGTGGCGTTTCTGTATTTATGCACATATTCAACCATTTTACTTGGAAATTACTTTGACTCCCATGGTTTGATGAATTTCTTCCTTGTATTATTGGCCGCAGGAGAAAAGGAGATATATAAATTGTTGAATTTAGACAGATTAATACCACTTTCAAAGCTTGTTTCATGAATCCTTTTTATTTGAGTTCTTGTTTCCTTACTCTGGCATTATATCCTGGATATCGGTTTATCAACCTGAACGTTGCTTGCAGATTTTCATTCAAGCTGTGTGGAGTCATGGCTGACTAAGTGGGGCACATTCTGCCCTGTGTGCAAAGTCAATATGACAACCAAGATTGCATATTCTGAGGTTAGCGAGCAAAGGCTTTAGATATATGTTTGCATTTAGTGATGCAACTTTAATTCTGCTCATTGAATATTCACATTGTAGGGTTACATTCACTTTACCAGGCATGCCTCTATCTTTATTGTAAGCTAAATTGTTAATAAAGCCCGAACTTTAAGCTATTGTAGATGTGAAATCATATGTAATTATCAATTCACTGGAAGTAACTTAAAGGGACTACTGCATTGGCTCTTTTCAGATCCAATAAAAACTGACATTTTGCATGTTCCATCATTTTTGTCATGATATTAAGATCCCGTGGTTGGTAACCAGTGGACATCGCTTATTCTCTCTGATATCATGGTCATACTAAGCTCCATGAGCATTCAATTAACTAGGTACATACATAGAAGTTGCTTATGAAGAATAGGGAAATAGTTCTAAGCATTGCTGGTAATGTTGTTTGCAAAAAATCTTGATAGCTTGTTGAGCATCTGACCTGTTTGCAAATCCAATACGTTAAAAGTATCTGTAAATGGTAAAGCATGAATATGATTCTTATATTCTGCTTAAAGCATCACAAGGCTTATGCTTTTTATGAAACTTGTTTTGAATCTCAACCTTGCATAAACTAGCACCAACGCCAGCCTACAGTTAACTTTTGTGCTTATTTTTGGTGTTTGGTTGAGGTGTTTCATTCATAGCAAATTTGAGATGAGCTTTTATTCTTAGCTGGGGCTATGCTAGTCTTTTCTTAATCTAGTAGTTGAGAGACATAAAGGCAGTGAAATAAAATGTCCCTGTTAATATTTACTTGCTTAGAAATTCGTCTAATTGTGAAAGGATGGCATTTAGTGGCGGAAAAAAATTTTCTGGAATGGCCAGTCTGTTTATCTTTGTTGCATGTCATGAAGACATATTTTGTCTACCGTCTGTCCTTAATTGCAAAGATAAGAATCTTTGCCCAACATGTTTTATCGATGATGAACTTTATTCATGTTCCTTCAACAGATCAAGAGGAGCAGCAGGGTTTAGAATCAACAATTGGAGGTGATTATTTGGCTTGGTTTTGAAATTGGGAATGGACTAAACATCTCCCAAATGGATTATGTGGAAGTTTGAAAACCCCTTTTCCCCAGATAACACTGATTTTCATTTTGTTTTCTCCCTAATGTTATGTTTTCGGTATGCCTTGTGCTAACGAGGACCATCTATCCCTATGACAATTTAGTTTCTCCGCCCGTGTCTCTTCAAAGTATGGACACAATGTCCGAGATGATGCTGATGTTGTAGCCTTTTAAAGTGCAGCCAGTAAAATTGTCGCTGTGTGATGTCCAACTACGCTACTTTCCTGCATCATTCAAACGGATTCAAGGGGAGCCAAAGGATCCAAAACCTAACAGTCTTCCCTGCACGAAATCCTTGTAAATTGTACTTTAGTTTAGTCCAAGTGGCTGAATATTTTAAAAGCCGTCTATCATATGCATGCTTGTTTGTAAATTTAAAAAGTTTCATGTTGCAAGATGGCTCATCCTCCTAAGTTCACCTAAGTTAGCAGCAGGATTTCTTTCATTATATGATAAACGAAAAGAGGAAGGCGTTCAACTCCAAAATGCTTTAACGATCCTTTTCTCAATTGCTGAGCATCTTGACAAAATTGTGAAGAGAAGCTCCCTGGTTGGAGGGATATGATTCATGTCGGTGTTTCTCTTTTATTGCAACTTGAAAACAGTTAAAGAATAATCATTGTCTTGTGATTTATGAAGAAGAAATAGGAAATGAAGGGTCGAATTTTGAGAAGCAATAGGAAGCCTCCAGGCAGAAAAGAAAAGATCGATGGCTGGCCTCGTTGTACTTGCGCTGCACTTTCGTAGATGACGTGGCATCATGTTTTCAGCCGCAATGCTCGGTAGACGGTCGTTGTCCTTAATTCACCCCATAGAAATGGACGAAAAGTGCGGCGGAGGACCATCAGCAGCAGCGGTTAACAATAGCATGCACAGTATTTCTTTGAGTAACTCGGCCAATCTCCAGCCGATTTTTCCGTCTTCACCGGCTTTCTCAAAGCATTATTTATACACACACTAGATCCTGGCACACTGGGTGAAAGTAGTGGATAGTTCCTTTTATTGTAAACTATTTAAAAATATATAATTAATTGAAAGTATTTAAATTTTATATCAAATAATATTTTTTATCTTTTATTTTATAAATTTTTATAATTTAATTAAAATATTTAAGGTATTTCATAATTGAGTTTGTATCACTTAATCAAATGATATTAAATGCAATTACTTCGCTTATTAAAAATATATATATATATATATATAATAATAATAAAAAAACAAAAAGCCCAACGTGAGAGGAGGTTAGCTTGATTCGGTCGAAGATGGTTTTACTATAAAAATGGAGGAGCCTGCAAAGTTGCCAAAGAAAAGAAAAGGAAGCCAACTACGTTCTTTAGCAAAATTTATGATTAAATGGTTTAATGTTGCATGTTGATATTACTCCCTAGAAATTAAACTCTAAAAATCTATAAAAGCATGGAGCTGCTTTCTGAATGGTGAGTGACTTGGTAGATAGACAGGTTATTCATCTACTTTAAATCTCCTGCTAGAAAAACTGGAGGAATTTCAAGCGTTTGTTCCAATTCAACGAACAGAATCACAATGTTTTTCAGAGAACAGTTGGCTGCACTTCTGAAAAGAAAAAAACAAAAAGAGAGCGAGAAATAACAGCCACTTTAAAAATTTTTTATTTAATAATAACATAAAGATTCAAATGAATATAATTGAATTCCCTATTATTTTATTATTATTATTATTGTTTTTTTTTGTTTTGGTGATTGTACCGAATTAAATTCAAGAGGAGACACCTGTGAGGGCAATCCTTGCGTGGCTAATGGAGCCACTTTCAGATGACGATCAGTTTAAATCAAGCAGTAATCCATCGAATTGTCAGAGGATAATTTCATGATCACCATAACAAGTAAATAACTAATAAAATAATGAGGGTCTCTCTGTCTTTCGGTCTGTCTAAATTCCGATCAACTATATATAAATAAATCCTTGTAGTCAGTCCGTAATCAATATGTAACAAAACTGCCCGTCTTCAGCAATGTTTTAAAAAGAAAATATTCCCTGTAATATTTATATTGATATCATATGCTTAGTGCATATGTCATCATCATGCTTAATTTTCTATTTTAAACAGGTTTCAATCACTTGTCTTCTTTAGATCTGTTTGTTATTTCAATTAGAACGTCCCATTAAAATACATGGCAGCCCAAAAGCATCGTAAAAAGATGTGAATATTCTGCTGAATGAGTTCATAAAATGCGGTCCAAAAGTCAAGATTTCCAATTTTTTTTTCTTTTTTTTAAAATGATATTTGCAATGCTTATGCAGTGGTCATCACAAAAACTGAACCTAAAGCCTCCCTGAGTAAATACAAGTGAAAAAGACATGGTCACGTTGCACTCTCCAAATGTGCAAATCCCAAGTGGTGGATAATATATCTGCTTTTCTGGGGCCCAAGCCTTCGGATTGAGCAGGCTTGTAACGACCCATGCATGTGTTCTTAAATTCACTTCAGCTGGAACGGTCTCAATTTTATGGCACAACCAAAACCCACCATCAAATCTCTGCTATTAATTGGAAAGGCGATTCCAGACTATTGGTTTTTTTTCCTTGTCTGTTGGTCAATATATTCAATGCTCTGAGATCATATTTGGATTAGTGTTTGCCGTTTGAGGATAGAAATGGAGAAAGGAGAGCTTGAACTTAGAGAAGGGAAATCATTGGAAGAAACCCCAACTTGGGCGGTTGCCACTGTAATCACTGTTATGGTTTCTTTTGGTTTCCTGGTTCATCACTCTTTGAAAAGGTTTGGGAAGGTAAAGCCATGTTATTTTATCTCTCATGAATCTGGAATCCTCCAGTCTTAAGTTTTATTGTATTTAACGTATTTGCATGATCTCCATCTTTTTTGAATTTATAGTGGTTGGACAAGACTAAGAGGAAATCTCTGCTAGCAGCCTTGGAGAAGATTAAAGATGGTAAGATTTGTTTGAGATTGATTTTATTTAATTAATGTCTTTGTTTTGACAAGCAGAATCTTTTTTTTGGTCTCATTATATCAGTGTTATCTGTGAGCAGAATTGATGCTTTTCGGGGTCCTGTCGTTGTTGATGGGTCATTGGATTGCATTTTTTGCTAAAATTTGCATAAAATCAACGGACTTGAATAGCCGATTCTATCCGTGCGCGAAGGTTGGTGATCGATTAATGTTAGAACACATGCTGGTTTCAAGTTCAAAGTACTTGAACAAGACGGTTTTCAGAGAGCAGGAGACTGCTACGCCTATGCGGCATGACTATTGTCCTGAGGTAGCCTCACTTCCAGCCATTTGCTTTTAATTTTGAGATGCTTGGACACTCCGATGATTTGTCTGTTCAATAACCAAAGTGTCATTTTTCTATTTTCAAAGCTCTGTGAAATCGTTTTAGTCCTTTGAATTTCACTTTACATCTGCATTTTAATTTCATGTAATTCTTCACAACTTGTAATTTTCTTTCCAGGGTAAGGATTCTTTTGCTTCATATGAAAGCCTTGAGCAGCTTCATCATTTCGTATTTGTGCTTGGTGTCACCCATGTTTCTTACAGCTTTATTGCCATCGCATTGGCTATGATTAAGGTTGATGTATCTCCTTAACTTCAATGATCCTAATAAGCACCTTAAGTTTGCTCTTACTATTTGCCAAGAAGGCAGTGAGTTTATGGTCTAGTTTTTGCAGATTTATAGCTGGAGAACATGGGAGAATCATGCCAAGGCAATGGCTATTCAACATTTACAAGGTGCAAACCTTTCTAGTTGATTTTTGAACTTTAATTCTAGTCATTCTTTATATTCTGATGGAGCATCAATCTCATCCCTATTACATTAACTTTTTAAATCTAGATTCGGCACAAGCTGGGGCAGTTGGTTTGAAAATGAGGCGACTGACCACTTTCATTTTTCACCATGTCTCCCATCCATGGAGCCAACACGGAGTTCTTGTTTGGCTGGTATCCCTTCTTGAGATCTTGCGTCTTTTAGCTGGCACATTTGCTATAGATTTTCATTATCATACACAAAAAGCACGTTTTTATTGGATATGGTAGAGGTTATCAAAACTGCCTAGCCTCATTGATATTTCTCTGTAAGATGAAAAAAGCGATTGAAAATTTGCACTTTCTTGCTGTCAATATAATGAACTCTTTTGATACTTTTAGACATTGTTGGCTTTTATTTCTTGTAATTCCTATACTCTTCTATACCATTTACTTTGAAGTGATTTAGAACTAAAAATATATCTTATCCTGCAGCTTTGCTTCAGCCGCCAGTTCTGGAGTTCTATAAACCAAGCTGACTATACGGCTTTGCGCTTGGGCTTCCTCACTGTATGTCCATTAGGCTCAATTGGAGGTTTAGTATATATTTTAAGAAAATGCCATGGTCTAAAGCCTTGGTCTCACACTTCTTCACTTCTTAGGACTCATTTAAGCAGGTGGAGGGGTTTCTCAGGATGATGCATGCAAAGTATACGTCATAGGAAAAACTATGATCTTCTTTTGTCCCAAAATATTTACTTTGCCAATTGCGTGTGAAAGAGATTAGCTTGTGGTTAGATTTGGATAGTTAAATACTAATTTTCTTTTCACTTTTATTCTTCGTAGACTCATCAACTTCCTTTGACATATGATTTCCATAATTATATGGTTCGAAGCATGGAAGAAGAATTCCGCGACATTGTTGGCATTAGGTACTGTATCTACTTTACTAGCACATTAGTAACCACTTTGAAATTATGGAATCAATCTCGGGTCAAGAAACTAAATACGGACTTTATGACTGCTATAGTAGCATAGAAGCAAGATTTGTATTGGTTTTTTCTCCTTTTATGGCAGCATATTGATTTGGTTATATTTGGATTTCTTTTGTAGCGTGCCCTTCTGGATTTATTGCATACTATGCGTCTTTCTAGATTTCCATGGTAATTTTCTGTGCTTTGAGAAACTAATCCATGAACAGGTTAGATATACTTTAAAGCTTCCACATCTAATAGCCACAAGATATATTAGCTTGGCTATTGTGGTGTTTGAACCTATGTTACACAGAATCTGGTTAGTTCTCACTTGTCAAGGGACATGTCTGATGGCATACTCAAATTTTTATAAATTTTTTCAAATATTTGGAGGGTCCTACTCCTATGTCCATTCTGAATATATGTTGGACAGGGTTAGTTTAAGAAATATAAGGAGTTAAGTAACATGGGATTGCGCTCTGCTGATGCAGGTAGGCTACGACACCAGTTTAGCTGCATACTGTCGTGTTTTTAAGATTCTTATATTTTTTGAAGCTGAAACTGGTTAAATAAAATTGTCATGAGGAGAATTTTCCTGTCCCTTGAGGTTTTGTTGATATCCATGGAAACCAAATGGCTCTTTGAGGCTTCAACTAAAGTACACTTGTGCTATTTCCATCTTTTTTCTGTGCTAGCAACTATCAGAAGCTCCTGTAATTGCCCAGTTTTTTGTAATGACTTAGACATACGCAATCTATACTCATGCATCAATGGTTCCCTCTGGCATTAATCTTTTATGATATTTCTTGCTCGATGTTGTCCTGAAGTCAACTTCTGAAGGATTAATATTCTTTTGTCAGGAACCAATATTTACTTTTGGCTTTCGTTCCTTCCAGCCATTGTATGTCATTCTCATTGCATTGGGCTTCTAATGTTATGAAAATCAAGTCTTTTGGTTTCCTGATTTCTTTTTCATTTTTTCTTTTTCTTCCATTGTTGATGTATGTGAAAGTTGATACTGCTGATTGGTACAAAACTGCACCGTGTGGTTGTAAAATTGGCTGTTGAAATCATGGAGAACAATCCATTGGGTGGTTTTCATAAATTTAACCTGAGGGATGAACTCTTTTGGTTTGGAAGGCCCAGGTTTCTTTTATGGCTGATACAACTTATTTCATTTCAAGTAAGTGTTTGATAACATTTTATGTGGCTTTAAATTGTACAACAAAAATTTAACTTTTGTCTATTAACATGCATTTTTGCTTCCAGAATGCATTTGAGATGGCTTCATTCCTTTGGTCACTGGTAAGATTTTAATGATGATGCTCATTTTGAATAGCTATTTTAATGCCATTTGAAAATGGGTTGCAAAATCTTGCGGCTGTTTGATTACAGATTCACTTCCCCAGTATATTTCAAACTGCTACAAGGTTTTACAACCTTAGAGAAATTTCATAGAGAAATTTTTTAATAACTGGCTGCAAATTGGCTATTCAGATATCCTAGTTTTATATATTGAACTTTCCCTGGTGACAAACTGATAAGCTATGGTAAGCCGTGATTGAATTATTTCTAATATTATCAATCAACAAAAAGCATTTACTCAATGTAACTTTGGGGAAACTCTGATGAAGCATTCATTATCATCTCCCTTATTCTGTCAGTTTCAAAGAAACATGGATAGAAGAAGACAGGTTTTTCTGGTTTTGTGTCTGATACTAGTCATTTCTACTAGCCATTTATGGTGCTGATTCTGAGTTTTTCTTTCAGTGGGAAATTAAGGATCCTTCTTGCTTCATGGAGAACCATGCCTTCCTTGCAACTCGTTTGGCATTTGGGTATTTATAAAAATATCATTGTGACAGACATTAAAATGTTGCAGTGAATTTGATCCAAAATAAATTTTCAATGGTGTTAGACTCTGAGCTTTTCTGTCTACAATTTGTTCAACTTCGACTAGTAGAATCTCATGTTGTATTTCCTGGCTGGTTTATGCAGTATTATCTCCCAGTGCTGGTGTAGCTTTATTACATTCCCACTCTATGTTATAGTTACACAGGTTAGGCCATTGATGTTTATGCGTAATCTTCATCTCTCTGTCCGTCTCTTTCTCAAACATTGGTTTTTATGGTTGTAGATGGGTTCAAAGTTCAAAAATGCTGTGGTTTCTGAAAATGTGAGAGATTCACTATCCAAGTGGAAAAGAAGAGTGAAGGAAAGAGGTTCATCAAGAACGCTAGTCAGGAAATCACTGTCAGCCTCATCCTTGGACTCCATGGGAACTGGCATAAACAAGGCCTACAGCCAAGGAACCCCAACCGAGAAAGATGCAGCATCTCAGCATCAAGAGGGCTCTGCAATTGCATCAGAGAGTTCAACTTCAATACAAGAAACATCTTCACCTAAAGGCAAGAAGTCGAAGACTCCACTTAGCTTTTTCCTTGAGGATTACTGCTCTGATTATGATGATATGGATGCCGATAATAATGATGATAAATTTGATGCTAAAGATGAAATATATCTCATTGAACCTTGACCTTGTTTCACTCTTCGTTGAAGAAAGAAAAAAGAACAAAATTTCGAAGTGCAATACTATCTTATCTTGTTTGGATTTGGGGCCACATGCTTATAAACCTGTCTGAATTCATTACCTATTAACCATCTCCCTTTATAGTTGTTAAATAAGTATTCAGATTATATCTACTTGGTATCGTAACTGAGGAGCTAAATCAAAGGTGTTACAAGGCCCTTCAATCTCCACCATTTCACCAGTTTTAACCCATTTTCACCTACTAATATTGACATTTTATAAATGCATCTTCAAATCGATTAGTCACTAAATCTTACAAGAAATAATAAGTCAAGCCAAGACAATCAAGAAGCTTTAAGTTTTCATTATTAATGGCGATAACTTTTCCTCCTGCAGTGGAATTACGAACTCTTAAGTGATGGTGATAACGGCTTTCTGTCGATTTCTTTTTCAAACCCTTGCGTGCAAGTTAGTTAAACATCATTATCTTCCGATGTTTCACCCAACCTTTTTACTGTGGTTTGTTTATATACATACAGGACAAATATCTGTGCCATAGTTAGGTATGGAATGGCATTCACAAATGTCTTCATTGTTGCATCACTAAGAAAAAGGACAATATTTTCAGAATATTTATCCTGCTTTATTCTGATTTCCTAATCAACATCAACAAATATCACTTATCCCCTTTAGACCCTATTAGCATTAGTTGGGTCTATCATCTCTCTCTCTCTCTCTCTCTCTCTCTCTCTCTCTCTCTCACCTGGTTTTAACTATTTTTGACTCTTAAAGCACTAACTTTGGACCCTAACGCCATCAGGGCCTACATCCAACTACCCAAAATGTGAATGGTGGATCCCCAAATCTATCCCTGCGCACGCCACATTCGGTCATCGTGGGATACAGCACCAGTTCCATGACATTTGGCATGTCGCATGACAATAATATGTAAATAGCTTTGTGATATGCTATTATGAGGGGATCAATGTGGAAGGTGTTGGATTGCGAATTTGATGATGTGTTTGTTTAATTTGTTTGCTTTAAAATTCTAGACCACTAGCACTCATGTCCATAAACTTTTCCTCTGTAGAAACCAACCAATTATCAATGGTTATTACCCGTGCGACCCTTGGTGCAACATCTTCAGTTGATTCTTCGTTTGATTCTGATTACACTTTTTCTCGACATTTATATCTACTTTATTGGCTAGTGAATTTGTACGAAAAAAGCTAAAGAAGAAAAGATTCTGATAACCCATGCAAATCCAGATAACACCCATTATCATCTATAATCTTACCCAAGATCTTGCATCTCTGACATATTATATCAATTAAATCTCTGAAGTTTTTTAATGAAGGATTTGCAATTTTTGCAGAACTTGACTTTTAGCATGAATTATAACATGATATTATTCTGTTCAGAAAACAAAACACCTTTGTATAGCTTATTGGTTTTTTTGATTACGACATATCAGTTTTAATTACTGTACTACAATTTGATAATTATAATCTTAAATCGTGTAAGATTAACTAAAATTTTCAGTTTTTTTTTTTTTTGACAGTAATGCATTAACTTTCTGCATAAATTTTGGGACAAACTAATCATAGAACAATCTAATTTAACAAAGGAATAGTTGAAGGGGAAAAAAAAAGGAAAGAAAGATTTGACAAAACGTTGTGGATGATTAATAAAACACCAAATACCTCCACTTCTGAGAAATTGCAACTAGTCGGGTGCTGCCTTCAAAAAGTGGGAAATGACACAAGAAGCCACTTAAGAATAAGCATGCATTTTCTTTCCCTCTTTCGACTTCTTATACACACAAGACCTTGTTGCATGTCCACAAACTGCACTTCATTAGTTTCAAAAATGGCAGAAAAATCATTTGAAATCCCTCCCTAGAAGTTCTGGAAGTTAAAAAATTCCTCTTTCCAATGGGCAATCCTTTAAGAAAGGTGTTCAATAGAATTTCAGGTGTTGCCTCATCTTGGGGAAGTAAAACAGCCCCCCGAGGTCGTAGAATTTTCCATAGGGATGTGGAACAGGAAGAGTTCCTGTATGCATCTACTCATTGTCTCTCATCATATTACAGTGTTTTCGTAGCTCGCCTTGCCATCATGGTTAGTTCAAAATAAGTTTCCTTTCACAGTTATATTTAGATACAAGTTGAATCATTTCACCCTGAATTTGATTAATCATTGCTTTTACAAACGTCTGTTTCAGGTCATGCTAGCTATTTTGATTGGGCTGCTTACAATTCTAACGTGGCATTTTACAAAACTCTATACAACAAGATCATTAAACACCTTAGCTTTCGGTCTTCGTTATGAACTTCTTCAGCGGCCTATCTTGCGGATGTGGAACATCTTGAATTCTACCTCAGAAATAACAACTGCCCAGGTCAAGTTGTCTGAATATGTAATCAGGCGGTACAGCAAATCTACCACTCAGGCAGAACAAGTTGAGGTTGATATCTGTCTGAACAGTGTTATTGAGTGGTAATTTTGTTTTTTTGCAACTTTTTAGAGAAATCCCAGTTTAGTAACCTTTTTCTGTTTTTGGTTGATTTCTTGCACTCTTGACAGCTATATCAAATGATGAAAGACATAACATGGGCACTATTTGCGAGTCGTAAAGCTCTCAATTCCATAACCATAAATTATAAAAACGGGTTTGTCCAGGCATTCCATAGAGATCACAGGAGTAACAGTACATTTTACATCTACTCTGATCTTGTAAATTATTCAATCAGTGCGATTGCCAGCAAGTCTTACGACAACAAAATGCTGTCATCGCAACGAGGGTGGAATGACCAATTCATTCATGGTAATGTATCTGCAATATGGTATCGTGAACCAGTTGATCCTGTCACTGGAGAGAAGACAGGAAAGGCTCTGCCAATTCCTCCAGATGATCTTATCAATATAGCAGGCCCTTCACAAGTACCTGATGGGGTAGCTTCATGGCATGTGGCAGTAAGCAAGTATACAGATTCACAGTTGCTTTCAGCTGCACTGCCAGTGTGGGACGCTTCAAATACAAGTATAGTAGCTGTTGTAGGTGTCACCACCGCATTTTATAGTGTAGGCCAGCTGATGAAAGAACTGGTTGAAGTGCATAGTGGGTACATATATTTGACCTCACAAGAGGGCTACTTACTGGCTACATCCACAAATGCTCCTCTGTTAAAAAAATACAACAAAGGGGCCAAAGCGTATAATGGCTGTTGATTCAGAGGATCATGTGATACAAATGGGAGCTCAGTGGCTGCAGAAAGCCTATGGCAACAAGTTTCCTCCTGGTCATGTGGTTCATGTGGAAAGAGCCAATCTTGGCGGCCAGCATTATTACATTGATTCATTTTTTCTGAACCTAAAAAGATTACCTATGGTAAGTTTAAACAACATCTCATTTTTCTCTTAACATTGGAATTTAGGCATTGGATGATCGGAAGCCTATTCAGACTTTCTGGTTGAGATGAAGGTATCCGGGGATGGTCTTTTTAAGTTCCAATCGGATCATACAAATTAAATTTTTTTCACCGTTTGAAAAGACACTAACACTGGGGTAAGAATCGATGCAGGTTGGTGTCATCATCATTCCAAGAAAGTATATAATGGGGAAGGTTGACGAAAGAGCCTTGAAAACATTGGTCGTATTGATATCTGCATCTGTATGCATCCTAGTTATTGGATGTGTCTGCATTTTGATACTGACAAATGGCGTATCAAAGGAAATGAAACTCAGAGCAGAGCTGATAAGTCATCTTGAAGCAAGAAGAAGAGCCGAAGCTTCAAGCAATTATAAAAGCCAATTCCTTGCAAATATGAGGTAACCAATTGCAGTACCTAGAATCTAGAATTTTCCTCTTTCTATGATTGTTTAGTTATTTTTTGCCTCCAGGAACTGTGATTAAAAACTAATTAGCTGTGCCACTATTTTCTTTTATCAGTTAAATTTGCCCTGAAGTTTTCACTGACTCCTTGTTACACATCATGCCTCCACCTTATGGATCTATTGAATTGCAGTCATGAACTAAGGACGCCTATGGCTGCTGTTATCGGATCATTAGACATTCTCATCTGCGATGACTGTCTTACAAATGAACAGTATGCAATGGTTTCCCAGATCCGTAAATGCTCAACAGCTCTACTCCGGCTTCTCAACAACATATTGGATCTAAGCAAGGTGAGATACAAGGAGAAACCAATTTCGGAAAAGGAAATACTGAGTAAATAGAAACTTAGAAGTTCTTAAGATCAAAGACCGTGTTTAAGTATAATAAAAGCAACAGTATTCTCGGAGCAGAGTTTTCATCCATAAGTATTAAGCTGTAACTTTTAAGCAACTCCACCTTCTACAGTGTGAATCAAATTCAAATTCAAAACTATAGGATTGAAGGTCCGTTTGATGCCTTAGTTGATGTGAAACAGAAGAAAATAAATTTCTTAAGAGTTTTAACTACCATAGTTTACCAGTTGCTACATGATTGGTTTAACCATGTTAAGTTAGTCAGTAATGGAGTTTTTAATTGTTCACTTGTTGAAGAAAGTTGAGAGACTCGGAACAGTTTCCAGTTCAGAAAGCATAGATTATAGAACATATCTCTGATAGTGCACCTTCTGAGCACGGAAATGTTGTCCAAATCATTGTTTTCCAAATATTTCACAGGTGGAATCCGGAAAACTGGTGTTAGAAGAAGCTGAGTTTGACTTGGGACGGGAACTTGAAGGACTTGTTGACATGTTCTCTGTGCAGTGCATTAACCATAACGTGGAGACTGTTTTGGATCTCTCTGGTATGTCCCAAACCTCAGGGTGAGGGAGACTATTTTTTCTAATCAAAACTTATAATCTAAATCTACACTTATTCTAACCCTTTTCCTCATTTTTTTTATAAATATTTTCAGATGATATTCCAAAATTGGTAAGAGGAGACTCTGCCAGAATTGTTCAAGTTTTCGCAAACCTAATAAGCAATTCCATCAAGTTCACAACATGTAAAATGTTTATATTGCTCTTTTTCGTAACTTTATCTTTATACTGTAAGCTATTGCACACTTCACCGTTGGATTCGTAACAAGAAAAAGACAACTATGTAAACTATTTCCTACTAAAAATCAAGAAAAATAAAAGAACATGCTGTTAGTATTCAGGAAGGATGTTTACAAGCCTACGAGGTAATCACAATGCATCTATAGTGTTTAAATAGTTAGAATAACCAAAATAACTAACAAGCCAGATTTTTTTTCATTAATTCGGAAATGGATATTTAGATTAAAACCATAATTAGGTCACCTAAATAAGTCAAGGATTGACTGGTTCTCCATGGTTTTGAACGAGACTGAGGTCGAAGATAAAGAAAATTCTCCTCTTTTCAGGTGGATTTCTTTTAAGAGAGGGGTGCAACATAGGACCTTACGATTGAGAGTTAGTTTTCCTTATACATTGTTATTTTGCTCTTAAGAGATCTCAACTATGTTGTCTTTCCCTAGTTAACTCACTACTCATGAGTCATGAGCAAGAGCTATCTAAATATGTTTTCCAATATCATTTTGAATTTAGAGCTCTCTCAGCTTGCTGCTCGAACTATTGGTAAATAATTCACATTCATGAACAAGTACATTGAATTGTTTGTATGGTTGTAGACATACAAACATCCCAGAGTTGAACCCTTTAATCAAATAAAGTGATAAAATGGAAAGTAGGAAGCTTCATTTGATTAGACAAGCGTTTGAATTTCATTCATTCTAACTTCCAGCAAAGCAAAACTTGATATATTTTTCAAACACAGAAAGAATTAAGTATCACTTATAAGTAACTCAACAGTATTTATTGATGTATAGACAGTAAAGATACGCTGTTACACTCTCTAGTAGCACTTACCTTTAGAGACAACTGGCATGATTAACTGTTTCAAATGGCTTTCAGCGGGTCATATTATCCTGCGTGGATGGTGTGAGAATCCCAATCTGTCTTGTGATCCTGGGAAGTTTTCTCCCAAGCAGAAGAAACCACTGTCTGCAATAAAGACAAAGTTGAAGCAACATGGAAACCATATGAAGATGCCCAGCAAGAGCGACGAAAAAATGATACTTTGGTTTGAAGTTGACGACACAGGCTGTGGTACGATTCTTTGGTTTTTTGAAGTAGTAAGAGCTTTATGTGTATTGCAGAGGGAAACTGTTTTATTTCGAGGGAGATTGTACCGCTTTATCTTCCATCATCTGCAGGAATTGATCCAAGCAAATGGGAATCTGTGTTTGAGAGCTTTGAGCAAGCTGATCCCTCAACAACTCGGACGTAAGTAATTTAAGCGAGACCAGATTTTTTTAAGCTGGTTAACTGCAAAAGATCCATGGAAAATAATCTAATGTGGAAGAATCCACGGATAGATTAAGAAATGTAATGTAGAGAGATTTTGTTCTAAGACCTTTTTCGTTTCTCAGGCATGGTGGCACGGGACTTGGCCTATGCATTGTAAGAACGCTGGTAAGGCAAAACCATTATACACATGAAATTACATCAGACTGAAGCCTTGTGGACTAACAAGAAGAAATTCTTAAGAACAATGAAAAACTTTTATCATCAACTGCACAAAATGATGAATTGCATCTTTCCTTCGCTCATACTGTCGATGACAGGTTAACAAGATGGGTGGAGAAATCAAGGTTGTAAAAAAGAATGGTCCAGGAACTCTAATGAGACTATTCTTGCTCCTTCGTACTCCTGCAGATGGCACAGAACAACATGATCAAATGGATTTTGGAAAGCATAGTGTAGCGGTGAGTAAAATTTTGCTCATTGGAGCTGCAAACTATTTTTCCCTTTATTTTTGTTGGTCAGCCTCTAATTTTAAATTTCATTTTGCGTAAACCAAAAACAAAAAGATCTTGAGGCTCAATATTACAGCTTTTCCTCACCTCCAGGACAGGTTTTTGAGAGAGCATTTTACTTATCATCTTTATCCAGATAGGCATTGTGAGCTTGCCTAGGTGTCAGCGTTGTGGTTGCCAATTCTTTTATGGTTAGAAGTTGGATGTTAGAAGATAGAATTTATTGTCAGGTGTGCAGAAAGCAGCCTAAGGTAAAGCAATGATAATGGCTAACATATTTAAATCGTGAATGCAGGTGATCCTTGCCCTACACGGCAACATGGGTAGATCGATTATGTCCCATTGGCTGTCAAGAAATGGAGTACCCACTTTGGAAGCATCTGAATGGAATGAACTGACACAAATCCTTCATGAACTGTTTCATGCCAGAACAAGTAATTGTGGTTTCGACACTCATTATTCACTAAGTGAACCTCTGAGATCTAAAGTACACAGCCTACGAGACATGAGGAACCCAGTTTATATCATAGTTGTTGATCTGGGGCTTCTTGACTTGAGCACCGATATATGGAAAGAACAGCTGAATTTTCTTGACAAATTCTCAGGCCAAGTGAAATTTGCATGGATGCTAAATCATGATACATCCAATGCTATTAAGATGGAGCTCCGCAGGAAAGGACATGTATTGATGGTTAATAAGCCACTGTACAGGGCAAAAATGCTTCATATTTTGGAAGCTGTCATAAAGGAAAGATGTGTTGAACTTCAAAAGAGAAGTTCAAATGGAACAAGAGTTACAGCAAAAGCAAGTGATTCTCATGAATGTCTCGAAATTGATTCAACTCATTTTGAGACTTGCAGCTCTGATGGTTCGGATATTTCTGAAAAGCATGGTGCTAACTCAGCAAGTTCTGTGCTTACTGGAGGGCAACCAAGTGAAGGAACTGTAAAATCCAGTCCATTGAATTGCCAGACAGTTAAGAACTGCCTAGTTGAATTCAAACATTCTGCTTCAGAAGTGAACAAGTTAACGGCGGAAGAAGATCCATCTAATGCCAGGCCTAAGTTACTTGACACTGAAGATGCCAAATGTGAAATTTTCAATACTTCAAAACAATCATCGGTCAGTAGCAGCTGTAAAGATAGAGATAATTCATATACAAGCAAGGCAGCAAATGGACAGAAATGTCTTGAAGGCCTACGGATACTGCTTGCAGAAGATACACCTGTTCTCCAAAGAGTAGCAGCCATCATGCTGGAAAAAATGGGAGCTACAGTAATTGCTGTTGGGGATGGACTGCAGGCAGTAGATGCCCTCAACTGCGCAGTTGGTGGAGAAGCGAACAGAGGTGACTCCTCGTTGCAAGAAAGAAGGAACAGATTGCATACAGAAATTTTTGATTCTCCTCCATATGATTTGATTTTAATGGATTGCCAAGTAAGAAACCACTTAGAAGATAATGCATACCAACATTGCCACATATCAAACGAGAAAAATCAGAAACTGAAGCATTGTTTGGTTTGAGAGAAATGCCAACTGAATAATGCTTCTGATCTGCCTATACGATTTAACCATGTTTGCCCAATTTTATTATGTTGAGTTTTTCTTTTTTTCATGCTAAAACAGATGCCAAAGATGGATGGATATGAAGCAACAAAAGCAATCAGGAAATCGGAAGCAGGAACTGGTTGGCACATTCCCATTGTTGCCTTGACAGCCCATGCAATGTCATCAGACGAAGCAAAATGCTTGGACGTGGGCATGGATGCTTATCTAACAAAGCCAATTGACTACAAGTTGATGGTGTCCACCATTCTTTCACTCACTAAAAGATCTGCCTAAATTTTCCCGCCGATCCAAAGCTCCAACCTAAGGAAACTGTCTTAGGCGGCTTAAGATGTAATGATGGATGCTAGCTTCTTGGAGAGGAGTATAACCAATTTTCCTGTCCTAAAAAATAGTGGTTTATCTGCCGATGAATAGTCTAATGCTTGGATAGTTTCTTTGGTTAATGTAATAAGTCAATACGTATATAACCCAAACCACGAGTTACGTTACCTGTATTTGAAGTGAATGTTGAATATAAATATACATTTGATATGTGTATACTTATTTTTTAAAATTTTTTTTTATATATTCGAAGAATCATATCTCATATTCATATTTAAATATGATATCAAACACAGATATCGAATATGAGTTCTTAAAAATTTTTTTGAAGAATCTAGATAAATAGGGCCAAAGCATTAATCTCAATAATTGTTTCTTAGGAAGAAGAATATCCAAAAATTGATTATTTCTATAAACAAGAAAATGGGAAAATAAGGAGTAATTTATTAACAACCCAAAGTTGAGAAAATTAGTAGGACAAAATCAGCTTATTCCCAATATTCATATTAAAAAAAGAAAGTGATTTCAAGCTTTCAAAACTTGATACAATGCATGCAAAAAGGAAAAAAAATAATAAAAAAACTAACTTAGCATAATACTTCAACTATGGACATCTTGTTTGTTACTTTTTTTACTTTCTACAAATTTGTTAGCAAAATAAATATTAAGTGGAAAAAAATAAACTTAATTTGAAATGAATAAATGACTAAATTTTAATATTCTTTTTAAATACAAATTTAGGAGTAAACATTTTTTTTTTCATAAACTTAACTTCATTTGTGATACATAAAAAACTAAAACACATGCAATTTATGCAATAAAAGTAAAAGTTTTATGTATGATTCTTCAACAATACCTTTTTTATTCAAACAAAAAATATTAAAGATAAAATTGAAACCTATATTGCACCAATGCTTAGGAGAAATAAATAAATAAACGCTGCGATATGCTTTTGGCATCTTTTGTTTCTATTTGGAAATAAAGAGGGGAAATTACATAATGGTCCTCTTTCTTTCTTTTTCTTTTTTTCCTTCCTTTTAACTTGTCGCTTAAGTTGACGCTAATTGAAAAGAAAAGCAACAGCCAACTCTCGAATAATAAAAGCAAAAGCAAATTCAAGACATAGAAGAAAATGGCGAGATACGACAGAGCGATCACGGTCTTCTCGCCGGACGGTCATTTGTTCCAAGTGGAATATGCCCTCGAAGCTGTCCGTAAAGGTAACGCCGCCGTCGGTGTCCGCGGCACTGACATCGTCGTCCTCGGAGTCGAGAAAAAATCCACCGCCAAGCTCCAGGATTCCAGGTTTTTTTTTTTTTTTACCATACTATCTTTCCACTTACTTATTTCCATTTTGTCTCTCTATTCCATTTAATTTTATTTCAAAATAAAGGGTTAGGGTTTTGTCGATTTGGATTTGGAATTATTGGATGCGACGTTTTTTAGCTTAAGGTTATCTCTATCATACTTACTCATTGCTTTTAAGGTTGGATTTTTCCTAAAGACTCGATCCTTTGTGATGCAGGGTGGAGATGATAGGAAATAACTAGAACACAAAAGGATTGAAAATAATAGAGGAAGATAACGCTGTAAAGATATTTAGGTTTAAAAAGAAACTTTTTTGATAGAATAATAACATAATAATCAAATACATTGTAGCAACTCCTTAGATACATATATATATATATATATATATATAGGCTAGAACTTTTATTCTTACAAAGTTTACTATTCTTAGTAAAATACTAATTAAGCTTTGATAATAAAACTTATTCAAACTAAAATTTTAATCCTAAACAATAATCTAATTAAACTAAGATCCTAAACATAGATCTAAATAGATTTTTTTTATTTTAACAGAACTTAAAATTAAATAGAAATCTTAATTGTTAATGCCCTTGCATCATTCTCCTCTGGTTGAGAGATTAGTAATATCTTTTGAAAAGACTTTAGTAGCTTCTTCGCACATTTCTGGATCGACTTTCCTCAATTCTTCCTCTGAAATCTAGGTACTTTCACAAGCTGGTTTTCCTAGCCATTTAATTAAAAACCTTCGATAAATATTTCTCCTCCTAGATGTCACTTCCTTGACATCGAGAACTTCCTGGATGACGTAATCTTTCTTGGTAGGAAGCTGGCCAATTTGTTCAACAACTGTACTTGGTTCTTCCTCATTAAATCCCTCAAATTCGTACAAATCTGAGACATTAAAAATAGGACTGATCTGCAAGTCAATAGGCAACTCCAATAAATAGGGATTCGAACCTAACTTTTTAAGCACTTTACATGACCCAAATTTCTTGGACTTCAACTTATGATAGGCACCTTTAGGAAACCTTTCTTTCCTCAAATAGACCAACACCAAATCTCCTTCGAATTCCTTAAAACGTCTATGTTGATTAGCTACATTAGCATACGCTGCATTGCTAGCTTTCAACGCATCTTGAACTTCCTTATGAATGCTACGAATATGTTCAGCAAAAGCTTCCCCGTCATCACTCACCCTAGCTTCTTGAGGTAAAGGCACCAAATCAAGCACATGTTGGGGTTTAATGCCATAAGCAACCTCAAAAGGTGTCTTCTTAATAGTTCGATTAATTGAGTTGTTGTAAGCGAACTCAGCTTGTGGAATAATTGAATCCCAACCTTTAACATGATTTCTAACCAAACACCTTAGCAAGTTTCCCAAACTACGATTAACAACTTCAGTCTGGCCATCCGTTTGAAGATGACAGGTGCTAGAATACTTCAAATCTGTTCCCATTTTATGCCACAAAGTCCTCCAAAAATGCCCCAAAAACTTAACGTCTCTATCAGAAACAATAGACGTTGGAACTCCATGCAAACTTACTATTTCCTTGAAAAATAAATCAGCAATGTGAGAGGCATCTGCTGTTTTAGAACAGGGAATAAAATGAGCAATCTTAGAGAATCTATCTACAACTACAAAGATAGAGTCATGCCCCTTTGAAGTCTTCGGTAAACCCAAGGTGAAGTTGGTTCTGGTAATGGAGTATACAGCCCTGTATTTTGAGAACTTCCCTTACCAAATTAACAAACAGCACATCGACTTACAAACCTACCCACATCCTTGAACATATGAGGCCAAAAATAGTGATCTGTGGCCAAGGCCATTGTTTTGTCTCGGCCAAAATGTCCACCCAATCCATTATCATGAAGCTCTCTTATGATTTGTTCTCGGAATGATCCCTTGAGAACACATAGTTGATTACCCTTGAATAGATATCCTTCATGCAATCTGTAGGGCAGCTTATCTATAGCTTCTGGTCCTTGCAAATCTTTCAGCACCTGACTGAAATAGGAATCTGTTTAATATTGGTTTTTTTAACTCCTCAAATCCAATAACTTGTGAACTCATTACGGTTAAAATCAAGGTTCGCCTACTCATGGCATCTGCAACTATATTTGTTTCTCCAGTTTTATACTTCAAAGAGAAATTAAACTCATCCAAAAATGAACTCCATCTAACGTGAGGACCATTAAGTTTCTTTTGAGAGCTTAAATACTTCAATGCTTGATGGTCTGTATAAACAACAAATTCCTTATAAGCCA
>JBBYHO010000003.1:13796558-13819905 GCA_038382025.1 Adansonia gregorii | reverse complement strand
CATTACACACTTTATCTCCACACTTAACACGTGTCCTAAAGATACTTTTCCTCCTCCAATCCTCTCTATCATCTTGGCTGGTCGTAGTCATAACCCTTCTGAGCATCAAAGATTCTCCTTGTGCTAGGTGTATATCTATTTCCTCTTCATTCTCTGCATACTCATAATAGACCGGATCAGGTTATTCTTGATCTTAATAATCAAGTTCAACTAAATTCACCCTTCTTTTAGGATAAGTATAGGAAGCGTGCCCACTTTCTCCACGACTAAAGCATCTGATTTGAGATTCGTTACTCGCCTTTCTAATGTTGGGTTGGGTATTGCTTTGAACCTCTTTTCCTTTGTTAATCTTACTGGTTCCCATTATGTTCCCAACTGCTAATTTTTTTCTTCCCTTGACGTGCTCGCTGTTCTTCAACTCTCTTCCACCATTGAAGTGCTGCACTCTTCAATTTAAGCTTTACAAAAAATACTTTCCTAGGTTCAGCCATCGGTTTCCACTCAAAGTAATTCTCAACAGTGGCTTCCCAGTCCAAATAATCTTCTGCATGTAACTCCCCATGGAAGTCATCTACTTGGATCTTTGCTTCTCCTCCCGTTAACTCGAGAGCATGCAATAATCGATCTTCTAATCTGCCTCGTACTGCAAAGTTTGCAGGTCCAGTATTATGGAAAGGGTTCTCAGGCTCTCCTTATCTGAAACATCTTCAAGACCACCTTCTGGCTGGTCAAACGGATTGTGGTCACCTTCCGGTATCTCCATTCGGGCTCCCACATCTATTTGTTGTTGCAAAGCTTGTACAGCTTGCGACAAATCCTCTACCATGCGCCTCAACTCGATCAACACTGTTTGCTGTTCTTGATTCCCTTTTCCACGGCCCTTTGCATGTCCTGCTATGGCTCTGATTAACAAATTGATGCAGGGTGGAGATGATAGGAAATGACTAGAACACAAAAGAATTGAAAATAGTAGAGAAAGATAACGCTGTAGAGATATTTAGGCTTAGAAAGAAACCTTTTTGATAGAATAATAACATAATAATCGAATACATTGTAGCAACTCCTTACATGCATATATATAGGCTAGAACTCCTACTCCTACAAGGTTTACTATTCCTAGTAAAATACTAATTAAGCTTTAATCATAAAACTTATCCAAACTAAAACTCTAATCCTAAACAATAATCTAATTAAACTAGGATCCTAAACATAGATCTAAATGGATTCCTTTATTTCAATAGAATTTAAAATTAAATAGAACTCTTAATTGTTAATGCTCCTGCATCGCTTTGGCCCAATTATGGAAACCTGGTTTTTATATAGATTTTTTGTTTTCCTTGAAATTTTATCTTGATGATATAGTAACTAGAAACTTTAGGAATTATTCGATAGAAACATTTCCTAAAGAAATCCTTTTGAGCTTTTGATTCTCCACAGAGTGGGCTTTTTTTTAACCCTTTTACTGCTTTTGTTGTGCAGATCGGTTAGGAAGATTGTGAACTTGGATGATCACATTGCATTGGCATGTGCTGGACTAAAAGCAGATGCTCGCATCCTCATAAATAGGGCTCGGATTGAATGTCAAAGCCACAGGCTGACCGTTGAAGATCCAGTTACTGTCGAGTATATTACTCGTTACATTGCAGGTCTCCAGCAGAAGTACACCCAAAGTGGAGGTGTTAGGCCTTTTGGTCTCTCAACTTTGATTGTGGGCTTTGATCCATATTCTGGTGTACCGTCACTGTATCAGACAGATCCATCAGGGACATTTTCTGCTTGGAAAGCTAATGCCACTGGGAGAAACTCTAACTCAATACGGGAGTTCCTAGAGAAGAACTATAAGGAAACGTCTGGACAAGAAACCATTAAGCTTGCAATTCGTGCATTGCTTGAGGTAAGTTTCATTGCCTAGTTCTCCCTTTGTTATCTTTTGCCTTGTTTTCCAGTATCGTTGTTCCATGATCTCTCGTCTTTTAATGAATGATGATACAAATTGTCGTGCTTCTCACTTGGCAGTTGTTTTAAGGCACAGAAATATGAATTAAATCTATCTTGAACTTGAAGCCGTTCCTCCTCATACCATATGCATCATAACTTTTAAGATCATGCATGGACTGTTAAGCCTTATGGAAATGTGATGGCTTATCAACCTGTGCCACTAGAAAATGGAAAATGCATGAATCAAAATTATGAAATGGGGTAAAAGACTCTCACCTTGGATGTCAATGCTATTTATATTTCCTGGGAAAGTAATCATCTCGTTAGTGCATTATTTTGAAAGAGCACAAGCATTAGGAAATCAACATGTTTTAAGTTTTTTGTGTGTGATATCATGTAATTAATCATTTCTTTATCCGCATTGCAAACTTGGAAGCATGCTGATAATAAAGATTTACATGGTATAATTTTACATTTGTTGCCGCATTATATAATAGCTGCTCCGGAGGTTTAGCCTTTTGACGTGACATATGCTTGCAGTTGATTATATATGGTTTACTAACGTGGTAAAGGCGCATGTTTTATGTCAAATAATGATTGGTTGTCTTTATGCATTGTCCCTTGCATGGAGGTTGTGGAGAGTGGGGGAAAGAATATTGAAGTTGCTGTGATGACAAAGGAACATGGTCTGCGGCAGCTTGATGAAGCTGAAATTGATGCCATTGCAGCTGAGATTGAAGCAGAGAAGGAAGCTGCTGAGGCTCCAAAGAAAGCCCCTCCGAAGGAAACATGAAGCATCAACTGTTGACCTTTTTTATCTCCTTCGGTTTTTTTTTTTTTTTTAAGTGGACTGTTGATGTAAAATGGGCCTCGTACTTTTCACCCGTTGGAGCTTCATTATACGCATCATGAATTTAGTTAACATCTTTTGGCGTTTTATTTTCTTCTATTTATTTCAATTATGAAGTTCAATGCGTCCGTGAGATTAAAAATCTCTCTTCAAATGTTTTGATGCTAAAATGAAAGTAAAATAGTCAATTCAGTTCATGTGCATGAGGCTTGCAAAGATTAAGCTGTCTGATTCTGCGTTTATTATCTATATTAAGTGCAGGTGTGGTGCGTTAGCTTGGGCTTAGCCTAAAAAATGTCACCTGTTAAACCCATCTTCGTCTGGATGTGCAAGATTTTATGGCCCCTGGCCATCAAAAGATAAGGGGTCTGTAAGGTTCTAGTGCCCATAGCCACAAAGGAGAAGATCGAAAGGATATGTAATGTTACCGGCCCGCATAAAACCAAAAATTTACTGGCCCATGCAGGTCTCGAACCTGCGACCTTTGCGCTATTAGCAAAACGCTCCAACCGGCTGATTAAATGACTTAAAAGGCTAGTGGCTTCTAAATTATTTTATAAATCGTGACAACAAGAAGCTAAGAGAACACAACCCGGCGATCAAAATTCACGGAGAATTCAGATGCAGAGCAAGATCGAAGCATGAAGGAAGATTACGAGGTACTACTACTTGCTCCAATCTTTCTTCCACCTTTTTTTTTTTTGTGCAATTTAATAATAATAAAGTCATTAACTTTCTGATTGATACCACCCTCCGTTGAATCTCCTTCTTTCATATAACCAAACCTTAATCCTTAAAGCTCCTATTGTTAGTTGTTTTCGCTTAAAGAAACATTTACTTATCCAGCAAAAATTACGAGATTCTGTCTGGTACCCTATCATCTGGCTGTCTAGTATTAAGCTCTACCGACTTTAATTTTTAGATCCCTTCGTTTTCTGTAGAACTGGCCAACAATTGTTCCTTCTTATAACTGCGTTTAATTGCTAATTTTCCGGTAAATATATCTCTTTACAACGCTGTTTTATGTGGAAAATTACTTACCATGTATATAATTTCTTGGTTCTTCTGGGCATTTATTTTCCTGGTTTAGAGGTGAAAATCATTAGCAATTCCATATGCCGTGAAATTTTTCTGATGGGGAGCAGTGTAAATTACAAGTTCGCAGAGTAATTTTCTCTTAACATTTTACGGATTATGGCATTTTTAGCATTTCAGATTCTTTCCATTTTCTTTTCTCTGGTGGAATCATAGTAGGTTTGATCGCTTGAAAGAAAGAGACTCATCCAAGGTTGAACCAAGGATATTGGGAAAAAAAATTTAAGCATATTGAAGTTATGAACTTGGTTTTGATGTGTGGGTTTCCATATCTTTATTTTGTGGGGCATACATGAACTATCTCTTCTTCACTGTCTGGAATGGGTTCACTAGGATATGGTATTCAAATTACCAAACCATTCTTTAAACGTGTGATGATCTATCAGCTAGACCTGAGTTGTGAAACCGATAGGAATATGTAAATTGCAAGGGAAATCCATAAACATCAATAAAATCAGGATTGTTTCTCAATCAAGTCTGGTTGATTCATTTGGAAATACAGCTCAGTGTCCAAGTTTGTTGGTCTCCTTCACGTATTCTAGTTACAACTACTTATCAAAGTTGGAATAATTTCAGTTGCTTTTGATCTCTTTTACTTAATAACGTTTGCTAAATGATCTGGACTCAAGGTTTTTTTAAATCTCCTCCTTAACAGAAAGCTTTTTTGACCTGCTTCATTCTCTTACTTATCATATCATATCATTTATGTCAGAGTGAAGAGAAAAAGCAAGCTGCTGCTGATGTACTATTTCAATATTCAAAATTTGCAATGGCATGCATAGGAAACCAAGTCCGTCCTTGTGACATGAGGCTGCATTTAATGAAGGTAGTTTGGAGAAAAGGGTTACAATGTTGTCTCTTTTCTGGCTCTATTATATGCCTTTGCAATGGTATATCTAGAAATGCTGCATGTGATACCATGCATATGAAGAGTTAAATCCCCAAGGGCCAAATTTCTTCCAAGATAATTGACAGTAGTTTTTTTCCCATGTCTAGGAAATATCAGGGATGCCAACTTCTCTGAAGAGAGCTTCATCTCAAACTGCTGCTTCTCCTGATTCAATGGGTGAATCATCAAGCTCAGGTACAGCAAGACTGGATAAAAAAGCTGATAAAGCTGATAAATAAGGCGAATCAGGAGCGGTTCTGATACAACTTGAAGCAGCATTGTGAATGCTTGGTACTTTGGAACTTTCCCTTATTGCAGTAGCTAGATGCCTTTTTTAAGTTTCAACTTCTACGTAAACAGTGTGCTTCGTATTGCACTAGATGCTTAATTTAGGATGTTCCATAGATGTTAATTATTGGAAATTTTTTAGTTTGTTTGATATGTGTATTATACCTTTGCACCGTGACTTATTTATTGATTAGAGTTCACTATTTTTCTTTTGAAAGGTCTATTTTATTGTTTCTTCTGCTTATACTGCACTACAAAGCATTTCTTGCTTGAAAATTGTGGTCTCACATTTACTAATAGAAATCTCGAAAACATCATCACTGTCATCATTGATCAATCTTCTTATGGACAAAATACAATGAAGTTCATTCGTGCCATCTTTCATTATCTTTTATTTATAAACCTTAATAAAACAATCATGCTATCATCTCGATTAACTAAAGTCTATTGCTGGCTTCGGCATGTCATGAAATGACCGAACTTATGGGAATTAATTAAAAATTTTAAGAAGAAAAAACTGCTTGCGAGTTGCAACGAATTTTCTCAATCCATGTTCCTTATCCTGTCACGATCGTCCATTGTGAACTTGAAAGTTTGTTGGTTCAATGGAGTATGGAGCTCTTTCTAGAGTTGATACCAACCATGATATTCCATGTCAGTCATTGAAGCACGCAATACAAAATCAGCAGGAAGAAACTAAGAGGGTCTCTTCCAGTTGTCGTGGTCTACCTACTGTCTCAATCATTCTGCGCTTATAATTCCTGGGAAACGAAAAGGAGCCTAGTTATTTATTATTTCTAAATAGCATCAAAACAAGTTAGGAAGGAATACGGCTAACGCTACAGGGAAACCGTCTGATCCAGGTTTAAGATTTTTACTTCAATTTTTACCCCCCAAACCTCCTGACTTTAGGCAAGCAGCTATAAGTTTCTGTTTTGTCAATGACTAATTGCTCTGCCTTTCTCAGCCTTAAATCCCTCCTCTGATCAACATTTTTGTTAAAATTTGGTAGCTTTCTTATCCTGTTCTGATTAAAAGAAAACAGAAAAAAAAAATCAGATAATCAGGGCTTATGGAGCATTAACCAAGGGAGCCAACTTTATCCCCTGGGCCCCCATTTTGCGTTACAAATGGAAATGTAGCACATCTGTTTGTTCTCTTTGAATTTTCCTTTCTTTTCAAGGATACGTAAACTGCCAATCGAGTTAATTCCAGATCAATTATATAATTGGGCTATTTCGTCAGCATTTTACGGAATTTCTTTATTTAGGAAGAGAGACAAACAACATAGCATAGACAAGTTATACAAAATCCGTGTTGTTTTTTTTGGTATGCAGTCATCAGCAGCTGGCACAATAATTGTTCGGTAGGTAGAACTGCGAAAGTCGATAGCAAACTGGCAATGAATATTGAAATTGGCCTCTTTCTGGCTCTCGCTTTCACCCCTGTTCTCGCTCTTCTTTTATGCATGACTGAGATAGGTTACCAACACATTCAGCTCACTGTTTCATTAATCTGTACCAAAAAAATATGGTATTTTCTTCAATAGTCCTAAAGAATGTGTATGTGACATCGAAAATAGATGGACAAACATTCCTAAATTTTCTTGAACTATTATCAGTTTATAAAGAGTTGAGTGTTTCATTGTAGCCGAAGTAGATTGTAAGTACACAAACCAGTGGCAGAAGGGAAGTACAGAAATTCAAACACATAAACCAGTTTCGACTTTGCTATCAAATTCATGTACTTAATTCTCATTTCAACTGCAATCTTCTACAATCCAGAACGCCATTTGTCAAGTAAAAAACTCAAATGTTGTATGCTTCTACTACCCCCCCACAAGTGCACTCCTGGCCGTCTCGCGGTCCCAAGCTACAGGAGAAGCAAATGAATTTTCGGTCTCTTTTCTGCACTGCCCGAGGTGGGTGTGAGGAGGGAGGGCTTATCCGCAGCGCAAGATTCAATTCTTGTTTTTTCCCCCTGTCCATCTGGGTTGTTCTGGTTTATATAAATAAGCTCGTTATCGGTCTTCATTACATCTTCTCTTACAACTGCAGTCGGCAAGACCCTCTTCTGTGTAAAGCAGCTTGTTTTTGGATCGGTCGATGTGTTAAAGCGTCAATACCTCTGCTCAGTAGCTTACTCTTTATGTAGGTATTCCAGTGATTCTTGATCTCATTATCTATTCGTCCTGGTAGCCTTGCTGCTATTATTGACCACCAGAAAAAAAAATGGGGAAATAACTTTAACCATTTCCATTAGCAAGCAAGCTCTGACTATGGCATGACGGAAGA
Source organism: Adansonia gregorii (assembly GCA_038382025.1). Lineage (NCBI taxonomy): Eukaryota > Viridiplantae > Streptophyta > Magnoliopsida > Malvales > Malvaceae > Adansonia > Adansonia gregorii. The sequence continues at coordinate 13,812,551 of JBBYHO010000003.1, read as the reverse complement.
AGTAAATCAAAATTCATGAGACCTACTTGTTACCAAGAAGGCTATGTTACTTGATGATGAGTTGATCTTCTTCATCGGTAAAATTACCCCACTTAACATCGGGGCGCAGATAGTTAATCCATCGAAGCCGGCAACTCTTACCAAAACGGAGAAGGCCAGCAGCTTTTGGGAGGGATCTCCAACAACCCTCTCCGTCAGCTTGGATGTAAGCTATTAACGCTCATCTTCTTATCTAGTTCCTTTCTCACAACAAGGGGACCTGCCCATTCACTCCGCTGCCTTCCAGACTCCAGTATAGTAGACTTCTCAAATTTTGGCCAAATGTAGGTTCACCTTTTTGTATAGCTTGGTGGGTTTTGGCAAAACAAGATAATGATTAAAGTTATATGAAATAATAATAAATACAAAAATAAAAAAAAATTTAATTTTTTATCTGTCTTATACGCATAAAATAATAAAACATGACTTATACAGAACATGTAAAGCCTGTGAAATTGAATAAAAGTCAAACCACTGTCTAATAACATGTCTACTGCTTGGGACGATCTTTAAACGCCAGTCAAATCTACCCAAATTTTGGTACAGAGCTTGCCGACTTTGGTTAAAAGTAATGACTATTGCAGCAAAAAATCTATGGTTCATCTTCTCATTTTGGTTCTTTGGAGGATAATAAGGGTCGAATTAGGGGGAATATGAGTGATGTGGCTGAAAAGGTATTGCTTTAAATTTCCTACTTTATCATCAATGACTGGCTCTTCTCTTGTCCTATTGAAGTAAAGCTGGTAAGGAAAAGGACACAATCGTTGATCTCAAGTCTTCAACCCCTCTCTTTTTATGATGTCCACTTGAAAATTACTAAAATTTTGAGCATTCGATTAACTTTGAACTCGTAATTTCTTCTGCTTCAATGCCACCTGATACTAACCCCCCCCCCCCCCGGTTCCCGCAGCCTCGCTTGCCACTTGCAAACCAGCAAGCTACTGGGCCGCAATTGGGTGTCACTTTCAGGCATAGCAAGCGAGCTTGGGTCATAAACTTCTCGCATGCCAGCCTATTTGTGGGATCAAGTCATGCCTTCAAAGCAATCTTGGGTGGGTTACAATCCAAGTCCTGTCTGGGGGCAGCTTAAGTTCTCGAGCTAGCCCACAGACCTTACTCAGGAGAGGCTCCTGCGCGCACATTTTGGTTTCACTTCATGCCAATCAAGCGAACTTGGGTTATAAACTTCAAGCCTGGAGCGTCGGCAAAAATTATTTTCATTTTCCTTTTCCAAAAATAAAGTCTCATGTGAAGCACCATTGTTATAAGATTTAACAAACAAATTTATTCGGCCTTTCTATCAAGTAATATTTTTTTAAAAAAATAGAAAAATATTGTTTCTTTATTATTTATTTCTTTTTGTTGTTGCACATGCAAAAATCTTTTTTTTCTTTTGCTTTATTATAGAAGTTTTTTTTCTTCTAAAGGTGAAATAAAGCATTCGAAAAATACTTAAAAATATGTATTTAGAATCATCCCAGTCTTATTGTTTCAAAAATAAACATCCTAATCTATATAACTACAATTTAATCTCAAATTTTCAAATCCAAGTTCCATGCAAGGAAAATTTTGCTAGCATTAAATCTTATTTATTCATGATGGTATCTGAATTTGTGTATGGTTGTACGGCAAAAGAGATTGTAAGCATAAAAGATCCAATGGCAGCCACCCTAGGATTTTGGAATTGGATTAATCTATCATTTCATTTGAATTAGAGGGTTCGTATGCAATGTAAGTATTGTCTTAATCATATAGGTCATAACTCTAAATATGGTGAATTAGGGGGTATAATAATATATTCTTCCCTTATTTGTCTCCACCCTAAGCCAACGGCTACTACCTAAAACGGTAACCTCAACGGTCGAAAATTTCAAATATTTTTTATCCTAAAGCCTCTCTAAAGCACATCGATTCTTCCTCACACTCTCTTCACCTCTCTCTCAACCCCCTCTTCTTCATTCTCGTTCAGTCTATTATTTTTTTTTTTTCGCTGTCCACAAATCTTTCTTCATCTTTGATATCACTTCGAAAACGAAAGGAAATTAGAAATAGTAGAAAACTGTGTTTCAAAGATGATGCAAGATGTGTGGAATGCTCCTCCTGGATTCAGGCCTTCTAAATCTGCCCCTACTTCTCCGGCGAAGCCTCTCGGGGTTTCGAGAACTCGGTCTGAGTCTTTCCATGCCATCCACAAGGTCCCAGTTGGTGACACTCCTTATGTTAGAGCCAAGAATGTTCAAGTAAGCATCTGGGTCTCTTCGAAATTGATTGTACAAGACTAAATGTTCTTTATTGTTTTTGTTTATGTTTCTTTTGTGTCTATTTATGGGTCTGGGTGATTTTGTCGTTTCAGTTGGTAGAAAAAGATCCAGAGAGGGCGATTCCTTTGTTTTGGGCAGCCATAAATGCAGGGGATAGAGTTGATAGTGCTTTGAAAGATATGGCCATTGTGATGAAGCAACAAAATAGAGCAGAGGAAGCCATTGAAGCTATCAAGTCACTGCGTAGTAGATGCTCAGATCAAGCCCAGGAGTCTCTTGATAACATACTATTGGATCTCTACAAGGTCATTTTTCACAAATGTAAAATTAATTGTTGTATCAAGTTGTTTTGTGTCTTTAACAGATAGCTCATTTCTTTTATTGGTTATTTTAATTCTACAGAGATGCGGAAGATTGGATGACCAAATAGCATTATTGAAGCATAAATTGTATTTGATTCAACAAGGGCTGGCTTTCAATGGGAAGCGCACCAAGACAGCCCGATCTCAAGGAAAGAAATTTCAAGTCTCTGTGGAGCAAGAAGCAACTCGGTTGCTAGTAAGGCTTTCAATCTTTTCATCTTTGCTTGTTTACCACTCCTTGGTTTTTAAATTAAAATTTTAAAAAGAATGGATACATAATTCCTTTTTCCTTTTTCAGGGAAACTTGGGATGGGCATTGATGCAGCAAAACAACTATATAGAAGCAGAAGATGCTTATCGCCGTGCACTTTCAATTGCTCCTGATAATAACAAGATGTGTAACCTGGGTATTTGTTTGATGAAGCAAGGTAGAATTACTGAGGCTAAAGAAACTTTGCGAAGAGTGAAACCAGCAGTTGCTGATGGACCAAGAGGGGTTGATTCCCATCTCAAGGCCTATGAGAGGGCACAGCAGATGCTCAAGGACCTTGAATCGGAGATGATGAATAAGGGAGGAGACCGGGTTGAACAAAGCCGTCTCTTTGACGCTTTCCTTGGTTCTTCATCAATTTGGCAGCCTCAGCCTTGCAAGGACCCTATCAGCTTGCCAACATCAAAGGCAGTCGTCACACCCCAAGATGATTTTGCTGATGAGAACAGCAATTCGAATATAATGGTAAAACAGATGGTGATTCCTCAGCAGACAAGTGCCAAGCCAGTCGCTAATTTTCCTTTTGGAAATTCTCTAAATATTGACGCACCGCCGTTCTATTCATCAAAATTCGTGAAGGAGCCTGTTGTAAAAGATCCAGCTGTGAATCAGTTGCATGAGACCCTTAAAAGAACAAGGTCAGGGAACTCTGCTAACTCGATGAGAGTAAATGAACTGGGAGAGTACACAAAGCCTTTCTTTGCAGAGCTGGAAAAACCAGAGATTAAGGCAAGAAGGCTCTCTCTTTCACCTGAAGAGAAAGGAGACAAGTTGGCTGATTTATTACCCGATAGCGAAGACTTTGAAGAGGCTATCATTGCTGCAGTTCTTGGCCCAATAAATGAACCAGGTAACGGGGTTGGTACTAAACCTCCGAGGATCTTTCCAAAGAAAATTGAAAAGAGGCTTAAGGTTTTCGAAGATATCACTGTTTCTTTGAGCCCTAAAGCCTGATTTAATCTAATCTAATAGACTGTCTTAAACTAATTTAGTTTCTTAAGCTGTACTTGTACTTATTGGTTGGAGATGAACTTGTTCTCCTAACCTCCTTGACTCCTATTCCTGTAGAAGAAGAAGGGGTAGCAGTTCTTAAGGTTGTAGCCTTAAGCATTTATCCACATTTTATATATTTGTAAGCCTATCAAATGAGGCGCATTCCACACTCATCAAAAGAATAAATTCACTTTCACCATTTCCACAAATGAAAAGCGCATCCATTCTTTTGTATCAGCTATTTCTTTTCATGACATTGAGAAGGAGGCGGAACCGTCAATGCTGACACATGAGATTTGAAACAACCAATATATTGTGTTCAAGAAGGAAAAAAATCAGTCTACGCACATTAAACATATGCAACAGTTGAAAAGAATGGCAATACTTGTATCTACATAATTTCCGATTTGTTTTATTTCAATGGTTTCCGTAAGGTCAAAACTCAAAAGACACTCTTGGCTGATAGGTGTTAATTTGAGACTGCAGTTGTGAAATTGAAAGTATCGTAAAACTTAACGAAGTTTCGAGGATGCCAGAGTTCTATTTTATTTCAATGTATAAAAAGAATAAGCCTACCTTTTTATAGTTAATAATTTCTCACTTGCCAGGCTTCTTACAAATCATGCAATTTTTGCATAGTTTGAATAGGTTTCCAATTCCATATGCCTTTGTACTTCGAGTTGTGAAGTAACCAAAGGAACTACTTATATCAAAGGAACACAAATGGGTAACGAGAGAGCGCTGGAAATAGTAACGCTATATTTCAATTCTCATGGGACTCTGGGTTTATCAACGAGCCGCTCCGTCATGACTTATGAAGTAGCTTTCTTTGGAACCATTTATCGGTAATCTCGGCCATGGTTTCTGATTCATTTTTGCTGGGCCCAAATTCCCAACCAGAACAAAATCAGTCTCCCTTTGTAGCATTTATTTATTTAGATGCGAAAATTTCAAGCAATTGAAATTCCACCAGCTATAAATTTGCTACTATATTAATATTATAGACATTGTTCTTGAAAATATAGACCTTGATGCAAGCACTTAAAAGAACATTTTACTCAATTTAAGAGTCTAAGAATCAATTTTAATTGCTGACAACCTTAATTCTAGAAATAAGTTCATTTTTATAGAGATTTATTCTTGCCAAAATGACCCTGCTTCATTAAGCTTCAAATCGTTGCAGATGCAGTGAGTTTTATGCTAATATATATATATATATATATGAGTGGGTTATAGTTTGCTGGAGCAGTAGGTTCGGGACAAAACTAAAGTATAGATTTAGGTAGATTTTATCAGTAGTGTGAATTGCATTTGGCCAAATATGATAGGTTGTTCTATTTTAGTGGGAAGCATGATTCTGTGATGTGAACCTATAAGGTTATCTAGAGTTAAACATGTGAGTGATTATGGTTACAATTAAGACTGCCAGCTAGGTTTGATACCTTTATAAAGATATTCAGATTCGATACTTGATGATGCTGATGATGGACTTCACATTGTTTTTAATGTACAAATATTATAAAACCATTGTTCTTCTAGTTAATTTGATTGATCATAATATTAAAATAAACTATAAAACTATCCTTTTTTTTATATATAATTGAGTGGTATAGTTAAAGGAGCTTGTTTTGGATGTTTGCTTAATTGAACTTTTTTTTTCATTAAAAAGAACTGAAAAGGAAAGTTGAACAGTGTTAAACTACGTATTGAACTTAATCTTATAAATTGCAAACTAAAACTCATGTTAATAATCTACGTATTGGTGTTAATTGGTGAAGTGAGGGCTCCTCCTACTTGTACTAAAGTTTAGAAGGCGACAATACAGTGCAGGACAGGTCAGACAAGTTGCACAGTTTTGTGAGGAGGATTATGTAATTCGGAGTCAGCATGAAAGGGCAATGTAATGTTGTTGCAATGGCAGGATATAGATTTAATATTTTTGCAGTTTTCCTGAAATCAATGCAATTCCTACTACTAGTACTATTAGTATACGGTAAACGGTATATGTATGAATCTTCTTTTCTTTTTCCCCCTGCCGGATGCTGAGAACTGGGTAGCAAAGTACTAGGATTTAGGAGTAGGAAATAGGAAGTATTAAGATAAGCGTGCAAGATTCAAGCGCATTGCTTCATTCTTTCGCCATTTTCCACCAAAGCTCGTTTACAAATACGAGTAATTTATATATATATATATTTAAATTATTTATTTATAAATATCAATTATAATTTTATAAAATTTAAAATCTATATTATATTTTAATCAAACTTAAACAATCACGTATAAATAATAAACCTCAGATTCGTTCAAAACCGGAATAAACTTGTAAACAATTCTAGTCTAGTGTCTACTTGGGTTCTCCGCCGCAGGTTCAAGTGGTATGCTGCAGTAATTTAAAAACAGAGAAATCGCATTCCAGGAGGGCGATTTCGTCATTAAACTGAAATATAAAAATTTTCTGGCTCTCTGCCCAAAGCTTGTTGTCTTTGGCACCTTCCAAAACTGCTAAGCTCTTCTCTCTCTCTCTCTCTCTCTCTGTCTCTCTCTCCACCACTTACCACCGGCACTACTGAGGTAAACAACCAAGTACAGACATTTTCATGTTCAAAGAAGTAAAGTGTTAAGTTCACCAGGGGGAAAAACAAATCAGGAAAAGAAGGTTTCTTTGCTGTTAAAGATGGTCAATTTCCCGAAGATGAAAGACCCTGTATTGGTGAAAGCTGCATTGGTAAAAGCAACACATCTTTCTACAAAGTAACCCAGAAGTGATTTTCTTTGTAAAGCGGTTTCCTTTTTATTGTTTGGTTAAGTGCTTCCAATACTAGAAAGGTTGGGAAAAAAAGAATTGATCTGTGGGAAAGTGTGAGCAATAAAGATGGGGTGCTGGTACTCAAGGATCGATAGAGAAGAGATTGTTTCACGTTGCAAGGCGAGAAAGAGATACATGAAACAGTTGGTTAAAGCTAGACAAGCTCTTGCCGCTTCACATTCTATGTATCTGCGCTCTTTACGAGGCACGGGCTCTGCTCTCCTTCAATTTTCCAACAATGAAAATACTCTCCACCACCACCACGCCCCTCCCCCGCCTCTGCAGCCAGCTCAGCCGCTGCCGCCAATGAGTCCTGGTTCAGACAATTGGACATCTGCTACCACGGCCTCCCCTGCTGTGCCGCCGCCTCCTCCCCCACCTCCATCTACTAGCTGGGACTTCTGGGATCCATTTGTTCCGGCAACAGCGCCACGGTCAGCTACAGAGGAGGAATGGGAGGCTGCCACGTCCGCATCTGAGGTGGCGGCCACCGCTACCACCACCGCAACCAGGGCTGCAAGCGTGGCAGCTGCGCCTTCTCTGGTGAGTGGATTCTCTAAAGATACAGGGAGTGAGCTTGCTATGGTGGTTTCAAGAAACAGTAAAGAACTGGTGGAGATTGTGAAAGAGGTTGATGAGTATTTTCTTAAAGCTGCTGATGCTGGCAACCAGCTCTCGGTGCTTTTAGAAGTTTCAAATTGCAATTTCTCTGCTCAAAGTAAAGGAGTTATATACCTTTCCCATTCTTTCCATTTTGTTTTCTTTTGAAGTTTCATTCTTTTATATCTTGTTGGGGTTTCCATTCCAACTTGTTAGCTTTTTCTTTTTGTAGATAAAGTGTACAACTATGGGTGCAATCTGACTACTCCAACAACTTGGACATGGAATTGGAATCCGAAAATGGAAGGAATTGGGAAGTTGGGAGAGGACATAATTGAAGGAAATGTTGGTGGTAGTGTTCATTGCAGCAGCCATTGTTCTACTATAGAGAGATTGTACGCTTGGGAGAAGAAATTATACCAGGAGGTCAAGGTACTAGCTTCATTTATTTCTGAAGCATGATCTTTTGGGTGTTTTTCTGTTATTTTTTTCCTTTTGCAAGTTTTAATTCTACTATCTTCTTCCAAGAAAAAAAAAAACCATAATGTTGTGTCTGGGACTAAAGTTTTGTTTTGCCAGGCTCTAAATATCGAATCTTTTGGTTTTAACTTTTGGGGCCCAAGAATGGATGTTTAAACAGTTGGAAACCTTGGACTTCTTATCTTGTTTAATGTCTGATAAGTCAAAAGAGTGGTCAAATCCTGTGGCCCATACATTTATTCTTAATGTTCTTTTAATTTAGTACTTTTGTTAGTGATTTTTTTTTTTTTTTTTAGAATGCGGAAGCTATAAAGATAGAGCATGAGAAGAGGGTGGCCCAGCTGAGGAAGCTGGAGGTCAAGAGAGCTGACTATATGAAGACCGAGAAGACTAAGAAAGAAGTTGAAAAATTGGAATCCCAAATGATGGTTGCTTCACAGGCCATTGAGACTACATCTACTGAAATCATCAAACTGAGAAAGTCAGAGCTTTATCCTCAACTCCTTGACCTTGTAAAAGGGTTAGTCTTGGTTATCTGTCACTCTTCTTCCATGCATTACTTGTTTCCAGGTGACCGTTTTACATCATTTCTAGTTCAGGGCAGAAGCTTTTGGCAGATTGAATTAGTATCGTCTGCAGAATGAGAGAGTGTTTCATTCATTGCTTAGAATTCGTACTGAAAAAGGCCACCGTTTGGACCCTTCATATTTCATATTTATAGGGATGCTATCCCGTTCCCTTGACTTTACTCTTTAGGAAGGTACATTTTCTGGGCTTCTATTTGGACTTTAGACTGTAGTGAAGGGAAAATGCAGATTTAGGATTCACTATAAAAAACTTGGATGCTCTGATCAAAAGCAGCAACATAAGCCTAAAATTAACTCTATTGCTGCTATATATTGGACATAGCAATTGTACATGAAATTTCTTTCCTGCTTTTACCGCCATGGTTTTTCCAATTGTACTCTTTGTACTATTTTTTGAGGTTGAGATGATAATGGCCTATAGCACCATAGTCTAGTGGGGTCTCCATTTAGATTAACTTTGATCCTTTGTTGATTCCTTTAATTTTTCAGTCCTCATATGGAAGATAATGCTATGGTCCTAGGTGTACGAAATTTGCAAAACTGGGCATTTAGCTAATGGACTAACCACATATTTGGGTCTCATATTGTATTCGTATGATTCCAAGTTGGTGGCCATATGTCTTAGGCTTTCAATCGTAGATGATGTGCTGCAGGGTTGCCTGCAACATAGGATATTGTCTTCTAACCCAATTTCATATCCTTAATTCTTCCCTTTAATCTGCAATATTAGAGGGTTATTATTTATTGTCTAAATGCTCTTGTTTTATCTGCAATTATATTTTTCTTACCACAACTGTGAACTGGTTTAGAGAAATAACTATGTTGTATAAAGATATCTATTTGCTTGCTATGCAGACTGATGTTTATGTGGAGAAGCTTGTATGAGATCCACCAGGTTCACACGCACATAGTTCAGCAACTCAAGTATCTTAGCTTCGTCCCTTCTAATGAGCCAACATCTGAGATTCACAGGCAATCAACTCTCCAGCTCGAGCTTGAAGTCCGTCAGTGGCATTTGTCTTTCTGTAACTTGGTCAAGGCTCAACGAGACTACATTCAGTCCCTTGCAGGCTGGCTCCGTCTTAGTCTTTTCCAGTTCAGCAAAGACCCACTTTTAAGAAACAGCCAGGAATCGAAAATTTACTCTTTTTGCGAAGAATGGCATCTTGCAGTTGACAGGATTCCAGATAAGGTAGCATCTGAAGGAATCAAGAGCTTCTTGACAGTAATCCATGCCATTGTGGTTCAGCAAGCAGAGGAGCATAAGCAAAAGAAGAAGGCAGATTCTGCATTTAAAGATTTTGAGAAGAAGGCAGCTGAGCTTAGATCGCTGGAAAGTAAGTATGGCCCTTTTTCCAGGCCTGAAATGAACAAGGACCCTGTTTCAGAGAAGCGAACAAAGGTGGACATGTTGAGAGCAAAGGCAGAGGAGGAGAAGAATAAGCATGAGAAGTCCGTGAGTGTAACAAGGGCGATGACTTTGAACAACCTTAAGATAGGGTTTCCCCACGTCTTTCAGGCTATGGTAGGTTTTTCAAGTGTATGTATGCAAGCATTTGAATCTGTATACAACCAAGCCAAGAGTATTGATCAGGAGCATGATGTGAAGAGAATACTCCCTTGAAAAAAAATGCATACCGGGCAAAAATTACGTAACCATAATTACCTCTGGCATACAGATGTTCACCTTGTTTGGTAGTTGGATCGGAGTCTAGACTCCAAAGAGGTGTTGCATAGTTTTATAATTGGTGCAGATCCATCTTATGCAAACTCTTGAAGGAGATGATTAAAATCCAACGACATTTTACATTGATATGATACTGTTGGATAGGTAGGAACATAGGATTGTAAACCTTGTTTAGTTTTCGTAGGAAACGTTGAATGCTTTGAAATTTTCTCTTTGATGTTTTTGCCTGTTGAATTATGAATTTATTTTCTATTAACAAATGTGCTTATACTCTATATAGGGCATTCTGCTGAATAGGAGATCAAATCTACGCTTCACTTCTCGTTATTGCATCCTACTAAGCACATCCATGCTTTTCTGCTGAAAATTTTGGGTGCCTCTTGACCAAATCCGATAAAGAGTTTACTTTAGATATACATTTTTCGAGGCCCATCAGAGAATGCCTTTGAAATTTAATACTCTGCAGCTTGATGATTGCAAACAAAAAAAAAAAAGTCAAATTAAATTTGAGGATGGTAATTCATAGCCATACATACAAGCATTAGTTTGCCTAATCTAATTAAGCACTCAAACATTTCCTTCTATTAAACTGGCGCATTGGATGGAGCAACGCACTTGCGGTGCAACCAAGTCAAGCGCTTGTCTCCTTTGAGAGACAAGAAAATTTCCCTAGCATTAGGATTGTTGAATAACTCCAGTGCAGCAAAGTAGACTCGCTCTTCAAGACCTTCAATCTCTCCCAATTCTTTTATACAACTGGCCATGCTATATCTGGCATTACGTTGTTTTACAGCAGCTGTCCTCAACTTTGAAGCGGCAGCCATCTCCAATATAGCAGCCGCAATAGCATCATCAATTCCCCTGCGTCCCCTTTTCCGACTACTAATCATACCAGAAGCAGAAGGTTGAACTGCATCCTGATCCTCTGCCACATTCTCTCCTTCCTCAGACTCATATGAGGACTCTTCTTGAATTGTGCTCAATGGCTCCGAAGAAGGATGTGAGGAAGGAACCTCTCCGCCATGTTCAGCTGAGTAGTCATGCTTACCATTGGTTGCTGGCTCAGAGAATATTGTACAAAGTTGTTTGTAAATTGAGCAGCCACTGCTCTTTATGGTTTCAGCATCAGGATGACCCTGTCAATGAAGAATACATATCAGCTTGTGTCCAACAGATTGAAGGAGATTTCATTCACACAGGACATCAAGCAACCATGGATCGAGTATCCTACCTTGATAAAATCCGCCCAAGCTTCATCCTTGCCTATTATAAACCCAGTAGATTCATTCCAAGTGAAGTCGCTTTGATCAAGAAGCGACTTCACAAGCACATACTGCCTCCTCAAAACCCCATATCTATTCTTTAATTGTTCCTTGTCCCAATTCAAACCAGTTTTCTTATAGAAGTCATCACACATAGACTTCCATGCTCTCTTGTTGAAAGAATTATTGTGTCTATTTCCTCTGTGAACCTGTTCAACCAAGAGGTCTGCAAGAGTCTTAGTCAGGTACGTCGTCCATCTAGCTCTCGGCTGCTGTTCCTGCTGCACAGATGGCTGTCGTTGTTGTCTCCTTGAGCGAGTAACTCGGCTTGCCATCTACAAATCAACAATCAAAACCGTTAATCAACCATACACAATCAATCCGTGCCTTAAAATTAAAGCGATTATGAATTCAGTCTCAAACAAACTTAAAACAGAACACATCATATATTTTATAGTGAAGCAAATTTTATGAAACTAGAAATTAGAATTTCCAGTGACCTGATAGTAAAACAAGAACTTTATGAAACAAGAAATGCCGCACGAAGCGATGCATTAACTTGGCCTGGAATTAACAAAGATTCAGTCTTTGATAAAATTACCTTAGGAAAAAAAAAGAAGAAGAAATATCATAGAATCTTAAAACTAAAACCCTAAAGCTGAAAAATGAAAAAGAGATCGACGAAAAAAATGCTGAAGTTCTATTGTAGAACACTGGCAGATAGTAAGAAAGGTGACACACCTTCGAGGAAATTACGACTAAGAAAATCAAATAAGAGCGAGATTATGGAGGAACCCTTCTGCTTGAAATGGTAATCCAGTGATCGTTAGTAGTTCTTGATTTTAGGAACTCCGGATTTAATTTCCGAATTACCCAAACCAAACAGGGCCCTTCTCTCTCTTTTTTTTTTTTTTTTTTTTTCTGGCGTGTGGGTTTAGGACCAAGTCAAAATGACCCTGAGTTCCGCTATATTTGCAGTATTACCCCCCTGGGGTTCCTTTCTACTCTGAACAACTGATTGTCTGATTAAGGGCGAAAAAAAACAAAAACAAAGACAAAAAAAGAGAAAGCAGTTCGAAGAAAATTCAAGAAATAAAAGAAAGAACATGACATGACATGATAATTGATCAGTTGGGTAAGCTGATAGTGCTGATCCTAGCTGTTTCAAAATTCAAGAAAATTATATCGAAGAATGGCAGGCAAACTGGGGCTATCTGCTTCAACTAAATAATATAATATTAATCCTAGTTACCAAAATTAATCATAACAAGAACAAAGTCTTTACAAGTTTGATAGAGGCAATAGTGAAATAACTATTCATTCCGGTTCAAATTGCAGACAGGACGATCATTTTGGTTTTTCTTCAATAATTATATTTCAAAATTTATAACCAGCCCTGTCATGTGGAAGGTTAAGGCTAAGACTAAAAGAGAGGTTCCCCAGGCAGAATAGATAGGCACAAAGCTGTACAAGGAAAGCAAAGATCCAACGCAAGAAAATGGAGAAAGTTCTCAGCATGAAAGAAGGGACTGGAGAGGAAAGCTATGTCAATAACTCAAAATTACAGGTCCGTTTCTTCACCCCCTTTCTCTTCTGTAACTCTAGCCTAGGGCTAGGGTGGTGCATGGCTGCCCTGGCAAAGCAGACTGGCTGCCTGTTGGACGCTGGAACGTGGCCGACAGTCACACATTATAGACTAGTCTATAGATCATTACCAATATTTAATGGTAGAGATAACTTTGTTCGAGTGTTTGACACGTTAGAATAGATGCACCTATTCAGTTTTTAGTTTATGTAAAGCAAAGCTTCAGGTTAACTTGCCGGCCGGGAGGGATACTTTTCTGAGAAATTGCCAGGCGGACTTGTGCAGCTCAAATTTAGCAAGTTATGGATTGATCGTTTGATATGCATAAAGTTATTCATGTCATACAGGGAACACTTCTCCAAGATAAGTGGGTTATTGTTTTTGGTTTGAAAGCGAAAATTATTTTGTTGGACCCCAGATGGGAGCCAATCACCGAAGACAGCAAGGCAGGAGCTAAATTCTATTAGGCTTGAAGTTAAATTCAGAATTATTCTACTACCTGTCGAGGAAATAATTGCCAGATAGCATGCCTTATCCGATACGTGGCTCACATCATTCTGTCTTTAGAACTTCGTATTTTTATCCTTTTCTACAATTTGTAGTTTTGGCCATCCGAAACCAAAATATGTGGCCATGCAAGCTAGATCATCAAATCTTGTTACTTTTCGCTGACTATATAATCTTTGCTCCCCTTTTTTGTAGACTACTTGTCTATTCCTGTCAATGCCAGTGTTCAAGCAAGCAGTGTTAGATTTCTGCTGCAACGACTTACCAGAAACAGTCACCATAGCAGACCTTGGATGTTTGTCAGGACCAAACACTTTGTATGCAGTTTCCCAGATCACAAGCATTATCTACAAAAGGTGCTGTCAACTCGGTCGATCAGCACCAGAATTTCGTGTGTTTTTGAATGACCTTCCTGGAAATGATTTCAACACTATTTTTCAGTCTTTGCCAGCTTTTCAGGAGAAATTACGGGGAGAGAATGGACCTCAGTTTGGGCCATTTTACATTGCGGGTGTCCCTGGCTCATTTTATGGGAGGCTTTTCCCATCAAAAACCTTGCATTTCGTGCACTCTTCCTCTAGCCTTCATTGGCTTTCTCAGGTCGGTTTACTTGTTCCTTTGGAAAATGGCATTATAAGAAAACTATGTTCATTTTAGAGCCAGAGGTTCCTAACAATGTTTCTTCTCACCTGCAAAATTATTCATAGGTGCCCCCGGAATTGATTGACGAAGCAAATCCAATACTAAACAAATGGAGGATTTTCATCTCGAGGACAAGTCCACCAGCCGTAATAAATTCCTACGTGACTCAGTTTCGGAAGGATTTCTCTTTATTCCTCAGGTTACGCTCAGAAGAAATAGCTCCAGAAGGACGCATGGTTTTGACGTTCAGGGGCAGAAGAACAGCAGATGCTACCTCAGACGAAAGCTGTTTACTCTGGGACTACGTAGGTCAGGCATTTCAGGATTTGGTTGCAGAGGTACGTACGTTTTTTTGACGTTTTTATGTCTAATCCAATGACAGGACAACAATATATGGTAGGAAAGGATGGGATCAATAATCAGCTCAAGAAAGGACCCTAGTGTTGCATTATATTTTGGTCCCCAAATTAATGAACTAACAAAACACTCAGCTTAATATGTAGTCAATTTCTTTTCAGTCCTTGTCTTCCAAGAAGAATCAGTGCTTTAAAATGCAGGGCCTTGTTGAAGAGGAAATGCTAGATACCTACTACATCCCGTATTACGAACCTTACCCGGAGGAGATTCAAGCTGAGGTAGAGAAAGAAGGATCGTTCACCCTTGATCGTCTTGAGCTTGTAGCATTGCCATGGGATTGTGTCAATGGAGGAATCAAATGTGACAGAGCTGTGACAGCTAAACGAATGGCGGAGGCTATCAGAGCAGTCAACGAGTCAATGATTCGGAGTCATTTTGGAGGAAATATCATGGACCCTTTATTTCAAAGGTTTAGTGAAATCATGGCAGCAGATACCAAAGAAGTGGAGCATGTTAGCTTGGTTATTTCTTTAATCAGAAATTCTTGATATTAAGTAGGCTAATTTGTTGCCCCTTTTCAGAACTCATAAGTTGGTTATTGTACTCTGCTTGCAAAGTTTCGGATATATTTGATTTCTTCTGTCATTAAGTTAGTAACTATTCCAGGTGCATTCTGCAGAATATATGATTTGCATCTTCAACTTCCGGTGAACCAATATTATCCTACTGATCTTTTATTACAAGAAATATAAGTAAAATCTACAGCTTTTGCAGTACAACAAGTGTGAATACGTGGCCAACAGTGACAGTGTTGTCAGTAGCATTTTTCAACCTCCATTCTCTGTTCTAGACTCCAGAAAAAAAATAATAATGAACTGGTTGATTTCCATCATGAACAAAGAATCCTAGAATCATGTATCCAGTAACTTGCGAATTATTTGATGATTTAAGGTCTTTTTTTTTTTAATCATTTTATTCAGCTATTGCTTACTTCTCTTGGATTGGATCGGCAGTCCCCAGAGAGCAACAGTAAAAAAGCAAGCAAGACAAAATACTAATAAACATGTAATTTAGGAAAGCAACTCGGATGATCGTGTTGCATGCATTTAGCTTACTAGGCTATACTGAAGAATTTTTCCTGGTTGGGTTTTCTTTCTTACAATTTCCCAACGTTTCTCCTTTGTCTTTGGCTAAATTTGAGTCGCTTGGCTGACCTGACCTTGCCATGTAGTTCGACTGCGCCGGGTGGGCTATGACTTTGTCTGCTGTCTCCACCTAAGTATCCAAAACACACCCTGTTTGCGGATAGATGTGGAAAAGGAGGACTGCAAATTCCATTGCTTGTTTATGTTTAATTTCCTTGAAAAAAAAAAAAGATTTGTAAATGTTGACCTTTATAGAATTACTGAATCTGCAGTTGCCTATACGTTGTTGGATAACAAAAACTAATGTTTGAAGAATGTGACTGTTGGCACTCATATGCATGACAGACAATTAAGCAACAAAACTTTGACTGCGTTCTTCTTGTGTTGATTTCTATAATGATGTTGAAAT
>JBBYHO010000003.1:13772491-13790256 GCA_038382025.1 Adansonia gregorii | reverse complement strand
AATAAAATTGACTGGCAAACTAAATTGAGAATGAACTGCTACTCGGATAATTTTATCACGTCACGGGCTTAGAAAAAGACAAATCTACTATCAAAGATAACTACCAATTAATGATTAAATTTAGTAAAAGAACAACAAACTATACTGTCCAAAATAGACCGTTCATCTTTAATTAAGACTTATGCAATATTCACATTTTAAAAAAATTGCTTTAAAATGTTTTCTTGTGGGGAGGAAGATTGTCAGTTGTGTTTCCACGACCTAACGTATCATCACCAACTCTCATGCCTTGGCTTTCAATTTACAATACATTTTTCTCATGTAATTTGTGCTTAAAGCACTTGGTTAAAAGGAGAAGTTTAATTTAAGGACATGATTTTATCTGCGCTTAAATCAAGCCTTGATTTATGTTACTAAACTATAAACCTTTTTAAGAAACACTGTTCTTCTCCACTTTGGAATTGGTAAAGCTGGGATTGCAAGCCAAGCAATCCAAAGATGATGGCAGCACTATTCTAAATCATGTTGTGCCTTTTAATTAAGTACGTTTTCTTTACCGAGAAATCTTTCAATCATGCTTGCGAGTGATCAACTTATTATAATGCATTATTATTACTCAATTTAAAGTTTAATTTGAATGGGTTCAGTCATTTATCTTAGGATAGAATTTAAAATTTAATTTGAGTGTATGTTTGGTCTGATTTCTTCTTCTTCTTTTTTTTTTTTTGCTTTAAAAGCTCTTAAAAATTAAAAGATAAATCAAACGAGTTTTTTAAAAAGTTTTTAAAAATGTCAGTTTATTTTTAATGAACAAAACGAAAAAAAAGGAGAGTTTAAATAAAAAGTAAAAATATAATTTTTTTGAAAAAAAGCTATTAGCTAATTTTATTTTATATATTTTTTATTTTCATTTTAAAAATATTTTATTTATTAAATATAAATTTAATATCTATAAAAACAATTATAAAAATAAAATTACTAAACAAATATAATTTAATTTTTAATTATTTTATTTTTTCTAAAAACCTCATGGCACCTTTTAAGCACCTCATCATCCCCCCCCCCCCAAAAAAAAAGAAGGAAAAAAGGGCCAAAGAGGCACTAAATAGTTTAATCATTTTCTCATGGAAAATCACTTTTGATAAAATTAGAATTTAATTTTCTACATTCATAAAATTTCATTTTTCAATTTCTATTAAATTTTGATTTTTTTTTTTCTATTGAAAAGAACCTATACTATTTCCATCAAAATTCTAATTACTTGGGAAGAAAAAGGTTAACAAGTCTTAGGGCAGTTTAGCATTACTGTTGATACGTAAAGTAAACAAAAAATTACATTTGATCGTAATTTCAATATTAAATAAATAAAAAATTTAAATTTATTCAGTTAATTTTGATTTAACAACTCAAACAAAAAAATAAAAATAAAAGTAAAGTTCTAACCATCTTAAAACTAGCTTTAAATTAAATTACTTTATTATTTTTATATCTATAAACTATTATTATTATTATTATTTTAATTTTTAATTTTTCTTTTGCATTTCATATCCTCCTAATATTTTTTTAAAGTAATAATAGATGCTTAAAAAGTAATAAAGGTGACTCGAAAGCTAGCTGAGTTGGATGACTCAACCCTTTAATCATTGAAAATTGGTAATTAGCGATTTTTAAAGTGATATATATAAAATTATTATGATTAGTGTAATTTATTTTTGAATTGAATGAAATATAACATATTAAACGTACAAAATTTTTGGAAATAATAAATAAATAAATAAATAATATTTTATACTTATAAAACCATAATTAATTTTGAGTAGGCGAGGTTAAATCTGTGAGATAGTCAAACTCACGATGGAAGGTCATTACAGTGCCATTAACTTCCGTGACAGTCGCTGGCATTGTGGTTAATTAAAATAATAAAATAAAATAAACAAGACATTTTGAGGCACGAACTCGTTGCTTGATAGAAAGATAGAAGGAGAAACTTAGTAGTAGTGCCATGGCTTTTTTACTTTTTGTCTTTGAGCTCTGCTCACTGCTCAGTGTTCACTCTGGAGAAAAAAAGAAGGGCTCTCCGTTTTGACTGAGCAAACCAATGGGCCGTTAATTCCAGAATTTGATGCACTTCTTACCTTAAACTCTGACGCTTTTTTTTTTTTTTTTAAACCCTTGAAGATATAAAACAAGCAAAAAAGGGAAGGAAGAATCATTTATGCATAAAAATAAGAGAAAACTCCTAAGGAGTAGGTAAGTGTCTCGCTGCCATTTGCTGCATTTTTTCTTTTGTCATTTATTTCTTGCCTCTTGATTCCTCAATATCTAATTAATTATCAGTTTACGGATCTCTCTTTTTTCACTTTAATTTAATTTTTGGCCTTGAAAAAAATGTCATAAGCTTTATTAATGTTCAGAAAAGAGCTCACCCGGAGACTCTGTCAAACGGATTGCATTTTCATTTTAGTTGTTTTTTTTGGCTGTCTCTCTTTTTTCATCTTGAAGAATTGAATCTCTTCGCATATTGTTTTTCTTTTGACTCGGTGAAAAGTGAACGAAGAAAGCGTGACGGATACTCTTCTGGATTATGGTATCTCACAAACTGACTTTCTTTTTCCTTGAACAGTTGAAACGGACACTGCGCTGCTCTTAGCTCTGAAAAACCGAAGATCTCGCGTGATTATGCAATTTCTTGTTAGATCCTTGGAAGGAGCGTTTGATCCCGCTTGTAACCACAGGTTATATTCCTTCTCAAGTTTCAGCTGCGTATCGTCCATGTCTTCAATGAAATCAACTTTGACTTTTGTTGATCAATGCATCAAAGAGGCCTAGCGGAAAAATCAAAGCTCTTGTTAATTTGTTATGGTGAAGCTTCTGGCTTGAAAGAGGTGAAATCGAGCAAACAGCTCACCACCTTGCGTTCTTTGTTTTTTTTTTTTTTTTGCTTTTATTATTATTTTTTTTATGTTCATAAAGTTCAATTTTGGCTCTGCAAATGGATTTTGTAGTAATGTGATAAAGTTTATACAAAAACCATTTGACTGAGAGCAAAGGATGGCATCCTCGTGGGAACATTTCGGAGAAATTGCAAATGTAGCCCAGCTCGCTGGCTTTGATGCTGTGCGGTTAATAGCTGTGGTAGTTAAAGCTGCAAGCACAGCCCGAATGCATAAGAAGAATTGCAGGCGATTCGCGCAGCATCTCAAGTTGATCGGTAACTTGCTGGAGCAGCTCAAGATCTCGGAGCTTAAGAGGTATCCCGAGACGCGTGAGCCGTTGGAGCAACTTGAGGATGCACTAAGGAGATCTTTCATTTTGGTCAACAGTTGTCAGGATAGAAGCTATCTGTATCTTCTGGCCATGGGATGGAACATCGTGTATCAGTTTAGAAAGGCCCAGAATGAAATAGACCAGTATTTGAAAATTATTCCTCTTATCACTCTGGTGGATAATGCTCGAGTCAGGGTATTGACTAGTCTAGTTGCTGTTTTAATATTATTTTTCCCGACTATTTTTGTTTTTCCATATTTGGATGATTCTCAAAATAATTTCAAAATGATATTTGGGTTTGGAATTGGTAATTGAAAAATGAAGATGGCAAGCTTCAGAACCGTTTGTCATATGTTCAGATTGTAAAACCGGGTGCTGTAAATTTATTAAGCGGCTCCTTATGGATCTCCCAATGGCAATTGATTCTCCTTTCTCCCCTCGATATATTTCTTTCTTTGGACATTATAGATGAAGGATTATCTTTCATTCCTTACTATATTAGCTAACCATTGAAGACCCGCTAAATTAGATTTTAATCTCTAATTATGACTCTTAGTGCAAATAGTGGTAAAAATTTTACGGCTATGCCATTTTGATTCTAAAATGCTAGTAAACGGGCCTGAATATGAGCGCCTTTCTGCATCTTTATATGTTATTCTTTAAAAAAAAAAGTACTGTCATGTCATCATGTGCAATCTTTAGACGTTTTGTTTATTAGTTTGTGGAGAGTTCGGGTGGGTGGCGCGGAAGCAAAGGCCAATAGGAATAAGAATGCTAGTAGAAAAATAAGGGAGGGGAACATATCTTTCGGCCTGTCTGGATGACAGAGGTGGATAGGCAAAAGAGGAAACGGACAAACTTCATAGTCATGGTGATATGTTCTTTTCACTTCCTTTGTTGTTCAAGTGTTTGGAAGCGTAGGTAATCATATATATGATTTTCCTATCTGTTAACGCTATTCTAGTCAATAGAGGTTCCTTCAACCACTTTATCTTTTATCTTCCCCTGTATTTAATGGAAATCTAAGCCATTCAGGCCTATCAACCTCTCTGTAGATGAATTCCTTGGCCAAAATAGTTTGTTTAAGGCATTTGATTCTGTCAAAGATGATAGAAATCTAGCCTTTACTGGCAAGAAATAGTACTGAATAATGGAAAATTTGTTGTGCAGAATATCTGAGTATGTTGCTTTGTTGTTGGAACCTGTGTGCATGACTTCAAATCTGTAGCTTTGCCCGCTTTACTAATTTTCAGCTCTCCCAAAACTGCAGGAGAGACTAGAAGTTATTGAGAAAGATCAACACGAGTACACATTGGATGAAGAGGACAGAAGGGTGCAAGATGTTATAATGAAACCAGAACCCTCGAAAAATGATGCCATAGTTTTGAAAAAAACTCTTTCTTGCTCATATCCAAACTTGTGTTTTAACCAAGCACTTCAAAAGGAAAATGAAAAGCTTCAACTGGAACTACAAATGTCACAAGCTAATTACGATGTGCAGCAGTGTGAAGTTATACAGCATTTGCTTGATGTAACAGAAGTTGCTGCTGCAAGTTCTATTCCAGATAAGAGCTCATCCATGAAAGGGTCTAAGAAAGTGGAGCGTAATTACTCAGATGCCAATAGTGAGAAAGGTCAGTCATATGATGAAAACTCTCCTAAGAAGCTTGATTCCCGCACAACTTCAAGGTTAGTTTTCCTTTCATTTTTAGTCTTATGTTGTCAAAATGTAATCTTAGTTCTACATAAAAAACTTCTTATGCCTTAATATAGTTGAAAGCTGATGTAGACATACTTAAGACAGTACAAATAGTTTTTTTTTTTTTTAACCGCTAATGTGATTCAAAGTGATATCTAATTTGCGTTGTAATTTCTTGTGACGGAGTTAAAACTTGGGTAGAGCTAAATTTATATGCTTTTATTGCATGGCCACTTACAATGAATTTGGCATTTGAGTTTCAGTTTAGGTGTTTTAAGTCTTTAAGCTTTTCAATATGCACCCACGGTTTATGTATTTCATGTACCCAGAGCTAAGCATAGTTTCTAAATGTTTTATGCCTTAACTTTTTGATCAGGAACACATCTTCAGTTTCATCAGGACATGGTCTGCTCTCTGATAGAGGTTCATATCGTTATGAAGAATGGCATGCTGATTTGCTTGGTTGTTGCTCAGAACCATATCTTTGTACGTCTTACTGCCCCATTATTGTATGAAATGTCTGCCTTCTATTCTGTTTGACTTGTTGGAATTTAAAACTTATAACTTGAGTTTGTTTAGCTCCAAGCAAGGGGATTGGAACATTTATTTTAAATTTTCATTTTTGTTTCTTTTCCTATTTTGGAGGGACAGGGGGAACGCAATCTTTAATAAGATTTCTAGGACAGATATCTCTGGCGGAACTGACCTTCCTGTATTTGCTGCTTTCATCTGGTCTCCTAAGCCACCTTTTCTCATTGCAGGTATAAAGACATTCTTTTGTCCTTGCAGTACATTTTCAAAGATTGCTACTGTGGCAACAAGCAGGCATATGTGTAAGTTTTTCTGAAATATAATTTAATATCTAGTTTGTTATGTTTTGGTTAATAATTTCATTTTAGCTTGGGTGACAATCTGTGTGATCTTCATTTTTGCAAGAATTTGATGTTTTGATTTCAATTTACCCTGATCAAAAGGATTATCTATGTGTCTTTTCTATATTGCTTAGCACGCATGCACAAGTGATTGTGAGATTTCACTTTCCTTAGGAAAGGAAATTACCTTCTCCCTCGTAGTCTTGCAACTGAAAAAGTGTTATATGAACTGCTACACTTTTGAAAATCTGTTTTCGGTTTTGGTTTTATTTCAAAGCTTACACAGAAACTTTCTTCAGCT
The DNA here is from genome assembly GCA_038382025.1 of Adansonia gregorii. Taxonomy (NCBI): domain Eukaryota; kingdom Viridiplantae; phylum Streptophyta; class Magnoliopsida; order Malvales; family Malvaceae; genus Adansonia; species Adansonia gregorii. The sequence goes on along the minus strand of JBBYHO010000003.1, from coordinate 13,784,117 downwards.
TCTGCAGAAGCATGTAATGAATTGATGGCGTATTCATTGATATTGTCATGCTGTTGCTACACTTGCTGTGTTAGAAGGAAGCTTCGCAAGGCGTTGAACATTACGGTATTTTCTCTGCCAATGAAAGAGTAATCTGCTTGTGCAAAGCATAAAATCCTGAATCATAAGTTTCTGGTATTTTTATGTGCCATGTAAGAATACAGTAAAGATGCTGTTACCTTGGCCTCATTCCTTAATAGACTATAGTACATTATCCTGAGTATGCCATAAGTGGTGCCTTACTAATCATAGCTATCATGAGCATATGGTTTTGACTTTTGAGCTGTCTGAACATGATTAGCATGTCCAGTAGTTTCCATAATCCGTTTAACAAAAACAAGCTAACATTAGATGATGCACTGCCGTTTGACTATCATTATGCTTCTCTTGGCTACATATATATATCCGCGTGGTTAACTGGTAATTACTACCTGCATTGCAACCTTCTTTTTCTCAACGGAAAGTTTAGTCTTTGGTAAGGGCTACAATTAGTTGTTCAGGGCAGGTTTTCATCTTTTAAATTCGGTTTCCTTAAAATGAAACGGTTTTCTTCCTTTTGGCAGGGTGGATTTGTTGATGATTTCCTCTCACATTTGATGTGCTGCTGTTGTGCCCTTGTTCAAGAATGGCGAGAAGTAGAGATACGTGGGGTTTATGGTATGTCCTGTAGATACCAAGAACCTAATGATCCTGTTTAAATCTCATTTTTGTTGTAACTATTCATTCAAATCTTTTGACAACCAAATCAGAATCTATTAGATGATTTTGGATCAAAAGTGAACTTGTGATTATGTCATGTGATTTTTCCTTTGCCCTTTTTCTTATTTAAATGTCCAGCATGATGCATGCGATATTTGTGGTCTGGTTTCTTCATCTTATAATGCTGGCAATTCATATGAACTTGCAGGTTCGGAGAAGACTAAAACAAGCCCTCCACCGTCACAATTTATGGAATCATGAGGTTTTTATTTTGTCTGGAGGTTTAATATAGAATGTAACTTCCTCTAGTTGCCCGTGAAATTGAAACTGTACTAAAAAAAAAGAGAAGATCGCTCCCTTTGCCTTTGAATCTACCTACATGTAAATTAGTCCAACTATTTTGGGAGATTCATTCCGCACATGTTGTATCATACACTAATCTTCATTTAGTATAGTGGTTTTGGGTCCACTGTATGTCTGTGGTTTCTTCAGAGGTAGAGAACAGCTGCCAAACCACAAAAATGCACTTTAACAGTAAAAATAGCAATAATCAAATCAAGGGATCGTTAAAATCCTTCTTCTTTTTTTTTTTTTTTTGTGTTTTTGTTTTTGTTTTTTGTTCTTCCTTTTGAATGGAAAAGGGATCATTAATCAAATTCCGAATGGTCGGCACCTCCCTTTGACGAAGCCTTTACTAATTTAATGAATATTATATCTAGTCTTATCTTGCTTTAATTTTCTCTCCTAATGATCGTAAGTGAAATTAATTTGGGCTTAATATATTTTTTTAGATAATTATAAGAGCAATCTCCTTATTATTGTTAGTATCAGATAATAAGTGAATAAAGAGATTAACAAATTAAAGATAGGATTAAATTTTAAACAACTCACTTAGTATTATTGATTATATATATATATATATATATCCACGCACAGACATAAAGAGGTTATTGAATTAAGATAAAACAAAGCTGAAATTGCCAAGTAGCGGCGTTTAGCCCTTATCACAAAGATTAAATGGTAAGACTTTAGGTACCTTTCATTGTCCTGGTCGGCCAAGGGGCCATTCAGGCTGACAAGACAAAACCTTTGCTTGGGTATACTTTCCCTTTGCATTGCACGACATTTAATTGGTCCTCCGTGAACATGAAACAATCATGTAGCGCCACGTCTCATTATTCCACCATTCCGCCAAGAAACCACCTTCCCAGACCACCCCACCCTCTACATAAAAGGGATCCTTGCTTTTTTTACTCGAGAAAATTCCCTGATTGCTTGCCCTCAAACACTACCCCAAAAGAAAAAATCTGATTAGTTTTGCTCTTCTTTTGAAAAATTGATAGCGAAAATGTCAGGGAGGAAGATTACTCTGAGGAGCTCCGACGGCGAATCTTTCGAGGTTGACGAAGTGGTGGCTTTGGAATCGCAGACCATAAAGCATATGATCGAAGACGATTGCGCCGATAACGGAATACCATTGCCCAACGTTACGAGCAAGATCCTGGCGAAGGTGATCGAGTACTGCAAAAAGCACGTGGAGGCTCCTAAGACCGACGATCGAGCAGCCGATGACGAGCTTAAGAGTTGGGACGCTGACTTTGTCAAGGTCGATCAGGCCACTCTCTTCGATCTCATTCTGGTTAGTCGCTCTCTCTCTTTCTCTCCCTCTCTCTTTTCCCTTTCTTTTTGTTTCTTTCTCTTTTCTTGCTATTTCAATTATTTTTTTAGTTTCTATTAATGACTAGGCTAGGTTTGGAATTAGGTTTTGGGATAGACAGAAGAAAAGCAATTAGAAATTTTATTTGTTTTCGGCTATATAAAAAATTGATACAACTCGGGTTTTCGCATGATTGGGCATCTTCTTCAACAGTGTTTCAATATGTTTGCCATTGGTGATTTATTGGTGTTTTTTATTTGAAGGCTAATGAATTGGTGATTTATTGGTGTTTTTTATTTGAAGGCTAATGAATTAGTATATAGTTTGATGAATATACACTCGTTCAAATCAAATCGTAGAGTTTCATAAATTTAGAGAAAACAACCATTTGTTCTTGTACGTTGTATTTAGAAGGATATAGGCAAATAAGCTTTGCTACTTCTTCGATGCCTTCCTTGGTATGGTTCTCATGTTTTTGTTTGATTCTCTCCTTGTTTAATGATGGAAGTGTTACCTTGTTTCATTTTAGAAGAAGCCTAATTTGTGTTATTCATTAGATGAAGGTCGTCGATTCTTTATTAGTGCCTTGTGTAACTATAAGAAAGGAAGGCATTAGAAGTATGAGCATCAATGTTATAATTGTTTGTTCGAGATTGAGCTTATATTTGCAATTAGCAATAGGAACTACAGGTCTATCAATACTTGGTCTCCTGGCACATCGCTGTCTGGGTAAAGGCCCGGTTGTTGCTTAGCAGAATAATCGATAATTGTTACAGTTGATAATAATCGTGCTTTTTTTATTAGGTTTTGTTGATAAAATTCGAAAGTGTCTTTTTATGTTTTAGTGATCTTGTTATATGTTTCTGCAGGCAGCAAACTATTTGAACATCAAAGGCTTGCTGGACCTTACTTGTCAAACTGTTGCTGACATGATCAAGGGAAAGACCCCTGAAGAGATCAGGAAGACTTTTAACATCAAGAATGACTTCACCCCTGAGGAGGAGGAAGAGGTGCGTCGGGAAAATCAGTGGGCATTTGAGTGAAGTGGTGGCTATTTGGACGCCATGAAGCCAGTATAATTGTATCAAACTTCTATTTCAGATGTAGTTAATTGCGTTGACTTTTCATCTTTGTTTTCAGCAGTACTTTGGATTTTGTGAGCTCTTTGACTTGTATTTTCCTGCCTGTTCGGCTGGCTGTTCATGCAAATATCACCAAGCCAGTATGTTGTGTCAAGTGATTGTCCTTATATCTGTTCCTTAATCTTGGTTTCTAAGGTGAATGGCCCTGCTTGTCTAAGTTCTGGTTGCCACAAGGAATTTGTTCTTTTTTCTTCATTTGTTTGTTTGATTGTTTTTTTTCTTTGTTCTTCTTTTAAATTGGAAATCAAAGATGCAATCTATAAACACAAAAATCATCTATTTATTGGACCTCGCATGGTGCATTTTATAAGAGTTAAGTCATCAAAGAGGAGAAATAGGTGATTTTTGTGTCTTACAATTTTATAGAACTGATTTCTAAGAAAATTCTTTTTTATCACGATAAACGTTTATTATTTATTTTACCTCGATGTCAAATCAAACGAAAGTATTGAACTTGGCTTTTTTCTAAAATGTTACCATGACACCCCTTTGCTCCGCGCACTCCCGCTTGTTTTCCGACTTTCAGAGCAGTGAAGGAATCCTTTGTGATCTAAGGTTGCATCCAGGCCAGGGACTTTCTATCATCCCTCCTTTCCTTCAGATGGAGATCTGCCTTTACTCTGCGAGCATCCTCCCACTGCCCTACAACGGTATAGACAGACGCTCATCAGTAATGGTTAATATGAGAAATTTTGAGGCTCTTTCCACCAATCAAAGATATTGCAACTCTTTCCCCAACAATCACACCTTCCCTAAAACGACATGAGCCGATCAAGTTAGCCCAGAGCAGAGTAGCAGGTGATACATCCTCTTAACTCTTGCATTTGTCTCAGGATCTCTTCCGCCTCTTGAACAAGCTCTACACCAACATGAAGATTGCCCATGCAACAAAACGAGCGAATTTCCGCTCTAGACCAGATTTGTGCTAACAATCCCGCAAGAGCCACAAGCCCACAACACCGACTAAATTAATCCCATTAGGAGAAATGCCACCCTCTCCACAACACCCACAAACCCAAGAACAAACACCCCAAAACCAGCACATCCCCCCCCCCCCACCCACAAAAAAAAAAAAAAAAAAGAGGACATGCTGCAGAAATCACAAACAAGTATCCTTGTTCAATTTATATGCTGTAAGATCTACTTCGGTTTGGAGCTTATGTTTGTCTATGCTTTGTTAGATAAAGGACGGGATCCCATATTTGTTGCCCCTTGATAGTGATGATACTATGAAAGATGCAATGCTGCTGAGGTTTCAGCTAGAACAAATAAGGAATAGGATGGATTGGGATCCTTTCATCTTGCCGTTTCCATGGCGCTAACAATCTTGCCTTCCAATTCAACTGTGATGACGTTCTTGCTTGGAAAAGGAAGACCTTACCCATTGTCCTTTGTAAACAGCTTATAGGGTTTGCTGATATTTTCTTAATTTAGAATCCGAACTTTGATTGCGTAGAATAGAAAACTATTTTGAGATAAACAATTATATGATTGGTGTTTCTGATAGTTCTAGTAATAAGCATACAAGTATTTTTTGTTTGTTCATGAGAACTGCATTACCAAATTCATGCACTGAAATACTTAGGGATATCTTGTAATGCTAGCCATCCTTACGCATTAAGGCAAATCTTGAGAAAAGGTCCTCCCTGTAAACTACACTTGCCCCAAGTGATATGACACTGTTATTAGTTTCTATTGAAACATTGTCAGGTATGTATGAACTACTCAACACTCCTGGTTTATATGCAACCAACTGGAGTTAAAACACTTAAGCGCTCAATTGGTTCTCCCAAATCTAGCTAACCTATCAAACCAAGCAAAAACGAAGGCATGTTATTTCTCCAAATGCTTAATTTTCTTCTAATCTCTTATTGAGCATGCTGTGGATAATGGCTCTCAACAAGTTGGTAGCCTTCACCTACAATTTGATTTCATGTAAAGAATAAAAGAAGCAGGAACAGCAGGCCATTTGGTGATCAACCCACATGCATCTCAAAGAAGGTAAAGGTGGGATCCTCACCTCAAGCAAATTCCAGGCAAGACTAAGCTATGTCGGTGTTTGTTTGCTTATTAAGCATGAAGGAGGGAGATGACACGCTTGGTCTTCCTTCATCCACTTGCAGAACTTTATGTCGTCAAAAACGAAAAATTCCATTGCCGGGAATCGAACCCGGGTCTTCTGGGTGAAAGCCAGGTATCCTAACCGCTGGACGACAATGGAAGCTCACGTGGTTCGTTTGCTAAAATTCTAACTAATTTGGTGCCTCATACAACAGAGAGGCGCTGTTTATGGTGCAGCGGATCGAAGGGCCATTGCATTTTGGAAAATTTCAATGAAAATCTTGATTTGGAATATCTTCATGTCTCCTATTCGTTCAATGATTTTCTGTACGAAATTTGATCGACTGATTTCATATATAATTGCACATAATTTATAAGCTGAAAAAAAAGAAGAAGTAGGCATATGGAAAGAGGAAGAAGCGAAGGAGAAAAATAGTAGGTACTGGGTGGATATATCATAGGATTATTATCAAATTTATTGTAACATATTAAGTTTGGTGTTTCTGATCAATTGAAATTACATCGATTTGAAAATTACATAAAAATTAAATTAAATTTAAATTATTTAGGCCTTTTGACTTTCAAAATTAACTACTAAAAAAACCTATTTGTCCTTCTTAGTATCTTTTAAGTTTAAAAAAAAATAATTAATCAGTAAAAAATCATAACATATATTTTGCAAAAACACAATTTTTTAATCCAACAAAGTGTATGTGAAAGTGGGATGGGATAAATCCTAGTCAGCTAAAAGTGAATTAATTTTTCATTAATGCGGTTGGATATTTGCAAATTTCTTTTAATGCAGAATTAAAGATACCCTTTTATGCAAGTAGCAAGAATAAGGTGAAAGAAGAGAAGTCCCTTGTGTCATCCAAATGAAAAGCTAGGGTCCCTCTCTCTGGCCTCCAAAGTAATCATCTTTCGTTGCCCGGGATCAAACCCACATCTCCTGCTTGAAAGCCAAACATCCTACATAATGAACGATAACGGCCTTTCCTTTTTTTGCTGTAACTTGTAACTTATACAGTTTAATTGAAGTTGCTTTTACGTTACAAAATTTTATTGGAAATTAATTAACTAATATGCCTATACATACATATATATATATATATATATGTAGGGTTGCAGGCAGGTAGGTAGGGCAAAGGAATTGTTTGAATTTCTTTGATGAATGTATTCCCATAAAGAAAGATGCAACAGTGGAAAGCATAAATGCAATGAAACAAGTTAGTCTACAAGACAGCAACAACAACCAAAAAAAAAAAAAGAAATGGAAAGCAACATTTTATTATAACGAATAATAAATTAATTAGAGCCAAAAAAAAAAAAACAAAAGAGAAATAGAATCAATTCAAGCTGGTCATTGAGGTTAGTGTTTGCTAAAACAAGAAGGGATATGTTTATAAAGAAAAAAGGGAAAACAAAAGAATATATATTATTAATGCTTTTGTCACTCTCAACTAAGTAAACATCTTAAAATTTAGGTTGAATTTAAGAATTAAACAAAAAATTTTTGATTAACTCTAGCATGCTGGCCCTTTGTTTTGGACATAAAAGGGAAAATATATTTGACTTACAGTCAATAACATATGAACAAGAGAAAAAAAAAATAGTCGATAACAACTTTTGAGATATGGTTTCCACATAGTTTGGAAGATACATTATTTGTCTAAGATATAGAAACGAGGTTTAATTGAATTTAATATTGCATTAATAAATTAAACAATCATTTATTGTTGAAATATAGGAGAATCCAATCACTTATCAAATCGTGACATTGAAAGTAAAGATAAGATCTGATACTTTTTTTGAGAGGGAGGGCGACGAAAAGAGATTGATTCAAAAGAGAATAATAATCCTGAACCATACGAATGATGAATATATATATATATATATGTGTGGAAGCTGTCATTTTCTCATTGGATGGAGATACAATCAAATGGAGGCATTGCTTGCTTCTTTTAAAATCAGGACGAAAAATGAAGCCGAAACTCAAATAAAAGAAACCAAAAAAGAAAAAACAAAAAGGAAAATCAATGTACCTGGCCAATATATATCAAACAAAAGGGCATCAATAATGCGTTAGTACGGAATTTGAGAAAATTTAATTCTCATATGTTTTTTCTTTTTAAGAGCCTTGCTACTTCCCCTAAATTTGAGGTTCAATTTTCTTATAATATGTATTTCCTATGCTTGTAAATACATTCTACCTTTCTTACAAGATCAGCCTTTGATTGAGGCCCAGTTATGGAGGGAACATGGTTTGAGGAGTTGTCACATCACATCCTGTGAACTTGTGGTGTCTAATTTTTACTGATGAGTTTTGTTTTGCTAACATTAAACTTAGTTGGACCTCCATTCCGAGAACAACCAACAAAATTACAACCATTCTTTTTGGCTGAGGGAAGCAAAACTGAGAAATGGACTGCCCTGGAGAAAGAAAGGAACATCAAATGTGACAAGTCCAAGGAAAAGAAAAAATACAATCCAATAGTAGAGCCAAATTAAGACTCACCAACCCAAAGTTCCTGCATATTAGGACATGCAAAAATATCCGACTTCCCTTTTCCCCTCCCACAGTCCCACAGGCACAGGCGCCCACGACTCATGTTCCTTTCCCAAAATCAACAGTCTTTGCACTTGCTAGCGGTACAACCCTCTTCCCAGTTACCCACACCATAATTTAACATAACACTTACCACAACCTATACCGATTCTGCTGCCGAGCAGAAGATTAAAAAAGAAAAAAAAACAAAAAAGAACAAAGGAAAGAAGAAAGAGGGAGAGACTCGTTAAAAGAAAAGAACGCACAGATGGAAGATATTCCTCAGAATGGAGCCGTTGACGTTCGCTGAAGCGTGCGCTTTCTAGAAACTGAAGCTGCTACGTGTAACTGTATGGGACCGAAACAAAATACGAGCACAATGTCAATACTCTTTTTTTTTTTTTTGGCCTTTTTTGGCTTTTACAACTTATACTATTAGTACGATCCTTCATAAACCAAATCAGCTTCCAAATTCCAAGCATGTTTATTGTTTGCGTTGCCAGATTTTGGTTAAACTAGCAGAAGCGTTCAAATATCAGTGAGGAAACACAAAATTGTGGGGTTTTTTTTGGGTGTGGGGGGGCTTTCAGAGGATGTCTGTCTGCTAATCAAAATCATTATTGCCTAAGTTACTTTTACCTGTTCTTGCTGTCTCTTAAGTCTTGCATTCTCTTCCATAAGATAGGCAATTTCAAGCTCTAACTCATTAGTGTAAGCCTGCAAGATACGGAATATCAGGAATGATATATTTTCGGAATGCATATTATGTATAATACAAGAGTAAGACTGTAGCTGGAAAACAATTTCAGAATCAGTGAAAACCTTTTTTTATTGAAATGACCAGGAAAAGAAAGACACTAAAACTAGTTACCTGTTTCCTAGCCCGTGATCTAGCTGCAGACTCTCGGTTCTTGATCATACGCTTGCGCCGTCGATCGCCACTTTTGCTATCAGATTCTTGGACCCTTTTTTTATCAAAAGAAGCCAAACTAGAAGATGAGGCTAGAGCATCAAATGGACAATTGAAAATGGACAAATTCGAAATAGGACTGCTTTGCAAACGCGAGTTAGACCTGAGAGAATACGAGTTATCAAGAAATTCAAGACCCGGACCCGAATTCAGGCTCAAAACAGTGGCAGGAGGTGGCACTGGTAAACCAAAAAGCGTGATCTCCCCGTCTGTGGAGACTCTATATGTTGGTGGGTCTTTGCTAAAAGGTCTGGCGAGAAAATCTTGAAGGATAAAATGCTCATTTTGAGGATTTAGGTTTATAGAGAGGCCTTCCCTGGAAGAGTGATCATTTAGTGAAGCAAGATTAATGTCTTTCCAAACCTCTTCCATAGTTTTGGGTCTATAAGTTTGGTTGGGAATATGAGAAGGAGGAGGAGAGAATGGTGAAGGAGATGAAGATGTTGATGATGATGATGATGAATAATTTGAGTATACTGAGGACACTCTATTCAGGCATTTTGTTGCTTTCTTGTAGTTGGTGACCTCCCCACCTGTTGATGACAACATGGCAGAAAACAGAAGCCTTTGTTGAAGTAGGGTGAACTGATATACTCCTACGATATTAAAACTCGATTTAGAAGATGGTAGACAAAAGAGAGGGAGGAGCTTCGGGAGAGATAGTGGGAACGAATCTTCTAATTCGCTTCAATGGCAATGCAGCTTTTCCTTGCTTTGTGTCATTGGTCATTCAAAGATGTGTGCATTAGAGCCACGCGCCTGAAGCAGGACCGTGCAGCTTTGGCCAGTGGCCATTAGCATATTGGGTTGGGGATGACGGATAATATACAGCAAGTACAAACGCACATATAGCAATACGTGTCCCTTCTTCCTAGCGGCCACGCGCCCAAAATACTGGTCCACAATCGGGGAAAGGTAGGGGTGGGGGGATGCACTAACTCTCCATTTTAACTCAGTACTTTTATACCGTGGCTTAAACTTAAGTTAGGTAACCGAAAGGACGCGAGACAAATGATAATGCCCGGTTATGTTTATAAAAAAAAAATTAAAATTTGGAGATTGAGCAAATACACTCTGAAAGAAAAGCATATTTGTAAATAAAATTAATTTTAAAGCATAAAATAAAAAAATAAAACCTACCAAGTTTATATGCGCAATAAATGTCAATCAATCAGACCCAAACATAGGAATATGAAGCAGCAGTACAGAGACAACCAGACCCCAACATTTTATAAAGCATAAAAAAAAAAAAGAAAAAAGGAAAAAGAAAAGATTTCATAACAAAAAGAATGAGCTCATTAATTGAATCAATTTCTTGTTGGTAAAGTCTCTAATCTCTAGTGGATGCATCATTCTTTTTTTCCTTTTATTTTTCACTCTTCTTCAACATGATCATTAGCAATCATCCATGTTACATGGGCATCCATACTGATATGTGTTTTAAGTGTACAACTTATCTTTTGTTCAAAATTTTAAACTCATAAAATCGATTAAAAAGAATTTTAAAATAAAATAGGGTATAAGGATAAATTTATCTCATATGTAGGCGAATATATATATATATAATACTACAATACTTTTTATTAAATAAGATTTTTTTATATTCTTCTTATAATTTTTTTAATATATGATTATTAATTATTAACAGATTTAATTCATAAAAATTAATTTAGATAATATTATTAATATTATTTATAAGCAGAAAAGAGCCCAAATATAAAAAGATCGAAAGTACAAAAAAACCCAATTTTGAAAAGATATGGACAGGCCTATATTTTGCCGACTTCTCTTCGAAGCCCAAGTTAAAGCAAAACCCTAATAATTCTACCTTCTTCTTCTTCTTCTTCTTCTTCTTCTTCTTCTTCTTCTTCTTGGCTCTATTCGTCTTCTTCTTTCGCCAGACTTTACCGTCCAAAAGGAGAAAATATATGGTCTTCGAATAAAAAGATATACATAGAGAGATTAACTTGTGATGAACTTTATTGACACAATAAAATTGGTGATATATTACGTATATCTCAGCCTTCTGATCTCCTAAACGAGAAGATATCATCCATCATCAACACTTTCGGATGTTTTATTTGTTATATTATATATAGATTTACCGCAATTCTTAATTCAGTCTAAGCATTCAATAGAAAAATAACATGCAGCGGTTTATATTACATTTTTTGTCCTTTTCTGTCTCTCTTGCTGCCTTTCCGAAATCAAATACTACATCTCATGCATGTAGGTACATTTTACGTACCACTTTTGTTGCAACCTTCAATTTAACTATGTAAATTATAATGATAGATAAATATCTAGATAAATAAATAGCTAGATGGATAATAACTAGCTAAATAAATGTTTATCGGCTTTTTTTTAAAAGACCAAATTATCGTTCTAGAATGTAATTACTCAGCTCTATATCTATATATATATATATGTTCAAGACATTGTACCTAAGTTGAAAGTTATTCATCTGGCAGAATACATGTGTTGAATAATAAAAACAGCCGCATTATTGTCTC
>JBBYHO010000003.1:13737439-13753613 GCA_038382025.1 Adansonia gregorii | reverse complement strand
CCAGAGGTGATCTCAACGACCCTCAACAATTTATATTTTATCTTATCGATTAATTATTCTTCGGTTATGGAGAGATAAAGGAGATTTTATCATATTGGTGTGAAACAGGAAAAGAAAAGGAAAATCAAAAGCAAAGAAGATAGATATGCATGCGATGCAAAGCAAAGTTCATTTACTCCATTCCTCAACAAGAAAAAAGAATGGTTCAACAACTTCAAGCTACATGCGATGGTAGCTTGGTTATTGCTTAACCGAATGCTGGTTAATCAAAAAAAAAAATCATCAACTTTTGGTTGGTAAGCAGTCCATATCGTAGACTAAGTAGCAGTCAATTACTCAAATTTTAAATCGCACGCAATCTATAACACAATTTTTATTTATAATAACAATTCATGAACACCCCCCTCCCCCAAATTTCTTTTATATATCAATAATAATAATTGCAGGTGTCGACTTTCAAGAAGAAGGTTCCAAGATGGAGCTGCAAGTCGAAAGGCAAAGTGGAAAGAGTCAGACGGTAGGCTGGGCAATGGCAATGAAGGACCTGACCCAGTTGAGTGATGACTTGCAAATTCTACAGAACTTCCTAACACCCTTTACTGCTGTTGTCGTTGTTGTATTAACTTTAGTTGTTCCCCTATGATGACATAATGGAAAGTTTGTTGATTCATTTGCTGAATTTAAGTCCGTATCTTTACGACATCAGCTCTTTATTTCTTTCACCTGCTTATGCATCGCTGGCCCCTAAAATGCAAGAAAAGTCAGTGGTGAAAGGTGCTGCTAGCAGAAAATTTAAAGTTGAAAATTTCAAGTACAGTCAAGCATTTGGACAAGAGTACTATGTCATATGTTGTTTAGTTCCAGATGTTTATTCCAACAAAAAATGCGCTAAATTTTTATTGTGCTATTACATTAAAGACAATATTGTCTCTGTCTCGGACTTGCTCATCTAATTTCAACGATAATGAACCCTTACCTCTATCCTTTGCTAAATGATAAAAGGAAATCAAAAGATATGGAATGTCAAGCCTTAAATCTCTGCATGGAAGACGTAATAACATTATATACTTATGAGATGAGTCTCAGAAGATATCTTAAATTTTATTAAATTTAAATTTATAACTCATAATATTTTTAAAATTATAGTTTACAAAATCACTAACCTTTCGAATGTTTAATGATACACTTTAATTAAAAAATATAAAAATATTTTGCTAACTAGCAACCCAATTAAAAATGATATCAAATTACTTACATTCAAAGTATCTTAAAAATAAAAGCGATGCTAAACTCACAAATAATGCTCTTGTCAAAAACTAAATTCCAGAGATGCATATTTTGATATCTAAAAAAAATAAGAAAATTAAGAAAATGAGTATGAATACCCAACAAGTAACTGACTTCTCTTCAATTAAGCATGTTGCAAACATTTAGGCTAAAATTATAAACAATAATAGTACAAGAATAAATTTGAGTAATTGGATATTTGATAAAGAATATTTATTTTGAAATCATATTATTTTTAAAATCAAATTTATCACATAACAAAACTAAGCATAATTTCACAAATTACTTATTTTAATTAATCTCTCGTATCATACTAAAGCCACATTTAACCCATGTGGTATAAGCAAGAACAAAAACCACTATTCTATGGCATAGTTAGAAACAAAAACTATTATTCTCAATCGGTGGCATGGTTGAAAACAAAAATCACTATTCTCAACTGATGACATGGTTGGAAAAAAAATTTATTATTTTTAATCGATGGCACACTTGAAACTGATTTTTATCACAAAATACATGTCGACATAGCCAATGTTTAACCCCCGTTACTAGGCTAAAGCATAGTTATACTAAGAGACAAATCAAAACAAAACATGATTTCAGATTACTTAACTATACAAAATAATAGATAAAACATATTTCAAAACATATTTCATGCAAACCAATTTTCATATTTTCTTTCAAAGCATTTTATGTAATAAATAGTTTTCATAATTATAAACAAAATATATATATATGCATAATTACATATTGTTGAGCAGAAATCATATTTGAACAGCAATTAAATCAAAATCACATCTCATATCAAAGCAAAGAATTCTCATATATATTATTTGTATGTTTAATCCGATTTTAACAAATCAATGGATAAAACATTACATATTATTAACAAAATATAATGCAAGGGTGATTTTAAGATCTCGAAATACTGAAGAGATATCAATCATTTACTTGAACTTGCTAAATTAAAGCCAAAAAGTAATGAACTTAAACTCTAAAAGCCTACTAATTCGAAAAGTTTTCAAATTGGAAATTAAGACAATTGCTTAATCTAAACAAACCAAAACATTTTTTTTTGGATCAATCTAACACATTTAGGGTGTGTGGTAACTCTTCCTTAAGTAGAATTATTTATGAACCAAACTACTTCTTTTATAATTTTTAAAAAATAAAACATTAAAAAATTTAAAAAATATATATGCTAATATACGAAATCAATAATAAAATTACAAATGGTTACGAAGAATCGTAAATTTAATAAAATATTGATTTTTATAAATTTTTTCTTCATAAAAATTAAATTTTCAAAAATTATACGAATTCAAAATTAATCTACTAAAAATATATTTATTCATGCCATAATTTAATAATTTTTAAATTTTATACTATTTTAGCAAAATTGATCAATTATTAGACAAAAAATAACTTTTAAAATAATTAAAAACGAAATTTTATAAAGGATTGAAATTTCATATTTTCATGGTTATTTGGCATGTTTTATACACTTGAATCTAATACATTAGGTTGAATCTAGATGGGTAACTATTACCAAGACAAAGTTTACATTTCGCACTTTAAACCTAGATTTCTTTCGGTAACAAATTTGATCAAAATCTTATTTTACTAAAGCCCAAATTCACGAAATCATAACTAGTTATTAAAATTATGAGTTTTATGAACCATTCAGCTTATTTGAAACCATTAAAACTTCAAATTCATGCAAACAATAGTGATATTTAAAAACAGATTTGACATTAGAAGTGTAATAGTAGAATGTAAAATTTTATTTTGGCAAAACAAATTCTTATAGTCTAAGTTTCAGAGGTCAAAAGTTTGGAAATCATCACAAATTGTCCAAAATTTTTCAATTTATTTTTTTTTTGTTTTTGGTTTTTCATATTCTTTTGGCTAAATTTGAGACTCGAACTCTCCTAACATAAGACTAATCTGATCAAACTAATATACAATTGGAAAGATCACATTTCATACTATAAGTTTCGACAAAAATGATCAGCAAAAAATTGATTTTCAGACAAGCCAAATTTGACTCCTTGAATTATCAAAATCAATTTTCAAAATTTTAAAAAACTGGTTTTTTTACAAAACACAAATCTAAAACAGTTGGCACAAGATCCGTTAGAAGGTCTCGATGAGATATTTCCGTCGATAACCGTCTTGTTAGTGAAAGATTATTGGAATGATGCCAAAATAATTAAAAATCAAAAAACACAAAAGCTAAAATATAGGTTCAATAAAATAAACTATTTAAAATATAAAATTAAAAAAAATTAAATTAAATTATACATTAAACCTTTGATTTTTTTGCCTTATCTCGAAATTCCAAGCTTTTTTTTCTCTTCTATGTTTTCTTCTCCTCTTTTTTATTTCTTTTTTTTTTTTATCTGGCAGGAAACTGTCGACACTTTTTTTTAAGTCTTCTCCCTTTTTTTTGAACCCTAATATTTTAATAAAAATTATCTTGGGTTTAAGTCAAAAATTACTTAAAGATATTTTTGGGCTTGTACATTAATTGCTTTGGGCTGGGTGTTACATGGACACAATGCAATTCTACAATCTGTACGGCGTGTAGAGCCTAGAAACGAAGGGCTGGATCAATTTTTACTGGCTCACCAATAAAAAAAAAAGAAGCGTGCGAAGAATCCTATCCGTCATATGCTAGGGTACTGGTGGAGGTACGTTCATTACTACTTCTATGAAGATAAAAGGAGAATATCCCAAAGTTTGCTACAGCAGGGAACAGCAACTGGCTGGAGAAAGTGGCCCAACAATGCCCTATAAGAAGAGAGGCAATATGGAGACAACACTGAAGAAAACCAGAAGAGATACAGGGGTATGGCTAGATCTCAAAGCAACTAAACGGCGAGAATTGTTATTCGTTCTATATTTAGTTGAATCTGGGGTAGAATAATTACAGATTCTGGCAGCTAAGGCAGAGTTGAAGATGCAACACCTGATTCTACTTCGGATGTTTTAGTTTCCTCAACGTTGTAACCTGCGTGAAAGCCACTGAATTTTTACAATCAAAATTCTTCCAGCCCAAGACAAATCTTTCTCGGTCAAACACCGCGCGGCAACCAGTCATAAATTTTTCTGTTTAGAGGAAAGAACAGCCTAATAAGCAAACACAAAATATTGGAATATAAGTTATAAAGGAGATGTTTTTTGATTCATCATCTACAGTCCATGGAGAAGTGCATTAATGAGCCTCATTAAATCGAGCAATGTTAAATTTCACCGCCTAATTCATCTATCTTCATCTAGTCAGACAATAAAGGAACTAGATTCACGTACGGTGATCGTTCCTTGAGATTACAAGTACAAGAACTTCTAGAAATCAAGCAAACCGAGGTTTGTTTTTAATTGCTTCCAACTTAACGTCCAATAATATTCAGTTGTGTACCCTTAACGACAGCCAAACAGTATACAAGTTTACTCTGCAAATCATTAGATACCAAATTGTTTAATGCAATTTTCAGTGTAAAGCATAAAAAGAAAAAGGTTCGTACCTGAGTGGAAATGACAATTATTGGGTCATGGTCATACACAGGAAAGTGACTCCCACCTTTCATTGTTAAACTCATACTAGGTATTAAACTAGCATTTGCTTCAGAGCTGAATGACGCAAATAAAAATCATAAGATGTACAGATTCAACCTAAGCGGAGAAAAAGAATATATGAACAAGACTAAATAACGGACCTCATATCATAACAGTACTCAAAAGGGATACTTGAATCAGGAGGACGGCGCCTATCTTGTGCCTGCGAATGGAACTTTAGAATAGCATCAAAATTACTAGTTGCGACATCAAGCAAATGTAGGATCAAGTTTCATTGGTTTTTAACATGTGAATTACTTACATTCTCTGCAAGATTTGAATATGTTGGGTCAATTAAATATGCAAATGAGGTCCCAGAATCTAAAAGACCTGTAAAATCACCAGCAATTCAAATTGTCACCACCCAAATTTGAGTTACAGTAATGCTATAGGTCGGACTGCAGCATGAATCATGACTAGCTGTTAGAATAACACAAAACGTTCAATTAGCAAATACATCAATCTAAATTCACAGATGCTCAGCTTCAAGTAAGTAAGAAAATTACCACTTACCGTGAAGGGTTAAGATTAAATGGGGTCTCTTCCTGGTCAGGACTACCTTTGTCTCCAAAACTGATCCTTCCAATTCCAACATGTCCAGAACACATGGAGAAAGATTCAGCTATTAAACCTTCCTGTAATAAAAGGCTAGGAACTGCTATCTTCTCCATGCCAAGCCTGAATAAACCATTGGGAGCTGCAACTTCGAAGAATGAACCGCTTTCTACCTGCCCACCGCTGCACAATTCATATGGTATTTTCATCTGAACCTAGGCAAGATTTGGGAAACAAATATTGGCCTATTCAGAGCCTTTTGAGAGAGGACAAAAAAAGAAAGAGAGAGACAGAAAGGAAGAAGGAAGAATGCCAGAATAAGGTATTCAAACTGGTTAAGCTGAATATTAAGAGAGCTTACCCAAATGTGACATATACCTCAACCAATTCTGGATGATCGTCTTCAGTTGTTAGGCAAAGAACATCCTCCAGTAGAAACCCAGAAGTAGAAGTTTGAGCTGACATGTAAGAGACTATGTATGGGCAATTACTGAATGTTCCGAGACATTGGTTACGATGCGCAAACAAGCTACTGTTGCAGGTGACTTTTTCCGCTAGTTGATGACCCTTTAGGGTCGTACATGCTAAGCTCAAAACCCTGCCACCCAAAAAAAAAAAAAAGCATAGTTTAACATCAGTTCGAGGGCAACCAGTGAAAGAACTGATTGTCACACCTAGCTGGATAATTAAAAGCCCAACTCATACTTTTCCCACCGACCGATGCAGTGAAAAAGTTGGAGTTGGACTGTTAGAGCACCCTATGGGCCAATTTAAATAGAACGAAATACAGTTTCTACTTCTATTGTTCTTCTCTGGACTACATATTTGACTTTCTAAAATGAACAAAGAAGGATCTGAGTGCAAAATATTGCTATAAACAGACAAATTCGAAACAGAGCTGCATTTACGGGGACAAATTACGTTCTTAGAATTTCAAATGCATTAGGGACACGAAAGAGGCCAAGGAAACATAAAAATCAGAAAAAAAAGGAAAAGAAAAAAGAAGAAAACTTACAGAAGCATAAGTAGTTCCTCCAGTTGGAGCACATTTGGTACAATCACAGGGCACGCAGAAAAGATCACTCCCTGTATCAAGTGCCATCATTAACTTCACCCCTGGAGTCCCCACTTGCACTGTTGTATAATGTAAACTGCACCCCAAATAATCCCAAAGAGGATTATAAAATAATAACTTTATCAACAAAGCCCTTAATCTAAACTTCCAAGAAAATACCAAAAAGGAAAACGGAAAAGGACAAAAAGATCCTTACAATCCTAAAGAGCTGATTCGAACAGTGGAGTTGCCATCAGAAAAAGAAAGGGTTGCATTGATATCAGAGAGTTTGCGCCCACGGAGGAGGCGGTCCCTGTGAGCTAGAACGGCGTAGTACTCGAAACAGCGTTTTTCAGGCCAATGAGAGAGTTTTCCAGTGGAGTTGGACCAGTTCTTGAGGGGTTCAGAGGAAAGGTGCTGCATCTTGAAAGTGAAGATGCGGCCATAGGTGAGCTTAAAGCTTAAGAGACAGAAGAAAAAGATAGTCTTAAACAAAGAGAACATTTTCTTCAGTGATTATTTCAGGAGAATTCAAGTGGATTATCTACAAAGACTTGCATTTGGAAAAAAAAAAAAGAAAAAAAAATAAGTGGATAAAAACTGAAGGGGTAAAAAAGGATATGTTGGATCTTGGGTTGGTATTTGATTTCACAGAGAGAAATATTATTATTTTAGTAGTAACTTTGCTTCTGTTCAGACGCATCTGAAGAAGTGTGCTTGTTGTTACAGTGGAAGTGAAACTGTAGCGTGCATGTGGACTGGGGCCTACTACCTTGCTTTTACTGTATGAGAACAAAGACTTCACAGAAAGCAAAGGAATTATAGGAGACTAGGAACTGAAAAACCAGGAATGTGAAGATTTCATTTCTAGAGGAAATTTACGATTATTCAGAAAGAAAACCAAGTACAAAAAAATGAAATATTTA
Organism: Adansonia gregorii; assembly: GCA_038382025.1. Taxonomy (NCBI): domain Eukaryota; kingdom Viridiplantae; phylum Streptophyta; class Magnoliopsida; order Malvales; family Malvaceae; genus Adansonia; species Adansonia gregorii. The sequence goes on along the minus strand of JBBYHO010000003.1, from coordinate 13,746,173 downwards.
TCCAACTTCAAACAATTAAGAAAACAAAACCATGGCCTGGTGATGAAAAAGTTTATTATGTACAAGTGACATCTGAGTCCATTTCAACTCATAATATTTACAACAAAAATTCACAATTAAATTAGAAAAAGACAGCGGTACTAAAGTTAAAGCTACCAAAAAAATCCCACAAAAGGGTACTTCCACTGCAAGAAATCCCATTTTACGGCGGCGGCTGCTGCTGTGGACAATTTGTAGTAATGCTCAAAGAGGAGAGGCAGAGGTGATGCCAAATTTATCTGAAAGCTTGGTTCTAGTGAAGGGTGACAGAGGCTCCATTTGATGAATGAACTGCACGTCATGAACCAAGGGGTTGCCTGTTCTCCCTGGGGGTGAACCTGCATAACATGATGGTGAACAGCCGGTGCATGCTGATTCCCTTCCATCAATTGTCTAAGTGAGGAATTCATAAGAAGCAATTAGAAATCGTCAAAATGTATAATGCCCATTTTGAGTCTTTGGAAGACAAATATATTTTGAAGTATGAAATTCTAACCTTCTCAGCAATCATGTTCAGAACTCCACTTCTCCCATCAGCATTCTGTTGGCTGATTACATAGGAGAACATATGAGTTCATATTTCAGAAGTTGGAAAAATTCCAGGTTTCCTTAAACATAAATATGATTCCAAGCATTTTCTACAAAAATTTTGATTAACTTCTAGCAAAAGAAAATGAGAAAGGAGAAAATAGAGGAACTTGGTAGGAAACAAAAAAAAAAAAAAAAAAAGAACAGAAACTAGCATCTTTAAACATGTCAATAGAAAAAACAAACAGTGAAAAAGGAAAATGGCAATCAAACCTGTGTTTGCTACATCTGAGGGGCTTGAGAAACTCAGGAATGACAGGTCCAAGGCGGCGAGGTTTGGGGCAAAGGGGCTGCTCATGACCTCCAAAGGAAAACTTGGTCGTCTTTGAACCTGAATCAAGAAGATTGCTTTTAACTGGTAAATGCTGCATAATTCTCTCGTCGGCCTTCCTTTCCAAAGAAAGAAGCGAAATTCGAAGTCACAAGCAAAAACGCAGTAAGTTACTTGTGACCTTTCTTCAAAAAAAAAAAAAAAATATTATTACTCTCTCATTTAAATGGCAATAAATAAAAAACGCCCTTTTGATTTAAAGACTAGCCACCCAAAGAAAGAGAGAGAGAGAGATTAGAGAAGAGTGAAGCCAGAATGGATTGTAGAGGTTGCACGAGTGAAGAAGAGATTCCATTTGCTTGGCTAAGAATGGATTACATTATAGGACAGGTCTAAAAGACTCTTGACTATTAAGCATTGATCTCCTAGTTTTCCTCTGTTTCTAAATTTTGCCTAGAAATAATTTCGTCCATGTTTCCTCACGTAGAATTTTTCTTCTCTCATTTCTGGATGAATTTGTTCATTATTTCACTTAATATTTTCTCACTAATCTCTGTCCTTTAAGCATTTAAATTTAATAGAATATCTCCTACTTATCACTCACAAATTAATTAATTAATTACAAGACATATAGATAATGCAAACTCACTCGCATCGCATGAAAGCCATGAAACCTCGACTCACGTTTTGAGCATGGATTTTTGGATTTGGAAACTTCACCTTGTTTTCCCCTTGAAATCTTTCTTGTTTAGTTGTGGCAAATATCATGACAATAGTTTCTTTTTTTTTTTTTTTTTTTTTGCTAAGCAAAAAAAATGAAGTCTTCTACAGTTAAGAATCACGCTCTAAGAACTACCGACTGAGGCTGATATTTTCCCCCCATTTTCTGCTCCTTTCCCTCCCTCCCTTCCTCCCTCCTTGCTTGAGAAAGAATGTTAGATTCGGTCTCTGCTCCACACCTTTCAGACACTCTAGTTGCATCAACAGGATTTCGATTCACGTTCTTAATGGTTGCTGGTTGGTTGCCCAAATTCATACTGGTCCATTCCACAAGCAACTGAAGGGAATTAAAGGTGGAGTAGTAGAGCAAAGCTTGTCTATATATAGCAGTTCTCATTGCTTCCCTTAGGCCACAAGTGACCAATTTGAAGCTTGCCAACGCATGTAGACTGCCCTTTTTCATTCCTCCAAATTCTCTTCTTTCAACCAAACAGGGTGAGGTTAGGCAGCAGCGGATAACACTAACACACCCCCAACTTGCAGCAATAATTATTCTTGCAATGCAAGCTACTCTTTTCCAGTTGGCCTTAGGGAATGCCTAGAAAGAGGAGAGTGCAGTTTTGCACAACCTCAACGCATTAGAGAACAGAGATTTATTTATTCATAAACTCATACTACTGGATACCATCGGAACCTATTCCAATTCCAGCCAAACTTGCATACGGTGTGATATGAAGATAGTCAGAGATACCACCATGCTTCTCATCTTGCATTTGGATAACTGAACTATAATAAATTGAATACTTCAAATGGATTACGTATTTTTGACTGGAAATAAATATGTTTGACATGAATGAAGATATCTGAATATTTGCAGACATTTTTAGAATACGACTCAGCAGAACCCTTCCCAATATAGAGACTTTCTGACTATCAACTATAGGGTAAGAAGTTTGAGCAAACTCTAGCGCTTGGAAAGTCAGCATACAGCTGAGATTAAGCCCCGAGTCTGCTTAAGTTATTGGATTCAAGGGTTGGAAACGGAAATTGCACATCAACAACATGAAGTGAAGCTCCCTAAGCATCTTTATAGAATTGCTTAATATGAAATTTCTTTCTCAACCTGGTAGTTTAGTACTGCCTGAAAGTACTTGAGCAAAATGAGAGAGAATTACAAGCCATGCGCATTTAGAGATACAACTTCCGATTGCAGTAAGAGATCATGCAAGATTTTTTGGCCAATGAACAACAAGATTATAATGTCCATTTTTGTGTTCTAGTTGGAGAATCAGTCACGAGTTTCATGCAAATGTGCACGAAACCGTGAAATACATCCTTGGAACACACGATTCAGGTATCCATATAAAGCAGGACATTACGGAAATTGTCAGAACTCAATCCATTACTTAGCCTGTTAAAGGGTGCATGTAAATAGGGGGGAAAACAGAACATAAAAGAAAGGAAATATAGTACACACATGCACACTCGCACCTAAAAAAAACTTCATTAGAAAGCCATGGAGGTGCGCTACACAAATCTTGAATTAATTAATTGTTGGAAGTGTCAAAGCCTTAATCATAAATTATATGTATCCCAATCGAACCTGGGTTGTGAGAAAACCTCATAATCAATGGGTCCATCAATAACGCTGTCTATATTTTGCATGCCTTCCAAAAGGACTGGTAGAAAATTATCGATGTCCGATGGCAATAGTTTGTAAATTACTAGCAATCCAAGAGTAAATATGGCTTGCAGCTTTGTGGAGTCTCCTTTGACTGAAAAGAACAAAAGCATCGACAGGAGGAATAAGTCAACGCAGAACCGCATGATACACAACACAGTATCCATCAGCCTTCCATCATTGCCGGCAGGAAATCCTCGCACTCTATATACAAACAGAAAGTTGTACTTATCAACCACATACCTATATCCAAAATAAACTGCACCCACTGGCACCACAATTGGAGCAAATGAAGAATATATCAAGGTCAGGGCAAATATCGTCAAATTAAATGCATAGTACTGTGCAAAGTCAAATGTCTGCTTGGGTATAGGCGAGATACGGCTGCTGATCGGATATACAGAAAGATCTTGTCCCTGAATGTCAATTTCACCCATCCTCGAAAAGTCTAACACACTTTCGGGCAACAGCGGTCTTCGAATACTATTCAGGTTCTGATTTTCTAATGGGTACTCCTCACTCTGCTCTGGGACCAACTGAAGCATGTCATTCTTCCGAAATTTCTGAAGCTTCTTCTTAATCCAAGGAATTGGAGCCAGCAGATCATATGATATTCCCAAGAATGTACTTGTGATTAGAAATGCAAGAGAAGAAAGGCAAGATCTTGACAAGAATGATGCACTCATGTATTGCTCAATTCTCTTGCAGTCTTCTCCATCCAAATAGCATCTACCCATCCGAAGGATTGCACTCTCTAAAGACGACTCGACAAGAGCCCTCAGTAGGATCAAATTCACAAGGAAGAAGCAAACCATCTTCAGCAATGCTGCTCTCTGCTCACTGGATACTGTGAGATGCCGTTCAAACTTGGAAAGATAGGAAAGAGCTGAAGGGACCACTATATACATGCTAACAAATATAATTACGTTGGGCAAAAATTGAAAGATTAGGGATGCAAGCCAGCTTGAACTTTGCACCCAAGCCAACCACGACTGTGCATTATCAATTGCTTCTGCATTAATAATCCGAGCAGCACTCTGCACAGCAGTGATTACTGCAAGTGGAGAACTGAAGAACAGAAGCATTAACAACAAACACGTGTTCACAAACACTCTTCGCAGTTTCAGTGACAATTTAGTTGATCCCAAATGGTTCCAGTAAATATCAGTGGCCAATGGGGCTCGTTCAACTTTCCATTGGTTCCTCCGCAACTTTAATTCCATGACAGAAAAGAACTTCCCAAACCGCCTCTTTTTCTCATTCCTAAAATCTTGAACTGCCTTATTTGCAGTATATACATCCTTAAACATCACAAAAGCAACCCCAGCACCCTGTGCATGTCCGTCCTTATAAGCCGCTAATTCAGTCTCTAACTCAGCTCTCAATTCTTGCAACTTTCTTAATTTCTCTTCATCAGTAAACCCAAATTTATCCATAATCTGATCGAAAACACGTTGTATTTTCCTGCCCAACCAACGGATCCAACCCAAAATCCCTTCAGCTTCAATTCCATTATCTTCACTTTCTTCCGGCAAAAGACGCGAATCAATTTTCGCTACCAACCAGGTAATTTCATCCCTTACCTTAACTACTTCAGTGGCCAAATCATCCAACGCACATAAATCCATAGGCATAATAACCCTATATACTTTGCCAGGATATTTATACTGAAAATACTCGAGCAAAACGCCTTTGTCAACCCCTAAACTCTTAGGCAAACCCTGAACCATAATGGTAAAAATCGCGGTCGAATTCGCGTTTGGGTCACTTAAATTTCCATTTCCATCTCTAAACCTAGTAATTTTTAGTCTTTCTTCAATAGCAGACATTCCATAATGGACAATAATAACAACAAAAACCACGAAAACAAAATGCACCCAAAGTAACCCTGAACCTTTACTAATATGACTTACAGTGGTTTTCGAGAACTGATCGTCCAATAAAGCTGTGCCGCCGTTGAGATTTACGGGGAGTAAGACGAAAACAGCCAAAAAGGCGACTGATAAGAGAACAGCGAAGCTGCCGCCTTCGATTAAGAGGAATTGAGCAGCATCAGCTCCGCAGTGGCGGGCAATCTCGCGGCCAGTGGCGTGCCAGACGGCAAGGAGCTTAGCGAACAGAGCAGATGGTCCGGGGATACGTCGATGGTCACTGCGGAGCTTGAGGAAGAGGAAGATAAGGACACAACAGAGGAGGCTGATGGTCGAAATGTTGAGGAGATACTGGATGTTGCCATACCAAGCGCCATCGATCACGTCGTCTCCATCGGAGGAGGGGGAGGGCGGAGGAGGAAGCGTCTCGTTCATCGGAGATTCCTCGCAGAGAAAAAAAAATAGGGATTTGTTGATTGGATTTTAGGGTTTCGATTCATAGGAAGGAGATTTTGTCGTTTTAGTTTTTGCTTGTTGGAAAAGCAATGGACTGGAGAATGGAAGGAGAGAAGGAAAAGGACTACACCAATTATGGATTTTCCCACAAACTATTAGAGTTGTTTGCGATTATACCCTCATAATGGATCACTTTTTTTTTGGGGGGGGGGGGGTATGGCTACCATTTGGGCTTGTTTTTTCTGATCCAATTGTTGGGCTTAATTGATAGGCCATAGACGTCTTCAAATTGGGCCCATTGGGAGTGCTTTGGGTCCTCTAAAAAGTAATGCGGCAACAATTGATTAGGTTGGCCCTTTTTAAAGATTCAAAATTGTATAAACTCTACCTAAGACCAACCGTTAGTGTAAATGAAATTAAAACAGAATCTTTACAATAAAAATTCATTACAGAGCTTTTGCCTTTCAGTTATGTGCAAGCAGGGTCAAATCAAATGTGAGCATGTTTGGTCGTTTTCTTGTCATTCTTTCTTTACTTAGTCTATGTGAAATAAAAAATATTAAGATTCTTACATTATGTTTAGTTTTTTTGAATGCAAAAAAGCTATAATAGAATAATTATTTTGTGAGAATGGAATAGAGCAAGAATGATCTGAAACTGTTGTATGTAATAGTTTGGTTCGAGAGAATAAAATAATATATAATTTGAATCACTTTTGTAAGGGATTCGAATTTTTTAAAATAATTTTTTATTATGCCTAAGATTATAATAGTTATACAATACGAGATTTATAATGATTATTCAGTGATTTCGTATAATAAGATCATAATAGATCATTTCACAAAATAAATATTATTATAACTCACTAAAATATAATTATAATAAAATTTTTATTATAATAAATCAAATACGCTATTAACAATTTAAGCAAACTCTCTTTTCCTATGATCTTTTGTGTAACTTTTAAAAATGCTATGAAAATAGCTGGGTTTCGAGGGGCGGACAGAGAAACCCAGTTGGATTCCATGCCCAGTGACAGTGAGGCAGCGGGCGCTGGCAGAGGGTTTTTTTTTTTTTTTTTCAATTTTAATTTTAGTCGTGCATTCGCCGTTTGGAGAAGTGGTAGCAAGATCACAGGAACGCGTGAGTGTGAGACCAGATTTTATTTTTCCCTTTTTTTAAGATAAATTAGGTTAATCCGTCCACCCAAATAATAATTGCCACTTGCTTATGAATATCGCTGCACACGTGCGCCTGAGCTATCCAGGAGTTGGACTCGGAGTCTTTTGCAGTGGATGACACCTATGTACTTATGTCATCCCTGATTGCAATAAATGTTAATATTGAATCAAGTAATGCCGACAAACGCAGCACTGATAATTTTAGATAATTTTCAAGAAATGGTTTGGTTTGTAGGGTAGGAATATTGTCGTACAAGAAGAGAGTTCACACTTCAACGTGGCTTAACTTTTATTTGTGTTAAATTTATTTGGTTTGAGATGTTTTGATTTATGGATTTAATCGGAAGATTTGATTTTTGGTTTGTTTCATTGATTTAAATCATGGATTTTCTCTAATAGGTTTGGCTCATAAATTCGCTTAATAAGTTTTAATCGTGAGTTTAGTTCAGAAACTTATGTTACAAAAACTTTTTCAACGTTTGACTAATTCTATCCACAATTGTCAAAAAAAGTGACAAATAATAATAAAATCTATAAACAAATAAAAAAAATCATCATAGCTTTAGATATATCATCCACGAGAGACATGAAGAAAATTATCCTCTCTATTGGCTTTAAAAATCACAATCATACCACCGTGAATATGAATGATCCTATTCTTATCATTTTCTAGATTTATACTGACAAAACAATGAGATGAATACTAGAATTGAACCCAAAAAAAAAAAAGAAAAAAATATCACTTATAATTTTAATTAAAAGGAGAAGTAAGAATTAAAGAAAATACCTTCAAATATTTACGAGGATTCATTTTGGAAGCAGCTTTTCAATAAACACTTGTAATTTTAAAAAATGGAAATAAATCAGTGAAATTTAATTGAATTGACTTGAAGCTGTGTACAATGTTTTACCAAAAAAGTTTTAACTTCCAAAAATTTTTTTAAAAAAAAAAAAATTGAAGTATACCATTGTAAATACAAAGGGCAGTAAAATCAAATTCAATTTTAGTAAATTAACTCGTCCGTGTAAAGAAATTCAAATCCAAATCAACAAAAATTTTGTTATATCGAAAATATTTGAAAAAAATCTAAATATGAAAATATTTATAAAAAAAAACCATAACTAAAATTGAAATATTCATTTGGGGTAACAGAATAGAGTCGGGCAATTATATTGATTGAAAACAACTAAACGGAAAAAGTATAGCTTGAGGAGAGAGGAAGTGGATAATTATAATTAAATGCATAATAAGTTTTTGTTTGATTTTAATATGTGACTTAAATATTCATCAGAGAATAGGTAACATCCAATTAAAATTACTAAGTTCTAAAATTTTAAAAAGCACCAAAAATCGAAACCTTAATTTTAATTTTTTTTTTCATATTTATAATGTCAATATCCAATGTTATAACTTTTGTCAAAATGTACAGAAGGTTCTGGTAAAATTCAAAACAAAATGGCATTAACATACTTTAAAAGTTTTTCTTCACAAAAAATTTGGACATAAAATTCAATAAAAATTCAAGAAAAAAAAAATAAAGCAATGGGATAGGCAACGAAGCAGTCATGGAGTGGAGGCAAAATTAATTCATTGGCCCAACCCAACCGTCAAAATAGTGGAGTGGTTGCGGACAAACAATAATAAAAAATACATCATTTTTTTTATTTTTTATAATATATAATACTACTACAATTTAAAAAAAAAAAGCACATAAACGTTGATTTAGTATTAGTGAGTATTTTTCTCCCATTGTATCTATTCCTCGTGTAAAATTATATTATTTTATAATTTTATATGAAATTAATATATATATTTACAAACAAGTGATAAAGTTAACATACGATTGGTATTACTCCTGTAAATTAATATATTTTTTATTTAGATAGAAGTAGCAATATTCAGTATATATTAAATGATTAAAATTTT
>JBBYHO010000003.1:13709857-13726768 GCA_038382025.1 Adansonia gregorii | reverse complement strand
TATTATTATTATTATTATTATTATTATTATTTCAAGTAATGATAATTAAAATTTAATAATTGTATAATAAAATAATAATATAAATTAAAAAATATAAAAGCTATAATAGATATCACTATATAAAAAATAAATTAAATATTAAATATTGAACATTAATACTATATATAATTGAATTAAATATTAAAAATTTAATTTATATTTTATATATGATTAAACCTGCTTATGGATTGGGCCATTTGCCGATTGAATTTTTTAAAATCTCAAGCGCAGGCCCTTATTTAATGTTTCTAAACTTGCCTGTTCAAGTTAGAATTATTATTCATCACAATAAAAATTTTTTATTAATATTTATATACTTTATAATTAAAATCAAATAAAATATATTTTGTTTTAATTTAAAATAACTGTTTCGAGTCAGATTGGGCTAGTTAAAACAAAAATATGAGAACCCAAACCTAGGCCTAATTGGGCTAAGTGGATAGCTCGATCTTTGAGCAGGTCAATATATGATAAAATAATAATTTATCGAAAAATAAATCATATCATGAGCTTTGAAAGCATTGTCAATAAAGTATATTATCAATTTATCTTTTTTTTTTAATTTAACTAGTTAAACTTATTAAATATCGAGAGTTTTTGCATGTTAGTAGTAAAATTTTAAATAATTCTTTGATTATTATTATTATTATTATTATTATTTTTAATTAATGATAATTAGAATCTGATAATAATATAACAAAATAATAAGATAAATTAAAAAAATATTAAAGCTATAATAGATAATACCATATTAAAAATGAAAAAAATCATATGTTAAACTAGTAACTAGACCTGCCCATGAGCCAGACGACCTGTCCATAAGTCAGACAGCTTGCTCAACACAATAGGCCTGACACGATCAAGCCCAGGTCTTAGATTTTAAGTTTCAAGTATGCTCGACCTAAAACAGTATTTTTTAAATAAAATAATATATTTTATTTAAATTTAATTATAAAATATGTAAATATGAATATAAATATAACGTTTTAATATTATGAATAATGATTTATACTTAAATTGGTCGGTCAGGGCAAATTCAGCCATGAGCTTAGAATTCAAAAATTTTTCGAGCCATGAATAGGCCCATAAAACAGAACTAAGATTTTTTTAGGGCAGACGGGACCAAATTCGTGCCTAGGCTTAGAATTTAAAATTACGTAAAAGTAATTACATTTAACATAAAATAAAAAAATATGTAAAATATATTCCAACTTAAACCTGACTTAAATTCAAACCGAATAGGTCCAAACCCGAATTAGTCCGAACTTGAATTGATCCAAACCCAAAAAAATTCAAACTCAAATCAATCTAAACCCAAAAAAATTTAAACTCAAAATGATCCATCCCGGATCCACACAATTGTCACTTCTACTATAAACTTACACTACCTTGGATAAAGTAAGGTTCCATGGATAGGAAGCAAGGTAACAATAAATAAATAAATAAATAAAAGAAAAATAATATCATATTTATAATATAATAATAACTAGAATTTGTTTGTAAAGATTATAATAAAAAATGCATTTTATTTTACTATTTTATAAGAGAGGATTGGTTTTTCTTTATATACTAGTGTTATACCCCCGCTTCATCGGAGAATTATAAATTTAATTATTATTAATAAAAAATTAATTATAAATTAAATTTTATTAATAAATATGAATTTAGAATTTGATATAAATTTTAATTGATTTAAAGCTATCGAGCAAATCTATTACTTTAAATACATCATTTAAAAATAAAATAACTAATAATATTTTTTAAGTTTTAAATTTTTATTAAATAATATTTATTTATTTAAATTTGATATGGATTTTAAATTGATGCATAAGTCAAAGTGTTGGTTAATCACTTTAAATATATCATTTAAAAATAATTAAAATAATTATTAAAATAAATGTTGTTAAACTTTTTTCGTTGGTTGGCTCGAGTATCAATCCTAAATTTATCTTTAAGTTAACATGTGGATTAATCCCTTTAAATAAACTTCTAAAATTAAAATAAAAATAATTAATAAAATTAATTTTTATTTTTTTAGCAGATTTGTTATAAATTCTAAATTGATCTGTGAGTCAATGTGTAGATCAACCTTCTAAATATGTTATTTAGAAATAAAATAAAAATAGTTAATAAGATAAAATTTTAAAATTTTTTTACCAAAGGTTGGATACGTATCTTAAATTAAGCCGTAACTTAATCTATAGATTAACACTTTCGTCTAAAAACTAAATAAAAATATCAATTAATAAAATAATTTTGTTATGTACATGTCATAAAATAGTTTTATGAATTTAAGATTTAATATCAAATATTTTAAATATTTTATTATTTTTAAACAATATTTTCAACATATATAATTTATATATATTATATATATTATATATTAGTGGGGGATCGGTTCCTTACTAACCGATCCTCATTGTTTGTTTTTTAAAGATAAAAATAACAATAAATAAATAAAAATATGATAAAATGGTAATTACAATATTTTTATTAATAATTTTAATAAAAATTATTTCTTTTTTGAATTATTTTTGAATTTTACTTTTTTTAATAATTATCGATCTTATTTTTTAAAATTTTACTTTTTTTCAATTATTTTTTTAATTTTATTTTCCGTAATAATTATCAATCTATTTTTTTTCTGAAATTTTTCTTAAGTTGTTGGATGAAAATAATCTTATAAATTTAAAAAATATCTCTTTAAAATTTTATTATTATTTTTTACAATTATTTTTTTAATTTCATTTTTTTATCAATTTATTTTTTTTGAAATTTTTCTTTAAATTGTTGAATAAAAATACTGAATAAATTTAAAAATAAATATTAAATAATAAATTATATATATATATATGTGTGTGCGTGCGCGCGTGTGGAGCTCATGGTTGGCCGCCTGCAGTGCTGGCTATGCCAACCTAGCGGCCATCGCTTTGGTTTGTTGTTTTCTTTTATAAGCTTTGTCTACGAAGAAAGACCCAATACCAATGCCAATTCCAACACCCAAACCCAGTTTCGGTTTGTTCAACTTCTCACTTAGTCTTTACTCTTTTCATTTTTTTTTCTTTTTATTTTTCTCCCTCCCTATCTTCTTCTTCTTCTCTTTTACTTGCAGCCAAAAAAAGTAGAGGGAAAGGGGACAAAAAAAAACCCCAGAGTGAAATAAAAAGCCTATCAATCTGGGAGTGTCAATTTGATGGATCTATAGATCTAACGCTTTAAAAACCCACATGTATTGCTCTCTTTCTTTTTGGTCTCCCACGTTTTCCTTTGCTATCATTCAGTAACCGAATACCCAACACTACAAAACAGCTTGATTCTACTGTGAGTTTCTTTCTGTCTCTCAATTTTTTTTTCAGTAATTTATGTGATCTATGGTTTTCTTTCGAGTTAGTTCTTAAAAAAAAAATAATTCTGACGTGTTACTGAGCATTTATAGTTGTATAATTTCGAGTGTCTAGCCGATTTTTATTGCTTTGTTCAAGTGTGGGAATTTAAAGGTAGATTTGACTTTCTCTATTTTGTTCTTCTCCACTTTTCTTTTTGCCCACAACTTATGTCGTTTTTTGTTGTTTGTATTTACCTAACTGGCACTATTAGCTAAATGGACTCTTTTTTTTTTTCTTCTATCTACATTTTAGGCACAGTTAGGTTTGGTTTCTCGTTTTCAATGGTATTGTTATCATTTTATTATTATTATTTTTACCCGCCCGGGGGGGGGGGCGCTGTTGAAGGAATTCCTTTGACAATTTGTTGTGGGCTACTATTTGTTCAACTGTATGTTGATCTAACGGGTGTGTGTATAAATATATATATATATATATATTGGAATGCAGGAGAGGACTCTGGTGGGAGTTTATTCATTTAAAGTATTATTTTTTTGGTGGATTTGCTGCATCCAATTTTGGATGTAGAGGAGGAATTGGAGGCTGGTCCGGGTGAGATGAGGGATGTTATCCAGGTTGGTCAACTTTCTGAGGGCCTGCTGGCCGCCATCCTCGGGCCATTATGTCCACACATGTTCGGATGCAGCAGGCCGGCAAGATGGACTCCTTTGGTACAAAGACAGTGGGCAGCACTTGAATGGTGAATTTTCCATGGCTGTTATCCAGGCTAACAATCTGCTTGAGGATCAGAGCCAGATTGAATCTGGCTCCTTGAGCACTCTGGAGTCTGGTCCATTCGGTACCTTTGTAGGAATATATGATGGTCATGGTGGCCCTGAGACATCACGTTATATCAATTATCACCTGTTCCAGCATCTAAAGAGTAAGAGACCTTGTAACCAATGACAATTGCTGTCATATCGGAATTCTTATGCATAAATTGTATTTTTTTTTCAGTCTCTAAGATGGGCTCTTAAACTCACACTACAAGTTCATTTAGTTCCAATATTTTAGGTTGAGAGCCAGGTTGGTGTCTCAGTGACTCAGTTGATAATATTGTTTTGCAGGGTTCACAACGGAGCAGCAATCAATGTCTGCGGATGTCATAAGGAAAGCATATCAAGCAACAGAAGAGGGATTTTTCTCTCTTGTTACAAAACAGTGGCCTATGAACCCCCAGATTGCAGCTGTTGGATCGTGCTGCCTGGTTGGTGTTGTTTGTAATGGGACCCTTTACATTGCTAACCTTGGTGACTCTCGTGCTGTGCTGGGAAGGCTTGTCAAGGCAACTGGGGAGGTTCTAGCCATCCAGCTTTCATCAGAGCATAATGTAGGAATAGAGTCTGTCAGGCAAGAGATGCATTCTTTGCATCCTGGTGACCCGCACATTGTAGTTTTAAAACATAACGTATGGCGTGTGAAGGGCCTGATACAGGTAGGTTCTTTGTTTGGATATTAATGATAGACATATGAAGGGATCTATGCAATTTATATTTTCTGATAGTATTAAAGGCTATAAATGGATTGAAAAAAAAATAAATTTAACTTAATTAAATATTAACTTTCTAAGTGAAGGAAATCTGCATTTTTTTTGTCTTGTGTCTTTTTTTAATCCTTTATGGGAAAATCTGGATTTTAGAGCTTTCATTTGGTTAAGCTATATTCTTAACTGTATTTGTTGCTTGGTTAATTTTCCATTAATCAGCATAATATTTATGTTTTTTTGGGATGTTGTGTGCTGTGATATGTATAGGACATTTATGAAACCTTTTTGTTGCAGGTTTCTAGATCTGTAGGTGATGTTTATCTTAAAAAGGCTGAATTCAATAGGAAGCCTCTATATCAAAAGTTTCGTCTTCGTGAACCTTTTACAAAGCCAATTTTGAGCTCAGAACCATCAATATCTGTGCATGAACTCGAACCTCATGATCGGTTTATCATATTTGCTTCTGATGGGCTCTGGGAACATCTTAGCAATCAGGATGCAGTTGATATAGTTCAAAATCATCCATGCAATGTAAGATATACCTCTCTTAATGGAGATTTAGTGTGGTTGTACTGTTAAGTTTGTAATCTATTTATTAATTGCATGATTTGTGGTTTCTGGTGCCTATTGGAAAAATTGGGCATCTATGCGCTCTTTCAATGGGTTGTGACTGCATGTTAACTTGAAGCAATATTGTCCTAATGCAATTTGAGCTATTCATTTGTGTCTGCTTTGAAATCATTAGTTTTATTTTTCTTGACGTTCTGTATGTTGCTTCAATATGTATGACATCAGTACCTGGTGAACCTTCATTTTGTTCTGCTAGTGCTGCTTTTCAGCGGCTATTTATTCTTGATCACGTTTGCTGTTTCTTAGCTTTAGAAGTTTTCGTACAAATTGTTCCTTGATTTAATGGTGACAATTATGCATTAAATGTATAACAAAATGTAAATGCCAACTGACAATCTGGGCTTGAAGATAATTGAATGGAGCCTTGAGCAACAAAGCCCACATATTTTGTTTCTCTTGTCATATGTGTGTTAGTGCAACTGTTGTAGAAATGCTTAAGAGGGGTATAAATTCTTGTATGTATTACCCTTTTAATGGAGCATTAGTTGGACCATTATTGTGGAACCATGTTGGCCAGGAGCATGGAGAAAAGTAATTGTTATTTGATTGTTTTGTGCTTATTTCTTCTAACAGAGGAGCGCTAGGAGGCTTTTGAAAGCTGCCTTGCTGGAAGCTGCTAAAAAGAGGGAAGTGAGATACTCAGATTTGAAGAAGATAGACCGAGGCGTACGCCGGCATTTCCATGATGACATCACAGTTGTAGTTATATTTCTCGATTCAAATCTACTGAGCAAAGCCAGCTCAGTAAAAAGCCCTTCATTCTCCCTGAGAGGTGGAGTTAACCTGTCTGCAAAAACTCTGGCTCCCTGTGCCACACCAATGGAACTTAACATCAGTTGATGAGGTCGGCCGCTCATACTGTTGTATCTAGTGCAGGATCCTTCTCTGATCTTCTGTGATGCCATCAGTTCCTATACGCAGAAAGAGGAGAAAATGCAATCCTTTAATTAATATTTATTTATTTATTTTTATGTACAATGTAACATATTAACTTGAGACATACTGTGTTTAACTTATAAGCCCTTGAGCTGGAAAAGGAAAGAATCTGAAAATAGAGCTGTATAGGTGACAAAACAAGGATTCTTTTCTTTGGGACGATCTATCCATTTTCAATATATTTGATCTCTCATTCATTCTGGAGTTTTTGGGTTTTTTAAACTGTGTAGACATCCCTGAAAATAGAAACACCTGTAATTGGTTATTTATGTGTTGCAATAATTTCAGTTTATATTATGGCCTTGTAGGCACCGACTGGAATGGACAGACACTGGTGGAATAATTCATATACTTTTCTGGATGATTAGCTCTTATTCTGGAAATCGACAAGGGTAGATGGATACTTGTGGGCTAGGTTCCTGCTTAAAATCCCTAGGCGTTGAAGGATTTGCTATGGTCTGGTTTGGTTTCTTCAAAGAAAGTAGCCAAACTCCAAAAACTAAAATCTAATTTGTGGCTAATTAGGAGTTTATACTTATTGTATGTATAAAGACGAAAGCCTCATTTTAGTCCAGATTCTGAGACGTCACATGGCCATAGGCCATGGGTTCTGATCTGAATTACAAGGAATTGGATTTTCATGTGGCCCCTGATGGGCCGTGGAGGTTGTTGTTTGGTAAAATCATTGCTTCTGCAGATGGAAGGTAAGGGAAGGGAGCGGAAAGCAGGGGAGGCATCGCAAAAGCGACGCGATGGTCCTTAATCCAAAATCTAAATGGGACAAGAGAACTGTCAGTCAATCTACTGTATCTCCACTCTACTCTTCCTTTTTGCCCTTTTTGTGGCAAATAATCGATTTAAGCATTGGACCAGCACTTTGATCCACTGTCATTTTTTTTAATTATCAAACCGAAGACTTAACTCCAAGCCTCAGATTTTAGGGCTTGGACATGGGGAGAATGATTGAGGTGAACCAAGAAAAGTTGAATATAAGTGTTTCTTCTATGTTATGTCCTGGTCCATTCAATTTGCTTTCTCTTCTGCTTTGTCAAAATGAATCAACAATGGCCATGAAATAATTCTATCCAAATGTAAGGATATTGACCTAACTCTCTGTTCTGCTAGATATTACAGAGTTCAGAGATAACCCAGTTCCATTGATTAAAAAAATGGAAGAAATGTTAAGAGAATAAGGAATATAGTTGAAACGATTTTCTATCAATTCTCACTTTCTTCGCAGAATCAAGCAATGTAAAACCCATTCACTCAAGAATGTATCTTTGGGAAATTATGTATCAAGTGTATCAACTCTTTAATCTCAAAGATAGAGAAAGGCATCAGAATCATTAAACCTGCACCTTTTAGACTTTAGTTGTTGTTAGATTGGCGTTAATTATGTGGACTACATGGGAGATTGCCGAGGGGAATTTGTGCACATGACATGAGAGAGAGAGAGAGCTGCCTTTTTCTCACCTGCTACACCTACTGCATGTCCATTCATTCATTCACAATTCAGACCAGCCGAGAAGAGAGGCCCCATCCTCCTCCCAAATTTGTCCCTTAACCTTATTGCTTTTCAGTGGCACACACAATTCTCAATGGCTTACGGGCCAACTTCATTTCCCTTCCAACTGTTCAGTCTGTCCACCCAAAGAGAGAAAAAAAAGAGAATATCCGTGACTTTGTTTGAAGACAATTTGTTACTACAAAATCTTTTGACCTGTTATCAAATCCTTTGATCTGGCAGGATACTCAGATGTGATTGATATCTATAGGTGGCCCCAGTTACAAGTCCAAAATCTGAGACCTTGGCTTCGAACCCATCTCGCAGTATGATGTAGGTAGGTTTTAATTCTGTCTCGGTGGATGATACTAGGCTTAATCCCATCATGTCAGTGAGCTATTCCTGCAAACAATAATTTTTAATGTCAGGTACTCTGTCATAATGTTTTAAACATAGTTTTTCTTTTATCTTAAGCCAAGTTTTATGCAGCTCCAATAGCTATGCCTGCACGTCAAGTTTCTTTCTCGTCTTCCTAAACTCCAAAAATTGATCAAAACATGAAACCTTTCTTTTGAATCCTTGCATCACATCCTTGTTTTCTTCTTTATTGCATGATTCCTGGGAATAAGTTTCACTGATGGTGCGAGTAAACAGTATTACTCTCCCGCTTAGTACCGCATCTGTTGGTGGAATAAAAAGAACCTAAAATCTTGAGTCCATTAACGTGTTAATTAGTGACATGACATGACTCGAGGAGTCCAGATAAAGACTCCACAAAAGTTAAAATTTGATTAAGTGGGAGATGATGGACCAAGCATTGAATTATGATAAATATTTAATAATGTGATTCAAGATTGAAAGCAAGTGTAATCAAGCTATTTCGTGTCATTTTGTGATTGTTTTGATTTATTGACTTACATTATCAATTACGTCCATTAATTTTGGAGCTTTTGTTGATTGCAGTTTCATGGGTGGCCCTTTGTAACAGATTCTCTAATGACGCCAGTCAGGTTAATTTTTTTTTGCTAATTCGATTCTACAATAGAGTTGAAACGTTTAATTAATGTAATAACTCATTTCAAGTATTATCTTTTTCTGATTAAAAACGTTAAGACAGAAAAAAGGGTTGATTAATTTGCAGTAGGAAAACATTTTATCTACCTGTGTAGACCCTCTCAAATTTTGGTAGACCCAAATGTACTTTGTGTTTCTGATAAGGAGGGATTGGAAGGACCGAGACATCCAAATCACAACTAACTAAATGCATATAGGTCGAACTTCAAGTAGGTGAAAAACATTTGTCAATATAATATAAATGTATAAATATAATAATATATTACTACTAGTATAACAATATAGGTGCGTGTATATATAAATATATAAAACAATATATCACGACTAATATAACTGAGCAACTACACTAGTACAATCTTTGCTCCATTTGTAAACGTAGTATTTCCGCTGTTGTACCATGTATTTCGTATGTTCAGTTGATGCATTATTCGTCTTCTATGATTGAAATGATTCCAAGAAAACAATCAAAACCATGTTTACATGTTATTGATTCAGGGCTCTAGTTATGACGACAGGGAGGAGAGCGAAAAGCCCAGGTAGCTGGCAATATTGCCTGCCCCGAGCCAGAAGCGCTGTCTCCTTGTCCCTGGATATATATATATATATTTTTTGGTGATAATTAGTCTACTGGACTATATTAATTTATAAGGCGGACTTTTAGCGCAAATAGAAGCTTAAAAATTCTCTCCCCGCGAGGTAAATTATTGCTGATTGACAATTCTCTATCTGCAGCAGAGGAGAGGAGATGGGTGACATAACTTAAAGACCAAGGACTTCGTTCCCAGAGTAGCTTTAGCTTGATCTAATTTTGAATAAAACAAATCCTACGTTCACAAATATTGTTGTCCAAGTTCACCAACTATTTCTATTTGGTTTAAGTTGGGAACGCATCTTTCCCGTTTGTTTATGCCTGTTTGACAAGAGTACATCGCCCGGTTCTTTAAGTCGGAGAAGATCAAAATTTAGACCCTTTCTATCTCTACGAGGAATACAATTCAATATATTATTCCAACCTCTAACCATTTTCACTTTGCGCTCTAATCTCCTCTTATCCAGCAAGAGCCTAAGTCTTAAAATATCTGACCAACTCCTCCTATAACTAAAGCTTCCATACAAATATATTTAATTATTGCAAGACCCTACGGCTCTTTCGTAAATGAGATTGACCAATTAGCTCTGTTCGTGTAGCCTTGCTCTGAACAAAAAGGATCCGATCAGATCAATTCCTTTTCTATTATTATTCAGAGTTAAGATATCCTCTGACCAAAGCAGCAATCAGCAGATAATAAATATATTTGGATCTCAATTCTAAATCATATCCTTTTGCCTTGGATCTATTAAAAGTTTCTCTATATCCAGAATCACCACAGTTACAAACCTGGAGGTCTTAATCTAGGATGACAGCTCTTGACAACTGAAATATCTACATTCTCATCATATGCATGCACTACCAGTCCAATTACAACAATCATCTATAGAAGGAACAGGAGTCAACAGAGCAAGATAGGCAATTAGAAGTTTCATAACTATAATTAATTAAAACCTTTATACAGAGGGCTAATTGAGCAAAATGTTCAATCGTAGCATATGACGTATGTAGCCTACTCAAAAGAGACGGATTAGGCAAGCATTAGATGAACAAATAAACGTGCCCTGGTAAGTAACAATGGTATAAATAAAATATAAAGAACTTCTAATCGTATAATTTACAAAAATAATATTAGAGATCCCTTCTGCACAATGGACAAGAACCATGACTAAGAAGCCACTTATCTATGCAAGGCAGGTGGAACAAGTGATGGCACTGAGGCAAAGTCCTGACTGTTTCTCCCAGCTGAAAGTCCTGCAAAAAGATAAAGACAGCTCTAAAAGTTGATGAAATAAAGTTGATGAAATAAACTTCTTATGCAACTAGATTTTGCTGAGAATGGGGTGAAACAGATAATAAGGTATGGTTGGACCTGAAGGCAAACTGAACAGGAAACTTTCTCCCCACAAGCATCTACATTGTTATTGTTTGTGATTAGTATCTTAGGGATTTTTTCAACCAAATCTCCAGCCAGTCCTTTAGCACCACCAGTGTCGAATATGTTCTGGGCCTCATCGAATGTTGTTTCAGCAGCTCCCATCTGATAATGGAAACCGAAATCATAAGCAAATTGCCCTTTGATGGAAGCACAGAAATTAGCATCATTTTGCAGTGGATATTATATTACCTGACTTTGGACTGCACTCAGCATAGCTGGACCAATTCGTTCACGAACAAGCCTCCCACTTAGAAGGCTTGCAATGACATCGATCTGCATAACTAGCAGGAAAATAATTAGATTGCCTAGGAGGATTACCATACCTCAAAACTCTCAAAAGGTTGAAAATTATGAATATTAAATCACGAACTCATCAATTTAGATTTAATCAAGCGCGTGTGTGAGCGTGTTTTTTTTTTTTTTTTTAAATATTCCCCTTTCCATTAACTAATAAAGACGCAACCAAAACTGTAAAACCAGGGTAATAAACAAAACTGCTCACCAAGTAAAACAAACATACGATCCCAGATTCGTCAGATTGCCAAAGAACAAGAGAAGATTCAAAGACTTCGATTGAGAAAACTGCTCCAGATATAGCCCCAACTGCAGCCCCTCGAACGAACCCGCTCTCCGTCTCTTGTCCTATTAAAGCCCCCGTCATGGCCCCTAACAAGGTGCCCACTGTAGACAAAAATTTTCAATTTCTTCAGCAAAATTTGAGTAGAAAAAGGCTAAATCTCAGGCATTAAAGCGTTTTACATGTTAAATTCTATGAATCCCAACAACATGTCATTAATTCTAGGTCTGTTTTGGAAATAAATACAAAACAAATTAATCCCAAACTGTAGGTAAAACATTTACATATTATCACAATCCAACAGAAATAGAGGAGAAACATAATTAGATTTATCTTTCATCCACGGCGAAATGATAGTAATTACCATTAAATAAATAAGATAATTACATATATATATAAGCAAAATTTCAAATAACAAAAAAAAGAACATATCATATGAGTTAACAACAGGAGAGAAAAACAAAAGAAGCCAGATCCAATTTATTGCAAAACCAACATCTAGGGCTGTGAATAGATCTAGAATCAAATACGTTTCAATGAAAAAAAAAAGTAATAAATTAGAAAAGCAACAGAAATCCAAAAAGCTTTTAAAGAAACCGTGAAGCGGACGAGAGAAAAAGAGAGAAAGAAACCAACCTAATGCAAAGAAGAAGGTTAAGATCGCAGAGAAAATGTTCCCAATGATGGCAGAAACGGCGAAATTGCAAAAATTTTTAACCTTTTGGATGATATTTCCGAACAAAGAAAAAGAAGACATTGAAAAACGAGATTGGTATTCTAAATAATCCATTCTTTCCCTTTATTTGGATTTGTTAATTGTTGAAACAAGAATTGGAACGAAAAGTTTTTAGGTGATCTACAGAGTACAGGTTTTATTAAGAAGAAGCTTATCTTAATCCAATGTATAAGAACAGAGAAAGAGAAGAGACGAGACGGGGGATGCTTAGGGCTTCAGAGATGAAAAGTTGCATTTAAAGCTGCAATTTCCGTGATGCTGATGCAGCCCTCTTTCTCTATCTCACTCCCTCTGTATCTACATGTGTTTCTTTGAATATTGTGGATGAAAGGAAATACAAAATTTTCCGTCTCTAAGTCTCTCACTATCTCTGTTTTTATTTAATATTCATTTTGGCTTTCAGAGTGAAAGACTTAAGATGGACGAATGGATGATGGACCGCTACTACTCTATCGTTTATAAAATAAAAATAAAAATAGAGAATTTTCCTCAAATCTTTATTTTTGGCTTTAAGACTTCATTCAGGATTGGCTTTGGCTGGCTACCCTATATCTGACTCACCGATACACAGACAGGCTGACAAACAAGTGGTACAACCTAACCTTGAACTCAAATACCTTCACGTGGTTGATTTTTGCTTTTGCTTTGTTTTACGTTTTTTTTTCTTTTGGGTGTCTTCTCTTTGTGAGAACTTACTAATGACTGAGGCCGGCTGGCGGGCAGCACGTTTTAGACCCTTTCTTTTTTTTTTTTTTTTTTTTCTGGCGGCAAAAATCATGCATAGATAGCTATGCTAGCTATTGGAAGCACTATTGATAGAAGCCAGACCACCAACCACCGCCATTTGCTCCTTAGATCTGGATCGATTGTTCTCTCTGTCCGAATTAGTAATTTTCCATGTTTTTTTTTTCTCTCGGTCATTATTTAGTTGGCAACGATAGATCTATTTGTTGTCCAAATGAATTTTCTTCATGTCCGCTGATTTTTCCCAACTAATCAACCTCTTTATATAAATATCTTTTTAGTCTAAACTCGTTTTGCACCGAATTTTCCCAATGTCAACGTAATAACTTTCCATAAAATTAAAGATGATCGATCATTTGCCTTCTTCTTATTTGCTTTTGGTTGAATAATGACTATATATGACATTGATTGATTGTGCACAAATTTTGAATTTCTTCTTGTGTACGTAAAGATATAATTAATAATATTTCAAGTGTTGAATTTATTTACAGAATATCCTTGATCCTTTAAATTTTAGGAAGTTGCTTAGCATAAACAAAGAGTTGGGAAGGGACGCAGATGCTTCGTTTCCTTTCCTATTAGTCCATCCTAACCTTTAGTTGCATTGCAGGTTTCTTCTCTGAGTTTATCCCCTTGTCAGCGATATGCATAATTTCCAGCTGCTGCCGCTGTCCTACGAATGTAAAATCTGTGCCCCCAGTAACATGTGTTCTTCTTATTTGTTAAGATTTTTTATATCGTTGTTTAGTAATAAATTTCTTACATAAAAAACAAAATAGAAATGAAGCCAATGTTATTAGAAACGAAATGTCTAATTCATCGCTGCTGTTTACATCCGATCCTCAAAAATAGGAAAGAAAACCACCCAAACAATGACAATTCTTGTTTACTCCAAATGATGCTCCTTTTTACTGGATCAGATCGATTCATAAAGAAAAGGCTACCAAAATTGTGGCTTCACACTTGTTAGAAAAAGAATGTATAGATATACGTATGTATTCACAAATATCAAAGAACCCAACAACTAAATCTTGTACTTCTTCAAATTTAAGATGGTGATGCCATGGATGTTAAAATGATGCAACATGCATGCATCTAGTACCGTAGATAACCACCGCAGTCATGTGTCACGGCCTGCGTGGACGTGACACATGCATCAGCCATCGGAATATATTTAACATGATTATTCATTGTTCCAGCACTTCTAAGTTTCAATTTAGCCCTACTGTCAATGTCTAAAGTCCCATCTTTTCATATCTCAATCGCATCACGTTTGAAAAGGAATTTTAGGAAGGGAAATATTTGTCCGGCTTAAAATTACAAACTTGTATATAGCTAACATGCTAATCAGGTGGATTCATTGTTAGTGCTTTCTTTTACATGCATAGGATATATATATATATATATATATATAATACATCGACTAGATGAGATCACCACCATAAAAATAAAAATAAAGTAATCAATATTTATTTTTAAAAAATTTAATGGTGTGATATGAAATTAGATAATATATAAATTTATATATTAATGTGCATCAACTTCAAACACAAGCCAAATTTTAATGTTATTACAGAAATTGGAGCACGGAAGCATCGAGAAAAATGGCAGTTTGTTGGGATACTGTTATCAATATGACCAGCCAGAGAAGTGAAACAGCCATATATATATATATGTATATATTATACATATAAATATATACATATAATATAATCTTGTACTTTTTACGTCCAAGGCAGGGAACAAAAATATGTCCTCGCCATAGAGATTATACACAAATCTTTCAGTGTGATTAGTAGTAGAAGATTTGTAGTCAAGTAGGCTCGAAAATTCCTTCAGCGTATATATATACACGATCATATATTCCTACTCTCTGAAATTTTAATATCTAAATTTGTCAAAAGTTTAAAGAAAAAAAAGAAGATTTCTCGAACAAGTTAGAATTATTTATGTGCAAACTCCCACCAATTTCAATCAAGTTGTTAATAACTTAATATCAAAAGCATGCATGCATAGTTCAACTTGTTTAAACTGTGCCTGGGAATTTTTGCTTGATGGAATATAAAAAGATTTGCTGATGTAATGGTTCTTTTCCTTTTTCGTTTTCTTCTTCTTCTTCTTCTTCGATGGAGATAGAAGGAGAGAGAGAGAGGGTGGAAGAAAAATCTCAGCCAAACCATCAATCATTTTGTTTCTTTTAGATATACTGCAGTTTGCTTTTTCTATGAAAATTCAATCGTGACCAAAAATAAATAAAATACTTTTAATTTGTACGTAGTAATAGGCTTTTTGTCCCGCAATTTTTTGGTGGGTAAGCTAGACAATGACTGACCTGCCTGCATTGTCCATTTCAAATCTTGTGTTGCAATGCCAATTTGTTGTTAGCTAGGTAAGCCATTTATACACACACACACACACACACACACACACACACACACACACACACACATACACGCGACTTTTATTTAATTAAGCCCTTAACTAAAGAAAATATTCTGAATCTTTCCATCAACTTCTTGAAAGCTGTGGGCACTCCAATGGTTTTCATCACTGTTAGCTATAGAGGAAATTTATAAAGAATTCGAAACAAAAACATATCCATCCTTTAGACTTAGAAGTCTAAGTCAAGTGAATCAATTGGTTCATGCCAGCTTTGAATTTTACCAAGACGTTGGGGGCTTCATATTAATTATTTTCATGCTAAAAAAAAAAAAAAATCAAAAAAACTATCAAAGATACTCTTCCTTTATTTGCCTTTTTACCTGTCTTGCCTACTGTTATTTAAAATGTATAATTACTCTTGCATTCCAATTTAATGTTTAATTAATGCCTTAATTAGTTAAGATTCTAATTGAACGATAATTATATAAAATTAAGTGGTAATATGTAATTCAAATGTTACTATTACTATTATTGTTAGATTAAAAGGTTTTCAGTATCCTAACAAAACTTCTTTTTGTCCAAGACCTTTCGATATTTGGATTCTAATAAAACTTTGACTTACCACTAAGGAGTTCCTAGAAGATCGAGATTTTTGGCTAGCGAATATCAATATTAAATTTGTTTATTTTGAAAATGGTACTCATATATGATAGGAAAAAAATGTAATACTATAAAATAATATAAATATATTAAAATTTATATAAAATAAATTATTAAAATATTAAAATTTAAATAAATATATAATATAAAAATAATATAAATATAAAATAAATATACGTATTATCAAATCTATCAATTATAGATCAATCAAGACCTTAATAAACGTTTTAAAAGACTATTAAGATGGATTGGGGGCCTAATCCTAGGATAGACATTGCAAAACAAACGCAGTCCACTGCCTCAGAGCCATAGCGAAGGGTATTGGTAATTTCTAAAGGCTTATGCCATCTTTATTGGTAGCATGTGACATTTTTTTTCCCTTTCAAAAGTAAGACGTTAGATCTTTCGATGCCCTTTGTTTTAGTAGGAGAAAATGGTTAATTTGGTTTCAACATAATCGCAGGTAGATTTTCTATTAATTGAATCAGTTGAATATATATTATTCCATAAAATCTAATCAGAGATATATCAATCGGATAAATTATTTGGATTAAGCCAAATTTCTTTTATATTTTACAATCACACATAAAATATACTAAAAATTCTTATAATAAAAATTAAGATAAAAATTATTTTCTAACACTAGGTATCTATAATAACAAATAAAAAAGTAAAAATAGGACACGGCATGCGTGCGTTCATACATAATAATAATAATAATAATAATAATAAT
>JBBYHO010000003.1:13697487-13709757 GCA_038382025.1 Adansonia gregorii | reverse complement strand
ATAATAATAATAATAATAATAATAATAATGATAATAATAATAACAATAATCATAAAAGGATATTTAAATGCAAGATTTGTACAGTTATAAAACTTAACAAGTTGAACCCAAGATTTGGTCTGGAGTGAGCCCAGTTTTTATTGGGTCTACAATCCTCTGACACATAATTTAGGTTTATGAGGCTCAGATCAGACGGTGAGTGTGAGCTACTTGGAGTAATTTCAGCTTCACCAATCCTTTTCCTACCAATATTCGGTTTGCACTTTGCAAGTGTTACATAAGTAAATCGTATTTGACTCAAAATTCAAAGTCAGAACCTGTTGCAGTTTTACTTTATTTTTTATTTTGATAGTAAGTTTGAGGCTTGTAACTTGCACATACCGTATGTGTTGATGCTTTCTTTGAAGGAGACAAAAGGGAGAACGAAGGTATGACTTGTACACCAAAGAGATTAGAGGGGTACAAGAGTTAGGATTCTGAGACACTATCCATTGGTAGTTACTTTCAGTGTTTAGAAGCAAGATAGCAGGAAATGTGAAGGGGAAGAAATGTCTTACCTTGGGTTTGTTTACCTTTTTTATAGGTGTTATTAGGGGACACGTTCTTATATACCCAATAAAAAAAATCATCAATAGTATGGATGCTCTATATTTTTTTTTTTGCTTATTTATAGTCTTCCGCTAACAGATCGACTATCATATTTGAGACACTAAATCATTTTTGGTTTTAATTTGATTTAAACAAATATATATATGTAATTACATATATTATTTTTTAATCTATAATTAACATTATTGTTTGTTGTTTTCTGTATCAACTTTTTTGATTTACTGTTATTTTGTAAAAATAAATATAAGAATTCTCTAATGAGAAATAATGAAAGAGTGGTCTAAGCTTTCGGCGGATTTGGTGAGGACCATTGAAGAAAAGCTTTATTTCTACCAAGTTAAGGTTATATGCATAAGCATATGTTTGTTGCTCGGCCTCGTTAGAAATGCCTCACCAGGAACATGATCTGTTAGCCTGATTGTTAGAAACATTCAAAAGCAAAAATGCATTTTTTGGTTTTTTTTTATATTTTTTGGTTTTTCGACCCACTAGAGAAGAAAATACATCATCTGAAATTGTCTTATCATCATGCAAAAGGAATGTTATTTCAAGTATTTTCTCATGATTAGGTAGTTAACATAGAGAAAAACAATTCAATTTGTGTTATTCATCCATTAATAGGAGCTTAAGGAACTATTGCCCTGATAAACTTGGAGAAGAATGTTGCATCTGAGAAGAATATCAAACTTGCTTTTATACCTTAAGCTAACGTCATCTTAGAAATTACCTTATAGATAAGGTTTTATGTCGTCAACTCCTGAATCTGAGGATTTTATGGTTATGGCCATATATGGCAAGTTTGAAAGGTTAGGCATATTGAATCGTGGGAACAAGAAATGGACTTTCCTCCACCATAGAAGATATTCTGATTTCATATTTTATAAGAAAAATTGTATGGTGTGATTGGCATTTTCGTGTAAATAAGCTTGTAAGGTGTCATCATTTAGTGATTTCATGTAATTAAACATTATATTTATTTAATGTTATAAAGGTGTTTCTTTATCCATAAGATTTAATTGTATAATTGTTTTAAATAGCTTATGTAGGTAGAGCTGTGAAACACATTGGCCTTGCAAGAGAATTGTAAAGAGATAATTATGAGATCTCTACGCATCAAAGCTGTGTTTTTAAAAATGTTTTTGGTCTTCATACTGTCAAGATAGGACATTGACAATGGACAAAGATTGGCATGTGTAAGTCTCCATGCATAGGATGCATGTAACTAATTTCATAAATTGAAGTATAGAGATATTTAAGGATATCATAAGAGTGCATGTTATGGTAACAAGTTCACTTAACATGACTCGCTATGAAAGTTCCATTTGATATTTATCAAAAAACTCTCATGTGTTAGTAATGTAAGGGATCCTTAGACTTGTGACACCAGGTCATCTCATACGAGGAGTGTCATGCTTTGATTCCATCATGAACAGGTCCATAATAGATGGATGCTTATAGTAGGGTGGTTTTGGGTATGTCATGAATTATATGGTAGATAAATAAGTGGCTTAGAGAGGATTAACCACCCCAATTGATATGAGGGGACACATCTCACATGTACTTGGCCCGTGTTAACTCAAAGTCCTTGGCTAAGGCTATATTGATTATGGAGTTAACACATAGAGGTTGCATACTAATATGGAATGAGCTAAGAGTAGACATTGAACCATGCTCTTGCTACTTCTTGGATATATGATGAAAGGATATTTATTAAACTGAGATATTGAACACTGAAAGGCTTGTCAAAACCATATTAACACTCATTGCAAGTTAGGTGGCAATGATGCATTGCTAGATGCCAATCTTGGTCTATAAATATAAAATATTATTGATTAGGTTATTTTATATATTGCCAACATCATGGGGCTTAATAGGTCACACACATAAGGGTGATTAGTAGAAATTAATTTGAGACTGGTCTAATATGTATAATATAAGTAATGGCTACTTAGGCTTAATTTAAATAAGTTCACGTAAGCAATGGGTAAAATTGTAATTTCTTAAAAATTAAAATTTTAAACCCTAGATATATTACCTTATGACTGTCATCTCATATAGATGATTTTGCATTTGAAAAATCAGCCAAGAAAGCTTAAAAAACCTGATTGACATTTTCTCCCTAAAACCCTAAGGAGACTGCATAATCTTGGTTTCTTTAAAGAAAAATTATTTGTTCAATCAAGATCTACTAAGTTAAAAAAAAAGATTTATTGAAATCTAAGCTGCTAGCGTGGCTCATAGCGACAAAATCTCTTCTTTATTGAAGGTGTTTTAAGTCAACTGTATGGATAATCATTAGAGGTTGGGTGCTTGGACAACTTCGATTTACGATAATCGAGCTTAGTGTTCTAATTGAGTCATGGAATTGCTGAAAGAATTCTCAAGATTGAGGTATGTTTGAATCTTGAATAAACTTTTAGGTTTTTTGATCTCAAAGATTGGTTAAGATCATGCAAGACGATCTTATTCAAGGAGTCTCAAATTATCTTGATTAGTATGTTTCTGCTGCCATGTTTATATATTATTTATAAAATTTTTGTAATTTGATTTTTATTTACCCTGAAACTTCCTACACAATAATGGGACATTTATGGTATGTGACATCCACCATCCCTTCTCGAAGATGATGGAGTTTCTATCACCACTACCCTATAGTTGTTTAAAAACAAGTAGGCTTCTACCTAGTGGAGTCTGCTGCTAGGCTAATTATTGTAGAACACCATGTGACATCTCAGGATAAAATAATTGATGCCTCTAGAGAAATATTGATGTATAAGACTTTAGACTTCAAGATTTTCAAGCTCGATTTAGGTAATCGAGAATGGTTTTAAGTGAAATCTATTGGTGAAGATATGTTGCTTTTGCGGTGGAACTCATCTTCTATGTTACATGGACTTACAGCTAATTTTCAAGCACTTGCTATTTCATCTTCTCTTATCTTATATAGGCTATCTTCTGATTCGATGCCATCATCATTTACTTAGTATGCCTGCTATTCCAGATTAGTTCAAATTGCCCTAGCTAGGTTCACTCCCAGTGAAATAACAACTATGCCCCTTGGTTTTAGCTCTCTTGTGAGTTCAAATTTCACCAGTTCGCTTTCCTTTCTGACTATGCTTTTCGAGGCTGATCTAGGTGTTTGACATGGTATGTATCCGATAGTTAGAATCGTTGTTTGTTTAAAATCTTGGACACGCGGAGTGGGCTAAAAGTTGTTTGGAAATAAGATATGAATACGGAGATATGTTATTTAAAAATTCAAAAAACATATATTAACATAATATCTTGTGAAAATACTTCTTTATCGATTTTCTTTTCCATAAATTATTAATATCTTTTAAAATATTTCTGTTCAATGATTTTATAATTAATGTTAATTTTAAATATTAAGATTTTGTTTTGGTAATCTTAAATTTTATAATTTTGTACGATTAAATACAAGCCCAAAATATAAAAAAGACCTAAATTAAGATGCATCCAAAATTATACTTTTATAATTGTTGAATGCCTTAAATTTGGTTTGTCCAAAATTAAGATGCATGTTTACCTCATTGGCTGTGGATTTTTGGGAGCCTTTTCGTGCCTTTGCTTCCTGTTTAATTAAAAACTAATCAATATTTGTAAACAAAACTAAAACAAATATAGATATATATAATGAAGACAAAAAATACGTATTTCGAGTAACATTTATTGAAATGTTTGGCTTTTGCATTTTCATTGCAAAATCCATTGCCACAGTCATCGCAATAGATCTTTCACTTTGAGAGACTGACGAGGGTATGGTTTTTGATGTGCTCAATGCAATCAAATTTGGTCTCAATTTGAACACAATTGACATATTTCAAATGTTTATCTTCCTTGCTAATCTTTGGATCCGTACCTTGAAAATAGAATAAGGAAACAACTCTAGTTAGTATAAAAATTAGCCTAATCTAATTAGGACTTATCTAAACACAAATCTAGTCAATAAGGATTAAAGTCTACTCCTTGTCATAATTTGATCAGGAATCATCTAATCAAAATTTAAGGCATTCCACAATTCTCCACCTTGACTTGAATTTGCAAGCCTTCAAAACCAAGAAGATCT
The DNA here is from genome assembly GCA_038382025.1 of Adansonia gregorii. Lineage (NCBI taxonomy): Eukaryota > Viridiplantae > Streptophyta > Magnoliopsida > Malvales > Malvaceae > Adansonia > Adansonia gregorii. The sequence goes on along the minus strand of JBBYHO010000003.1, from coordinate 13,705,061 downwards.
TCTTGCCATCATGCCCCGAAGGGCCTTATGCTATGCGAAGCTATGCTTGAACTTCTGTACAAGCAATGACTTTGTCAACATATCTGCTATGGCTATCTTTTCTATGAAGAATTACTTTTCTTTAATTATATTCTGAATGAAATTCAACCTTAAATTAATGTGCTTTGATCTTTCATGATAAATTGGATTCTTAGCCAGGTTCAATGCACTCTTAACTATCATAACAAATGACAAGCCCTTAAACATTCAAACCTAAACTATTAACAAGACCATGCAACCATATACTTTCTTTAACCCCTTTTGTCAATAATATATATTCTGCTTTAGTGGTAAAAAAAGCAACTGTAGATTAAAGTGTTATTTTCCAACTGATGGCACATCTAGAAAAAGTGAAGATGTATTATGTCATGGATCTCTTTTTTATGAGATCTCCACTATAGTTAGAATCTGTATAGCCAACAAGACCACTAGTAGAACTATTAGTACTATAAACCAAGCAAATATTAGTCCTACCTTTGAAGTATCACATAATCCATTTAACTATCTCCCAATGAGCTTTCCCAGGATTACTTATAAACCTGCTCACCACACTAACCGCATGAGCTAAATCTGGCCTAGTACAAATTATGGTATACATCAAGCTTCCAATTGCGCTCGAGTTAGGAACTCTACTCACGTAATCTTTTTCTTTATCTATAGTAGGTAGTACACTAGCATCAAGCTTAAAATGTGCTATCAAATGAGTAGTAACCGGCTTAGTATGATCCATTTGAAAAGACTGTAGTGCCTTTTCAATGTACTTCTACTAAGATACATATAACAATCTTGTTCTTTTGTCTCTCCAAATCTCCATGGTTAAAATTTTCTTGGCAGCACCCAAATCCTTCATGTTAAACTTAATGCTCAACAAAATCTTCAAATTATCAATTTTAGCTTTGTTCTTAGCTGCAATCAGCATGTCATCCACATATAGCAACAAATATATGAATGAACCATCTGGCAACTTGCTAGAGTAAACATAAGTTAAACTGATTGCACATAAAATCATGAGTAACCATAAATGCATCAAACCTCTTGCACCATTGCCTTGGAGACTGTTTTAACCCATACAAAGATTTCTTTAGCAAACATATATGGTTTTTCTTTCCAGAATCAAAAAACCCTTCTGGCTGTGACATATAAATCTGCTCATCTAGATTCCCATGCAAGAATGCAGTTTTCACATCAAGTTGTTCCAACTCCAAATCTAATGCACTTACCATAGCTAAAAGAACTCAAATTATCTTACGCTTCACAACTGGCAAGAATACTTCATGATAATCAATTCCCCCATTCTATGATAAACCCTTTGCCACAAGCCTTAACCTGGCTAGTTTAACTCTTCGAATACCTTTTTTTCTTTTTGAATCCCCATTTGCACCCTAGTGGTTTTACACCCCTTGGTAATGGTACTAGGTTGCATGTACTATTTTTTGCAAGAAACTGTATCTCCTAATTCATGGCAATCAACCATTTGATGCTTCTTTACTCTGAACTGCCTCTTTGTATGGCCTTGGTTCATTAATAACAATGTTCTCTGCAACTGCCAAGGCATAAGCAACAAGATTAGTATCAACAACCTCAGTAAAGTCTGCATACCTTAGAGGTTTTCTGATTTCCTTTCCTGGTCTCCTTGCTGCTATACTTTGTGATTCTTCTTCTTTTCTAGGTTGTTCTTTAGTATTTGTTGTCTTCCTTTTTGGAGCTTTAATCTCAAACTCCACCTTCTGGTTAGCATCATGATCTTTGTTACCTATAAGATTATCAAGCTCCTCTCTCTGGCCAAACATAGCAGACTCATCAAAAAGTAAAATCACTGTTAATAATAAATTTTGGAGTTTTGTTCTTCATAGTACACCATAATTTATACCTTTTAACTATAGTTGCATACCTTAAAAATATGCATTTCATTACCCTAGGCTCCAGTTAACATCATTAACATGAGCATAAATAGGACAACCAAATATGCGCAAGCCAAAATAATCAGAGGGTTTACCAGACCGTACCTCTTAAGGAGTCTTTAAATCAATTGTTGTTGATGGATATTATTCACCAGATAACAAGCAATATTAATTGCTTTAGTCTAGAATTACTTTAAGAGATTAGCATTTAACCACACGCATCAAAATGCTGCAATAATGTTTGGTTCATACGTTCTGTAACCTCATTCTGTTGTGGTGTGTGTCTAATAGTGTAATGCATCATTACGCCTTATTTCTTGTAGAACTCATCAAACGGTGCATTACAGAATTCTAAACCATTGTCCTTCTTAGTGTCTTGACTTGTTTTCTAGTCTGTTTTTCAACCATAGTCTTGCACTCTTTGAACCGCCAAAACACCTTATCTTTTGACTTTAGAAAATATACCCAAACTTTTTTAGAGTAATCATAAATAAAAGTAACAAAATGTCTGCATCCACTATAAGATTCAACTGGAGAGGGATCACACAAATCTGAATGAATATATTTAAGGATGCAAGTAGAAGTATGCTTGCCGGAACTGAATTTCACCTTATGCTATTTGCCCATAACGTAAGATTCACAAAATTTTAGTTTTCCTATTTCAGCCCCACCTAACAATCATTGTTTGCTCAATACTGCAAGCCCTTTTTCACTTATGTGACACAATCGACGATGCCATAACTCTGTACAATCATCATGTTGCTCTAAGAAGCTAGATGCTGCCATTATTCTCATCATTGAACTGCACATCAAAATTTAAGTTCCAATTGTAATTTACCCATCATCACGAATAGAGCACATTTTAGATTCTTATTTGCTTATCTTTACCAGATAAATTGTACCCTGTTTTAGCTAAGGTTCCCATACAGATCAAATTCTTGCGAAGATCAGAAACATACCAAGCATCAAATGTTCTGATTATCTCATTATACATCTTAATTTGCATGGAACCACTGCCCTTGACATTATGCTTCTTATCATCACCCAACTTAACACTGCTATTCTACTACTTAAAAGAAGTAAATAGTTCCCTTGAGAAAGTCCTGTGATAATATACACCAGTGTCCAAGACCTAAGTATTTATAGAACCTGAAGTACTAATAGTTAAAACATCACTACCTCTTGCTTCATCAGAACTATCCTTAATCACAGCTGAGCTATTTTGCACTACACAACTCTATCATTGCTTGTTGATTCCTTCTTTTTAATCCCCTTCTATCATAGTGGATAGTTTTTCTTAAGTGCCCTTTTTCTTTTCAGTGATAACATCAAAGTTTGCCAAAGCTCAATTTTGAACGTGACTTACCTCTGTTACCACTATCCCTTTCCTTGATCCTACCTATGCTAACAGCTAGACCTACTTCTGCATCATCTTCATTAAAACCAGAGATTTTTTTTTTAAATTTTTTATACTACATAGCATCATTCACATTGCTAACAAAAATCTATCTCTTCCATATAGTATAGTATCTATAAAATTCTCATATGAACTCGGCAAGGAACATAAAAGAATGATAGCTTGATCTTCATCATCTATTTTAATCCTAACATCTTGTAGGTCTAAAATAGTTTGGTTAAAATTATTAAGATGATATTTTACTCGCATATTTTTTGTCATCCGAAAGGTATATAAATGTTACTTCTGATATAATCTATTGGTTAGGGATTTCTTTGATACTTGCTTTCCAACTTATTCCATAACCCTACAGCAGTCGTTTCTACAACCATCTCTCTCAAGACTTGATTAATTGAACTCAACAGAATTACGCTGTGCGCTTTCATCATAATCTTATTTTTTTTCCTGTACCTTCAAATTCATAGGCAAGTTTTCTTCTCCTTCTAGTGCTACCGCACATCCTTACTGAACAAAAATAGCCTTCATCTTTACCTTCCACAGAGTGAAAATCATTCGATCAATTGAATTTCTCAATTTCGAATTTGTGAGACAACATCTTGAACAACAAATTAGAATTGCCTCTAGATACCTAAATTCGAATAAAAACACTAGGTAGCCTAGCTCTGATACCACTTGTCGTGCAAGAAATGCAATAAAATAAGAAGATTAAAGCAAGAGAAACAAGAATACGTAAGATTTACGTGGTTCATTCAATGTAACCTATGTCCATGGGCAGGGAAAAAAATTTCTTATTTGTTTGAGAAAAATTGATACAGAGAACAAAAAACTTTAGTGCCTTATATATATAATAAAAAATCTTAACTAAATAAGGACAATCCTAATCGATAAGTATAAATTTTCTTTTTTATTTTAATCTAATTAGGATTTATCTAAACACAATTCTAATCAATAAGGATTAAAGTCTACTCCTTAGCTTAATCTGATTAAGGATTATCTAATTAAAATTCAAGGCCTTCAACATTATTGATTATTACTATTAATACTTCCATCTCTCTCCATATATGATATAATATTATATTATATTTGTTCTTCCTACCATATTCTATGTTTGATTTTTCAGTACTCTAACTAGCCAGCTAGCATTTATATGTGGCATCTTAAAGAGGTATGAATATCATGAAAATTATAACGAGAAAAAGATTTGATAAAATCTGACTCTACCTGTTAATTTGAATAATGACTGATTAGCTTAATTTATATATCAAAAAACAAAAGCTTTGCAGCTGCATCTGCATCTGCATGCAATTTTATTACTCAGACAAACAGATCAGTTTTGGAAGAAGTTGCCCGGCCATGAAAAGAAGGTTGGCCTCATGATTCGGAGAAAAATAAGAATGGTACGAGATTATGGAAGGAAGAGAGGAAGAATAATGGGATTTAAATGCAATGGCCTAACTTTCTGCTTTGGTGGTAGCGGTTTTAAATGTTCATGCAAACTCTCTTACTCTCTTAAATCCATCCATATCCACTCATTTTTACCTCTCCTCTCCTGACAACACAAAAAGTTACCCTTCAAACTTCTTTTATTCCTCTTTCTCTCTGTTTCTTTGCTCTCTTCAGCACATCTGTTCTCCTAATATTCTTAACTCATATCTGTTTGATCCTCAAACCATGCATTATTCTTCACTTCTTAATGTTTCTTTGGGGATCTTGTTATGTAAGGCAGAGAAGAGACTCGCTTTTATGCTCTAAAACTGCATGAAATAGTAACCATGTATTGGCCTGGTTCACTCAGACATGAAGCAAAGCTACCACTTTCTGAAGAGTAAAGCGTTTGTAGTTTGGTCTGATTGAACCGTGCCAATATGTTAGTACTCTTTCATATCTCCAAGCTTTCATACTTTTAAAGGCGAAAAGGTCGAGCATGAAGGTTTGTTGTTGTCTGTGAATGGATTCGTTAACATGCGTTATTGTTGCCTTGCCTTGGGTTTATTGATTTTATAAGAAATTTATAGCACTAATATTCATGCTCTAACCTCTTGCAATTGAGGGTTTTTACACTGGCTATCAATTAAGATCAAAGTGAAACAGAAGCAAATTATGTAAATATTATATCAGAAAAAAAGGGGATAAAAAAGTGTGCAGAGCAGCTCCACCGACCTTTGCAGCTAATGTAGGACTCGGGAGCATTTTTTTAGTACTGGTATGCCTTTTTTTTAATGTCAGATCCTATCAAAACACAGTACATAATCAATTAATGGTTGGACAAAACATGTTTTTTTGCTTTATTAAGATTCATTACTACTATTTTGGTTCCAATGTTTATTGTTGTTGGTCTAGGTTGGACTCAGCTAGAAGTCTCACGATCCGATGGACTTCTAATTAAATGGGTTGTTAGTTTACAAGCTAAGATTGAATTGTTGAAAGTCATGTCACTATAAGTTAGACCCTTAATTTATTGTATAGCCCATATGCCTGCCCTAAGAAAAGAGAGGAGGGGGAGTGGGGCTACCCTATATCCTATACTAACATCCAGGTAGGGTGTCCATAACTGCAAATACTAGTTCTCAGTCAATATATGCATATGCATTTGCATATGCTTATGCAAATGTAAATGTAGTTTTAAATGAAAGGAAATAAGTACCATGAGAACTGCAGGTTTTATTCGTAACTGTTTAAAACCAAATAAAAAAGATGAAATGAGGGAAATAAAAAATAAATGCATGCATTAGAGCTACTCGATAAACAAGGAAAAGAAAACAAATTACCAAGTTTTTTTGGAGATAAATATACCAAGTTTACTATAAGCTCATTAGATAGGAATATGAATGCAGAGAAAATCAGGTTTAGAATTTCAAATACCATTACATTTCAATGGCATTTATTTTTCACGAATAACCCCTTTTTTTTTTTTTTTGCAAAGAATAAAATAGTATACAGGGGTGGAAGAGGTGGCTTTAATCTCGAAGGAATGAGTTGTGACGTGGGCACCATATTTTGTGAGAGGGTATAGTTTTAATCCCGATTTAGATTTTTAGGAAATCCAAAATGCCAATTCAAGCATAAGTTAGGCTTAGGTTCCACTCATCTATTATTTGTTTGTTTCCTTTTCCATACATGCAAAAGAACAGGAATGATTTTCTCCAGACATTCACATTCGCATACATCTGGTAATCCATATATTATTATTATTATTATTATTATTATCATCAGCATCATCATCATCATCTAGTTATTCTGTGTAGCTACTACATTTGTGATTGTGAGATCTTTTCCTCAGTTGACATTGAGGTATTCTCGCCAATTTTATTGTATGAGGCCAGCAGCTCATTCCCCCAGTACCCTGCTGCATCATCATTCTGTTGGAAGCCGATTCTGGGTCTAGGCCTCATACCCTCCAGTAATTTCCGTGACCGTAGTAAACCCCTGAAAATTAAGGATTAGTAATGACGTTGTAATTAGCTTTTATCAATCTTGAACATATTAGCCAAGGCAAAAGGAGTAGGATTTTTTGTTGAAGGTCCTAGAGGAGTGAGTTCCTGGAGTGATGCTGATATCCAACCAAATCAATATGCTTATTTTCTACTTCATATACAGAAGTGATGGCTTTGAAGAACGATAAATGATGTGCTTACAGCAGCTAAAAGATCAGTGGCTGCCGTTAGAGACCTTTTCCCAAATTGATAGCCCCAAGCAATTTTAACATTACAAGAGGACCAATAGGAAAAGAGGCAGTGGGAGGGGGTGCTCCAAAAGAAAAACATTTCAGTTTATTTGGAAATTAGATACAAGGAAAAGGAACCCACAACAACAATTTCATCATATTTTCCAAAATATGATGATACTTCTGCGAGAAAATTAAGGTTCTTTGTCATTCCTGCAAGCAGAAACAAAATCTTTAGAATAAAACATGGCTAAGCGAGAGCAATTTGAAACGCTAATCAGCTTCATTCAGTCATGCATGCCACCGCATTAAACAAGTAAGTGCCTACCAAATAGCAGGCAACCTTAGCTTAGAAGTAAAGGTTCTATTTAATATGTTACACTGGACATCAATCCATGTCCCCATTTTTTTTTTTTTTCGAAATTAAGAATGCAACTTGAAAGATAAATTGGGTGAAACAAAAAAGGGGTAGTAACCTGATCCAACTATGTGCATGTATGTTTATAGCCCCAAGGGCATGCCTTACATCGAACTCTTCAGGAGTCCTACACAA
>JBBYHO010000003.1:13673709-13685712 GCA_038382025.1 Adansonia gregorii | reverse complement strand
TATATATATATATTAAGCTGATAGTGGAGAAGTGGTGCCGAAACATGATAATAACAATAATAATAATAATAATAATAGAATAGTTTGTATTTTGCAGCGTTATTAATGTATAAATAATTAAATCATATAAAGCTATTTTATTGATAAATAATTTTATTTATTAAAGAGTTTTTGTAGCAAATATAAATATAAATTTAAGGGTTTGTAGTTGTATCAAGTCAATAAAGCCTATGGGTGAGCTGTTCTTTGCGAAGAAAGCAATTATATGTGTATATATATATATATATATATCTGTGTGTATATATATATATATATAGAGGTATATATATATAGAGAGAGAGAGAGCGAGAGAGAGATAGATCCTTGAGGTTTTTGCATTTTGCTCTGTTTTTATCAACAAAATCCCCTAGTTTGCTGTCTCCAGGTGCTCTGCTACTGCTAGGCTGCTACATATCATGGGCTTCGCTATGTACAAAAGATCCTAGGGAAGGGAGGAGGAACATAGCGACGGCAGTCGCTGCATGTTATTTATCAGTTAAACCAAACTACGGGACTTTGCCTATCGTAAGGCCAACTAGTTGAGAATCTTCTTGGGATTTTGTTCTAGTTAGACAGTCGAAAGGTCAAAAAAGAATAAAGAATAAACCTTCTTCGAAAGGCTTAAGTGGACAGCTTATCCACTTAAAATGAAAGTTATTTTCTACCTTCACACGCTACCGATATGTCCATTAATTTTGATATACTCTCTCGTGCTTTTGTCAAAATTCAACCTCTACCTTTTGCTTATAACCCTACCCTGCATTTGACAATGATTTACCTAACGTAACTGCTTGATAATGAAGAGAGAAAGAACTGAAGTGGTTTACCACACAAAAAAATGAAAAATGAAAGAACTTATAAAACAGCCGCAACTCTAATACTACTTTTTACAGAGGTGTTTTATCACAGCAGAATGAAGCCATTGATACCCAACAATCCATATTTATTTGCATGCACACTTGAATAAATGAAGAGAATTTCAATGACACGCAGACATAAATCATTATCAATGCATCCATAGCTATTTGCATGCACACTTCAATAAATGAAGAAAGCTTTCACCGACACGCAGTAAGAAATCATTATCAATGCATATATAGCAATTAACTGTCCATGTCCTGCTATTTATTGTTTGTTTCAGTTGTTAAGTGCTAGATTTCATGGATAAAAATGCGGTTATTTTCATCTATCTCATTCAAAAAGCTGTATGACTGACATGTAGACATTCGGAGGGGGCTAATATTGGGCCAGCAGCACTCTGGCATTGCTAAATTGATTCAGGAGAATATACTTGGAAGTGAATGGATTGCTCATGTACGTATCATGGGCGGGGGATGGAGAAGTAGCAACCACCGGGAGACCTGGCCTTGCAACCCCATAGGCCGTACTGATCCATTGATGTGATTTGGCGGTGGAGGTGGCATGTTGCGTTCGGCAGGTCTTGGAATGCCGATCTAGCAAATCGCAAGGATAAAGATTTACTTGGCTAGCAAAACAAGTGATGAGTTGCTCCATTATGCGACAACCTATTTTCCTAGTTTTGCAGACAGACATTATGTGTTTTAATTGAGCCTAATCTATATTATTAACTAAGTAGATAACTGGGTTTAGGGTGGCTTAACTTCAACTCAAATCATGTAAAGATCTAAATTAGGTTATTGTAAATTTACAAAATAAAAAATAAAAAATAAAAAATAAAAATGTTATTAAGCATGAAATTTAATATCCTTGACCAATTTTATTTTTTAAGAATATTCCTTGGTTAAAAAAAACTGCTTTAATTTTTTTCACCTATATAATGGGTGAGCCAAAATCTAGTAAGAGATTATTTGTTTTATGGGCATAATGATGAAAACTTTGAATTAATAGATTGAAAATATTCAGTTGACAACCACGAAAATTCATTAGCTAAACTTATTATCTATAATATTTTAGGAATCAATTTGATTATTCTTCCTTTATTATAATAATAATTCCGAAGTATCATGCATTAGTTGTTGAATCTTCTATTAAGTACCTAGTGATTTTTCTTTCATAATTCAACATTTTTTGACAAGTGCATCTCTATTGATTTGATGATAATGCATTTAGTTTTTCATTCAAAAAAAAAAAAGCTACTAAAGACATATAAAGAGATGCAGGAAAGGAATTACTATTAGTTTTATTTCAAGACCAAAGAAAATTAGTAGAATTAATTAATTACGGAGATAGAAGGAGGAGTTTGGACTTGGGCTTGATATTGGGCTCAGGCTCGATCTCCAATCCTCAAAGGTCCAAGCAAATCAATTAACCAAACCCATTGTTGGGAGGCAATATTGACCTTATGCTAAATCTGTTGCGCAATGCGCACCCCGGTATACCATAGGCTTCCGGATAAGTCCGTAGCCTAGAGTGGCTAGGGCTGCCCCAGTTTGTCTATAAATAAGCCCTTAGTCATCTCCATCTGCTTGTTTCGGGAGTCTCTCTCGTCGAATTCCGCTCCAGGTCAACGACAAATCTTCGATCTCTCATATTAGATCGGAAAATATTCGAACGGAAAATTAAAAAAAAGGGGAAAATAAAAGAACCAATAAAAGAAGAGGAAAAGCAAATCATTTTGCTATTAAAATAAACTTGACTCGGGTGAGAATCTAGGGTTTTACTGAATCGGATCGCCATGGATTTGCGATTCCCTTACTCTCCGGCGGAAGTCGCCAAGGTTCGTGTGGTCCAGTTCGGCATCCTCAGCCCCGACGAAATTGTAATTTTCAATATCTCAACTCTATTTTTTGTATTTTCTCCTTTTTCTTTCGCAGTCTGTTGGTTGCCAAGAAATGATGGATAAAAAAAAAAAAAGCGATGGAAACTTTCGAATCTGTGTATTGAACTAGTAACCACTTTCCGGTTCTTCGTCGTCTACTATACAAGATGAAGTTGCTGCCACTTTTTTGATTTTCCCCTCTTTACCCGAAGTTGTTGAATTGGGATATTATGATTTGGTTTTTCTTTTTCTGGTTTTTGCAGCGGCAAATGTCAGTGGTGCAGATTGAGCATAGTGAAACGACGGAAAGGGGAAAACCCAAAGTAGGAGGTCTAAGTGACCCGCGGCTGGGCACAATTGATAGGAAGATGAAGTGCGAGACGTGTACGGCCAACATGGCAGAGTGTCCGGGGCATTTTGGGCACTTGGAGCTTGCTAAGCCGATGTTTCATATTGGGTTTATGAAAACTGTGCTAAGTATAATGAGATGTGTCTGCTTCAATTGCTCTAAAATTCTCGCTGATGAGGTACTACTATGCCTGATTAGGTTATTTTCTTATTTGAATTCGAGCTAGGAATAATTTTAGTGGTTTGACAACTTCCTGTAATTTTTGGATACATGATATTTACATTATTCTTTATCAGTTGCCACTTGCCATCTCCTGCAAAGAACACAGATACGTTTAAGGAGTGTGAGTAACTTGTGCGTTGTTTAATATGAGATTTTGAAGTAATGGAAACTAAATGTGAAGATATAAAAGGAAGGACATGTTCTAGTGGTTTATTTTTCAAATGGGAAACACTGACTATTGGGTAGGGAGTGATATCTGTCTTAAGGGGTGATCTTTTTTTTTTTTAAAATTATAAATTACAACTGCTGTGGATTATGATTACAGTTTTACTTAAAGTGGTCTTTATGGTGTTTCAATATTTGTGTTTTAATGTATTCCTGCTCTGGCTATCTATGCATGTCCCCTTTGTTTTTTACACTTGGGTTTTCATTAAAACTTTCAGGGCAAGTATACCTGTTTAGAGGTCCCATGATGCCATTCTCTATTTTAATTGTTGCTTTTCCAGGAAGACCATAAATTTAAGCAAGCATTGAAGATAAAGAATCCAAAGAACAGGCTGAAAAAGATCTTAGATGCATGCAAGAATAAAACTAAATGTGAGGGGGGGGACGAGATTGATGTCCAAGGTCAAGATACAGAGGAGCCAGTAAAAAAGAGTCGTGGTGGCTGTGGTGCTCAGCAGCCAAAGCTGAGTATTGATGGCATGAAGATGATTGCTGAGTATAAGGCCCAAAGGAAGAGAAATGATGATCAGGAACAACTTCCTGAACCTGTGGAAAGAAAACAGACTCTTACTGCCGAAAGGGTAGCCATTTGTGCATTTATGATTATTATAATTTTGTCTTTGTTTAACCTTTTTCTATAGTTATTAAATATGCGTTCTTTCTTTGTGTTTTCTAGGTTCTTAGTGTCTTGAAGAGGATAAGTGATGAGGACTGCCAACTATTAGGTTTAAATCCTAAGTATGCTCGTCCAGATTGGATGATTCTTCAAGTACTTCCAATACCTCCACCTCCAGTGAGACCCTCTGTGATGATGGACACTTCCTCTAGGAGTGAGGCAAGTCTCTTTTATTTTGCCTTTTACATTAAGGTCTTTGAAGTTAATTCCATTAATGATTGTATTACGTGAAATCTGAATTCTCATGTTTGCTGAATTCAGGATGACTTAACACATGCATTGGCTATGATAATTCGGCATAATGAGAACTTGAGGAGACAGGAGAGAAATGGGTCACCAGCACATATCATATCTGAATTTGCACAGTTGTTGCAGTTTCATGTAGCTACATATTTTGACAATGAGTTACCTGGACTGCCAAGGGTAAAGCCCTTACCTGCACGATATTAAAGTTGTATATTGTTGAGATTTACTCATCCATATGATGTATTGTTAAACTTGACAAATATCTCTTTCTTGTGTAGGCTACACAGAGATCTGGGAGACCTATTAAGTCTATTTGTAGTAGGCTTAAGGCGAAAGAGGGCCGGATTAGGGGTAACTTGATGGGGAAAAGGGTTGACTTTTCAGCTCGAACAGTAATTACTCCAGATCCAAATATTAACATTGATGAACTTGGAGTACCTTGGAGTATTGCTTTAAATCTTACATATCCAGAAACTGTGACTCCGTATAACATTGAGAGGTAAGTGGCTTCTTAGATTTTTTTTAATGTTCCTCCCCATTTGGCCAAGTATAAGGAGCTAACCTATCTTTGAAACAGGTTGAAAGAACTTGTGGAATATGGGCCTCATCCTCCACCTGGGAAGACTGGTGCTAAGTATATCATAAGGGATGATGGACAAAGGCTTGATCTTCGTTACCTAAAGAAGAGCAGTGATCATCACCTAGAGCTTGGTTATAAGGCATGCTTCGATTTCTGACAGGTTTTTAATCGGATGCTGGTTTATTATTCTCTCTGTTGTAACAGTCACAATTATGGCTGCAGGTGGAGCGGCATTTAAATGATGGAGATTTTGTCCTTTTTAATCGTCAACCTAGTCTCCATAAAATGTCAATCATGGGCCACAGAATCAGGATTATGCCATACTCAACATTTCGTCTAAATTTGTCCGTTACTTCGCCATACAATGCTGATTTTGATGGTGATGAAATGAATATGCATGTCCCTCAATCATTTGAGACAAGAGCGGAGGTATTGGAGCTCATGATGGTGCCCAAGTGCATTGTGTCCCCTCAATCTAATAGGCCTGTTATGGGGATTGTCCAGGATACACTTTTGGGATGCCGTAAAATCACCAAGAGGGATACATTCATAGAAAAGGTGATGCGGATGATAGCCACATGCCTTTAATATGACTACTTAAATGCTACACATTTTTTGTAGTTGTGATGTGAGTCTAATTAATATGGGTTTTTGCAGGACGTTTTCATGAATATATTAATGTGGTGGGAGGACTTTGATGGAAAGGTTCCGGCTCCTGCAATTCTAAAGCCGCGGCCACTTTGGACGGGGAAGCAAGTTTTTAATCTTATCATACCAAAGCAGATAAATCTGCTGAGAACTTCTGCATGGCATTCAGAAACTGAGACTGGGTATATCACCCCAGGGGATACTCAAGTCCGAATAGAAAAGGGGGAGGTGCTATCTGGCACTCTTTGCAAGAAGACGCTTGGAACATCTTCTGGAAGTCTTATACATGTAATTTGGTACGTCTTTAGTTGTTTTTTGATCTATATTTTACTTTCTCGGAGAGCTATCTCATTGCAGAAGTTTTATAAGCTCTAAATTTTACAGATTTTGGATATGCTATAAGATTTTCATTTTCTATGTCTTTTCTATGCCAAGTGAAGCTGAATCCTAATCGTAAACTAGGATTGTGAAAAAATTACTGTTGAATTACTTTCCATTTGAGTGGATTTGATTTTGTCCTTCATCCCATTGATATTTTAAAATAAAAATAATTGGTTTTTAAATATCTTTTATAGGGAAGAGGTTGGTCCAGATGCAGCTCGGAAATTTTTGGGACATACACAATGGCTTGTCAATTATTGGCTGCTGCAGAATGCCTTTAGTATTGGTATTGGAGATACAATTGCTGATGCAGCAACAATGGAAAAAATTAATGAAACCATTAGTAAAGCCAAAGAGGAGGTGAAACAGCTTATTATTAAAGCCCAAAACAAGGATTTAGAGCCTGAACCAGGAAGAACTATGATGGAATCCTTTGAAAACAAAGTCAACCAGGTACCTGAAGCCAAATTGCTCCATCTATCTTTTGTTCTAGGGTCTTTCTGTTGCATGCTATATGATCTGTTTTGTTTCTTCAGGTTTTGAATAAAGCTCGTGACGATGCAGGAAACAGTGCACAAAAAAGTTTATCAGAAAGCAATAACCTTAAGGCAATGGTTACTGCAGGATCCAAGGGAAGTTTCATTAACATATCCCAAATGACAGCTTGTGTTGGTCAGCAGAATGTTGAGGGAAAGCGAATCCCATTTGGATTCATAGATCGTACATTGCCCCATTTTACCAAGGATGATTATGGTCCTGAAAGTCGTGGTTTTGTGGAGAACTCATACCTTCGTGGGTTGACCCCACAAGAGTTCTTTTTTCATGCCATGGGTGGTAGAGAAGGTCTCATAGATACTGCAGTTAAGACTTCTGAGACTGGGTACATACAGAGGCGACTTGTGAAGGCAATGGAGGATATTATGGTTAAATATGATGGAACTGTGCGGAACTCATTGGGGGACGTTATTCAATTCCTCTATGGTGAAGATGGTATGGATGCTGTATGGATAGAATCTCAGAAGCTGGATTCTTTGAAGATGAAGAAATCAGAATTTGATAGGGTCTTCAGATACAACATAGATGATGAAAACTGGAATCCAACTTCTTATATGTTACCAGAACATATTGAAGATTTGAGGACCATCCAAGAATTGCGTGATGTGTTTGACGCTGAAGTTAATAAACTTGAAGCTGATAGATACCAACTTGGGACAGAGATTGCAGTCACGGGTGATAGTAATTGGCCTTTGCCTGTTAACTTGAAGAGGCTTATCTGGAATGCACAGAAGACTTTTAAAGTTGATTTTAGAAGGGTGTCAGATTTGCATCCAGTGGAAATTGTTGATTCTGTTGATAAGCTCCAAGAAAGGTTAAAGGTTGTTCCAGGTACAGATCCTCTGAGTGTGGAAGCCCAAAAGAATGCTACCCTCTTCTTCTGCATTTTGCTTCGCAGTACTTTGGCCAGTAAAAGGGTTTTGCAGGAATATAGACTGACAAAAGAAGCTTTTGAGTGGGTTATTGGTGAAATAGAGTCACGATTCTTGCAGTCTTTAGTAGCACCCGGTGAGATGATAGGTTGTGTTGCTGCACAATCAATTGGTGAGCCCGCTACTCAGATGACTCTTAACACCTTTCACTATGCTGGTGTGAGTGCAAAGAATGTTACCCTTGGTGTCCCCCGGTTGAGGGAGATTATTAATGTAGCAAAGAAAATCAAAACACCTTCTCTTTCAGTCTACCTCTCTCCTGAAGCTTGTAAGACAAAGGAGAAGGCTAAGAATGTCCAATGTGCTTTAGAATACACTACTCTTCGGAGTGTTACTCATGCTACTGAAGTATGGTATGATCCGGACCCAATGAGCACAATTATTGAGGAGGATATTGACTTTGTTAAGTCGTACTATGAAATGCCAGATGAAGAGGTTGCCCCGGAAAAGATCTCCCCTTGGCTGCTGCGCATAGAGTTGAATCGGGAGATGATGGTTGATAAGAAGTTGAGTATGGCTGACATAGCTGAGAAGATCAACCTGGAATTTGATGATGATTTGACTTGCATATTTAATGATGACAATGCTGAGAAGTTGATCCTACGTATCCGCATTATGAATGATGAAGCCCCGAAGGGTGAATTGAATGATGAGTCCGCTGAAGATGATGTATTCTTGAAGAAGATTGAAAGCAACATGCTGACAGAGATGGCCCTTCGAGGTATACCGGACATCAACAAGGTGTTCATTAAACATAGTAAAGCAAGCAAATTTGATGAAGCTGATGGATATAAGACAGGAGAGGAGTGGGTGCTGGATACAGAAGGGGTTAATCTCTTGGCTGTCATGTGCCATGAAGATGTTGATGCCAGGAGAACAACAAGCAATCACCTGATTGAAGTGATTGAAGTTCTTGGAATTGAAGCAGTTCGTCGATCCTTGCTGGATGAATTGCGGGTTGTGATATCGTTTGATGGGTCTTATGTGAATTATCGGCATCTGGCTATCCTCTGTGATACAATGACATATCGTGGCCATTTGATGGCCATCACCCGTCATGGCATCAATCGCAATGATACAGGGCCTATGATGAGGTGCTCATTCGAAGAAACTGTAGATATTCTCCTTGATGCTGCTGTTTATGCTGAGGCGGATTATTTGAGGGGTGTGACAGAGAATATAATGTTGGGTCAGCTTGCACCAATTGGCACAGGAGACTGTGCCTTATATCTCAATGATGAGATGTTGAAGAATGCCATTGAACTTCAGCTACCTAGTTACATGGAAGGTCTGGAATTTGGCATGACACCTGCTCGTTCTCCAGTGTCGGGAACTCCTTATCATGAAGGCATGATGTCTCCAAGTTACTTGCTGAGTCCAAATCTCCGTCTCTCACCCATTTCAGATGCTCAGTTCTCACCTTATGTTGGTGGGATGGCATTCTCTCCTACATCATCCCCTGGTTACAGCCCATCATCTCCAGGATACAGTCCGTCATCTCCTGGTTACAGTCCTACCTCGCCTGGTTACAGTCCTACGTCTCCTGGTTACAGTCCTACATCTCCTGGTTATAGCCCCACATCACCTACTTACAGTCCTAGCTCGCCAGGATACAGTCCAACAAGCCCAGCCTACTCTCCTACAAGTCCTTCGTATTCTCCTACCTCTCCAAGTTACAGCCCTACCTCTCCAAGTTACAGCCCTACATCTCCAAGTTATAGTCCCACATCTCCCAGCTATAGTCCAACTTCGCCTAGCTACAGCCCCACTTCACCTGTATATAGCCCAACATCGCCTGCATATAGCCCAACTTCACCTGCCTATAGCCCTACTTCTCCGTCATACAGCCCAACCTCACCGTCATACAGCCCCACATCTCCATCCTACAGCCCAACCTCACCCTCCTATAGCCCCACATCTCCATCATACAGCCCGACTTCACCAGCTTATAGCCCCACTTCTCCCGGGTACAGCCCAACCTCACCAAGTTACAGTCCTACATCACCAAGCTACAGCCCTACCTCTCCAAGTTATAACCCGCAGTCAGCCAAGTACAGTCCATCTCTGGCGTACTCACCAAGCAGTCCAAGGTTGTCTCCTTCCAGTCCTTACAGTCCAACATCACCTAATTATAGGTAACCATGCTAGAGTAAATTCCTTTTTTGTTTGTTGCTGCTGACTCTCAGATGGTGTCACAGTGTTATTTTAGTTTATTCCCTATACTCCTTGGTTTTAATGTTTATATTCGTGCTATATTATGTGATTGTAACCTTTTTTAATGCAATTAATTTTTTTTGTACTGAATTGCAGCCCTACGTCACCATCATATTCACCAACTTCTCCATCTTATTCCCCTTCAAGTCCAACATACAGTCCCAGCAGGTGACTTTTCATCTTTTGCTGTGTAACTGAATTGGTAACTTTAGGAAGTTTTCAGTGAGATTTTCTTAATGCTTCTACTTGTGATATTTTCATATCGAAACAAATGGTTATCACTGATTTCTAATGCCAAATTCGTTCTAATCTGTTTCCGTTTTATTTCTCCAAAACCAGCCCATATAATTCTGGGGTTAGTCCAGACTACAGCCCAAGTTCCCCACAGTACAGGTAGGCAGACTCTTAGTTTTGAGTTTAGAATTTGCATTTTTTGTTTTTTTTTTTTAAATATTCAATGTTCTGTGCAGTCCAAGTGCTGGGTACTCGCCTAGTGCTCCCGGATATTCACCATCATCAACTGGTCATTACACTCCGAGCAACAAGGATGGTCGTGCGCCTATAGATGATAGGAGTAAAGATGAGAGGAGTAAACGTTAAGGTTGATTTGATCTTAAAATCTTAAATTGTTGCAGATTTTGAAATTTGAAGTAGTAAAATGATCCTTCCAAGTTACCAATTTCCATTGGGCAACTCTTCAAATTTAATAAAGGTTTTTAAAAATTTTGGGGGGGCTACCTCAGAACCTTTTTCTTCAATAAGCAAATGTTGACTCACCTCCAAACATAGTTTGGTTATATTTATATATTGTTTACATTTATGTAATACGTTTTCAGTGAAATGATCAGAAGATCATTTTATTTTTTTTATTAATGTAATTTCGAAGTATTATAATCATTGTTAGGTTTCAGCATGTAGTAATATAAGTGAATGGTGGATGCATATCTGACTCTGATTCGGCCTCAGTTTGTTCAGTTTGCGGTTCTGGTGATGGCGCTGGCGCTGGCCCTGGCCTGTTGGCCCTTCAACATTGCGCGGTTGGAATTGAGGCGAAGATGCTTTTTTTTTGGGTGAAAAATGACTGTATCTCTTAAAAGATTTATACTGACTACTGTCCATTAAAGTTTGTTAGACTACTTCTACTACTACTGTACCTTGAAAGATTCATACTGTGACTGTCCATTTAAGTTTGTTAGACTCTTGTACTGTAATGCCAATTTGGATATAAAACAATTTCCCATTGTTCCCATGGAATGGAATGGCTTATGTTGTATTTCTTAGTAGAAAAACATTGAAAAGCCAGGAAATTTATTTTCTAAGTTAAATAAATGGTTGCTTGTAGGTAGTAAGTAGAATAGAATGAATAAAATTGACATGGCTTTTTTTTATTAGCTTATTTGTCTATTTATATTATAATAATAATAGTAATAATAATAATATAATTGCATGTGAATGCACAAATTCTCATTTTTCTGGAAAATGTCCCATGTGGTTTTTATTATAAAAAACAATTTAAAAGCGTAGAGAGAGGAGACGGGGTGTTTTAGAAAATGAGGTTGGACAATTATTATTGACGTCGTTATTGGCAGCATAGAATGGATAGATGAGGTTTTGCGTTTTAGAGTAGTTTCTGGCAAAATCGTTGGCGGTTTGGGTTACATTTGCCACAACAAACTAAAGCTCAAATAAATATTTGAACAAAACAAATGCACACGTTGATGTTGGTTGTTGGGTCGGTCGGTGTTTTCTCTCCAAATCAAACAGCTTTCTCTCTCAGTTATTGACAATGCTCGGTGCTCAATTTTGCGTCCGAACAGTCCCCACTTATTCGATTTTCTTAGATCAATACAATGCTGCTTCTGCTTATCCCACCACTTCTTCTTTGCCACGTTCCTCAACCTTTCATTCCTCTGTCCCTCTACATTTTACGACAAAATACCGCCCTCCTCCAAAACCTCTCCTCATTTCTAGCCGCTCTGCCCATTGTAGCTTCGGTCCCCAATATAGCAACGGCGACAATCAAGATCACCACTTTCTTCAAGCTTCTCTTCTCGTCTCAGGTTTAGCTCCGTTTATCTTTCAATTTTCATTAATTTAGTTGTAACAACAACAACAACATATAATAATAATAATAATAATGGTGTGTACTGGCAAGGGAAAATGATGTCATAAGTGTGGATACACGACCCTCAGACG
>JBBYHO010000003.1:13580331-13631270 GCA_038382025.1 Adansonia gregorii | reverse complement strand
ACAGAATGCATATTTGGGTCCTGGCATGGTCTAGTATCGATACATGAGTTCCTGTATCGATATAGAGGCTTTTGTATCGATACAGCTACATGTTGTATCGATACAAATAAGAACATTTCAAATTTTTGGCGCGTTGGGGCATTGTATCGATACTTGAGAACCATGTATCGATACACGTAAGTAAAATTATGAATTTTCTCATATCCTTTCTCCTCGAATACCTCAGACTACGTCCCTTGATGCCACATCCTTGATGCCACATTGTCCCCTCTTACGTCGATGCTCCAGATTGTTAAAAATTAGCTCAGACAAAATAAGGTGTCTACAATGAGTAATTATGTATAATATTTATCAGATTTAAGATCAATGTTGATTTACTTTTTTTTTACAAGCTCATATTATGTGTCGATCGATACAGCTATTTTTGACCGGTACCACTGAAATAGGTTAGTACCTACTAGTATGGTCAGTATAGACCGAAACCAAGATCGAAATGAAACCAGCTATCATTGGTATCGTTATATATCAAAACCAGTATGTACCGGCCGGTACGATCGGTACCGGTACGGTACCAACAACTATGGTCGAAAGCTTCACGAATAACTTGGAAACTGATTTTGTGTATTTTATATCAGGTTTTGGGTATTTTTCATACTAAGAGTCATTTTGTAATTTCATAAAGTTTAAAGATTAGTTTGCAAATAATAGAAAATTTTTATTTTATGGTCAAAGGATTTGGCCAAAAGCTTCATGGATAACTTGTAAACTGATTTTGTGTATTTCATATCATGTTTTAGGTATTTTTGCACTTTAGGGATCATTTTGCAATTTCACAAAGTTTAAGAGCTAGTTTGCAAATAATAAAAAATTTTTGTTTTATGATCAAAGGTGTTTGATCGAACCTTCATATGGATGTTCTTCATGACTTATGTGCTGATTTTCACCTGATTAATTATGTTTTGTGATGATTTAGGTTGCGTTTTTTGGGCACCTAAGTGTAAAATCAAAAAAGTTTAGGGACCTTTAGGGAAATCTAGCTTTTTAGGACAAAATAGCCCTCTTTAGCATGAAATCATCCAATTAGATTATTTTAAATATTTTTAGAACTCCATTGGTTCTCCGATGGGGTGTTAAAATATTAAAACCCTTCGTATTTTTTAGTTCTCTATTAGGATACGAAATGCAATTTTTTCAAAAAAATTTAAAGGGCTTAATGGCATTTTTGCATTTTAAGTTACTTTAATATCTAAATTACCCATTTATGGTATTTTGGGCAAAAACAATTTTTGCCTTCTTAGTCAATTTAGGACTAGTATCTAATTTTGAGAAATTTAGGGACTCATTAGTAATTTTTGTATTTTAGGTCATTTTTGTCATCTAAAGTACCTACTTAGAGTAAAAATCATCATTACTTGTTTTTTCGTGTCCTTTAGAGTTACCAAAATACTTTTATGTCGAAGGTATACCCTATAGGCATTTTGATAATTTCACTAGAACCGAGTCCTAGGTAGTTATCAAGGTGCTTTTATGTCGAAGATGTGCATTTAGGATAGGTTCAACCTTTTATAATCATTTTTATGTTTTTTGGGGTTACAGAGATACTTTCATGTCAAAGTATACCCTAAGGGCATTTTGATAATTTTACTATAATCGAGTTCTAGGTAGTCATCAGGGTGTTTTTTTTGCCAAAGATGTGCATTAAGGATAGATTCAACCTTTCATAATCATTTTTGTGTCATTTAGGGTTACTGAGATACTTTTACGTCAAAGGTATACCTTAAGGTCATTTTGGCAATTTCACTAGAACTGAGGCCTAGGTAGTCATTGGGGTGCTTTTATGCAAAAGATGTGTATTTATGATTGATTTAACCTTCCATAATCATTTTTTTGTCCTTTAGGATTACCGGGATACTTTCATGTCAAAGGTATACCTTAGGAGCATTTTGGTAATTTGACTAGAATCGAGTCCTAGGAAGTCATCGAGGTGCTTTTATGCCAAAGATGTGCATTTAGGATAAGTCTAACCTTCCATAATTATTTTCATTTCCTTTAGGATTATCAGGATACTTTCATGTCAAAGGTATACCTTAGAGGCATTGTGGTAATTTCACTAGAGTCTTAGGTAGTCATCGAGGTGTTTTTATTCCAACTATGTGCATTTAGGATAGGTTCAACCTTCCATAATCATTTTCATGTCTTTTGAGGTTATCAAGATACTTTCACATCGAAGGTATACTTAAGGAACATTTTGGTAATTTCACTAGAACCGAGTTTGAGGTAGTCATCGCGGTGTTTTTATGCAAAAGATGTGCATTTGGGATAGGTTCAACTTTTTATAATCATTTTCATGTTCTTTAGGGTTATTGAGATACTTTCATGTCGAAGGTATAGCTAGAGGTATTTTGGTAATTTCACTAAAACTGAGTGATGGGCAGTCATTGGGGTGCTTTTATACCAAAGATGTGATTTAGGATAGGTTCGACCTTCCATAATCATTTTTATGTCCTTCAAGGTTACAGGGATACTTTCATGTCAAAGGTATACCTAGGAGCATTTTAGTAATTTTATGTTAGAACCAAGTCCCTTAGTGATTACTAAGATACTTTCATGTCAAAAGTACACATTAAGAATAGGTTCACCATATCAAGTCATTTATAGGTCATAGAGTCCATATTTTTAATAAATTAAATTATTTTTATAATTAAGGCAATGTCTCCTAATTAAATTAATACGTATGTTCATACCAGAATATCTGAGAAATTTTATGGGTTATTTTAATAGCAAGATATCCTTTTCAAATAGGAAGTCGAGATAACTTTCATGAAAGTAAAACCTTTTGTACTCCACAGGTTTTCTAGCAGGGTATGAAAGAGAATAATAAAAATATTCATGTTCTCTTGTTTTTCTTAGAGGGTATCGAAGAAATTAATATTTCCAAAAGCATTAAAACTCGATTTTCTAGGAATAATAAATTTGTTTAATAAAATATTATGGGAATTATAATTAAATACTAAATATTGAAACCAAATAACAATCAAAATTTACGTTAGCACATGATTAATAAAGCATCAATTGCCGAGCATCATGAGAAGGCCGATCCTTACTTGTGATTGTAACAGACTCTCAAATCCTTCAATGAAATCTTTGGTATGAGTGTAAACCTCAGAGTTTGTTTCTATGGGTTTCCTAATCCTTAAAATATAAATTTCAATAGGTGTCCAATCTCACCTGGCCAAAATAAGATTGGTGGCGACTCCAAATAAATGGTTGTTTCATAATGACTATTTAGAATTAAGTGGGATGAACGATTCATCTTGACAACTCAGTCCCCAAACATGAAAAATGAATAATAATAATAATAATAATAATAATAATAATAATACGGCCTCAAATAAAAGAAAATAATGACATGTAGATAAATATAGAAATAAAGTGATACATTTGCCATTTTAAGTCGAGCTAGTCAAGATTCATATCTGGGCCATGTTACGACAGCAACTCAGCAATGATTAATGTAAAAATATTCCAAAAATCATAGAAATCATTTTCTAGGGGAATTAATTTTTAAATCTAGGTTTAAGCCAGAACTAACGGCAAATAAAAGAGGAATAGGGCTACGAACTACAAAAATTCACCTCGGACTCATTTAAAATCATTAAATTGCAAAGGATATCTTTTAGGAAAAGAAATTTTATGAAATCTTCAAGAAAAATATTTAAAAAAAAAAACTAAGAAAATTGTTTGATGGGTTTGAATTGTCAAAACAAAATATAATCATTGATTCTAGGGATTCCAAATAGCAAAAGTTCAGAAAATCATAACTCCCATAACCATAATGATCTAGAGGCAAGCAAGGTGTTGATGGAAAGGTAATTCGAAGCCTTTTTAGGAAAAAAATGCTAGATAATTCCAAAAATCATTTGGAGTCCAAACATAATTTTTCAAACTGGCATAAATACGTTACCAGTATCGAAACAGGGGTCTTATTCGAGTTTAAGGCTTTTTTTGGTCATATGTTAATGTATCGAACATACAAATGTCCAATCATTAAGGTCCAAAATAAAGGAGTAACAGACCAGTCCAACTCCCAAAGAGTTGGCCATTAAACTGCTTGCTATGCACATCATTAGTCATGATGAAAGGATTAAAACAAGAAATTAAGCAACACTTGAATAAGTTTTGGTTCTTGTAAAGGTTAAAAGCAAAATTTGTTTGGCCTAATAAGGCCATGGCTCTAAACATTTAGGCTTGATATATCTCTAAGATTGGAGAACCAATTTATTGAAAACATTAAATCTATGTTAATCGCCATTAATTGAAGTTACTATGGACTTAACTTGGGGTTTTTTGTGAAAATAGAATTTTGTAACCATCATAGAGGCATTTTAACAAATATATGATGGACTAAACTGAATGAAAACTCAAACATAAGCAAACATTCAAAATAGGAAGTCATCCATGCTTTTTAACAAAGAAATCATGGTGAAAATTCATTCAATGGCATGGTGATGATTAAAACACTAGAATGACCATCTACACATGAAATGAGCATGTTCAGATGAAGAAAAACATGGCGAAAATGCATGAACAGGGGTTGTTTTAATGTCCCAATCAAATATGGCATTTTAGTTCATCCAAACAGCATTTAGGCACTAAAAAAGCCATCAAAATCTTAAGACTACCAAAAACAAAGCCATAAAAATGCATGGAAGCCTTAATAGGGTCATAGAAACATAAAGGTTTATTAATGGGATGATGAAAAAAATAGAAAAAAGATGAATAAGAGATGAAAATTTTACCCAACGAATACCATAACTCCTAGTTCCTTACTTGAACAACAACCAAGCATTGTAGAGCTCACTTTATTCCCCTTGTTTGCTTTAGGTAAGCAAAGAATAACTAAAAAGAAAAAGCTTTTGCTTAGGGTGAAGATGGTTTTTAAGGTAAAAATAAGAAAAATGAGAGGCTTTGAAAGGGTTTTTGGATGGGTGGAAAGGGAGCGACAGAAATAGAGTATTTGGGAGATCAAAAGCTTTCGGTGGTTGGTATAAATTTATTATAACCCTTTCTAGCTGAGTAAGAAAATTGGATTATATATTGGTGGATTTCAGCCATTAAAATGACTTAGCAAAAGGGACACATAGAACTTTTGGCATGTACAACATGATGACTCATTGTATCAATGTAAAACCTTTTAGCATTTTATTGGTTAATCTTGATTCTTGCAGGTAAAGAAAACCTTGCATTAGCTGATTAAATAAGTAATCTTAATTTTGTCCTTCATCAAATCAGCTTTTCTTATGAAATGCCATCATGCCAATGTAATGACCAAATTTGAGTTTTGAAGTCATGTATGAGGGGAGAAAAATGTCTTGAATTAGGCCAAAAATAGCCTTGTGTATTGATACATTGAGCTTTGTATCAATATTAAGCAAAAAATCTAGAATATATCAATACTTTAAATTGTATCAATACCAATAACTTGTGTCGATACCAAACTTGCTATATCGATACATGCACTCTTGTATTGATACTTATTGGCCAAAAATTATGATTTTATCTATGACATAACTCTGTATTGATACAATCATCCTTGGTATTGATACCACTCTTCAAGTATTGATAGCATACCCTTTGTTATTGATACAACTAGCAAGATTTTGGAATTTGAATAATGTGGAGCCTTGTATCAATACCTCACACCCATGAATCGAGACAAACATAAAAAGGTAGATTTTCTTTACCTTTAACTCATTGAACCCTTTACTTCAATTAGGGATGGTGGAAAATTAACCCATGCTTCTCTAAGTTACCTTTATGGTGCCTCAGATGATGACTTATAATACATTGAATGTTGGCCCAGATAAAATAGGGTGTCAACAGCTGCCTTAGTTTGGTTGTCTGCGAAGTAGTGTATGAGAAACTTTTCGTCCTTCTCTTATCTAGCCATTTTTCTTAGGTATATCTGGATATCCATAGCAAGTTCAGTGGTTTCATTGAATTTCTTAAAGTCTGGTGTCTTGAACTTTGGGGGGATGATAAATGTGACACTAGAAATAGAGATTTTGCATCAATGGCTCTAAATTTATTGGTTCCCTTCATAGGTTTGAGAAATTTATCCAGAAGTTGATGTTTACTTCTGTTGTCCATAGATGTTACAGATTTTAGGCCATCCATATTTTGTTGCTCATCATGATCAAGAGTTATGGGATCGGCTAGAAAGACTCTTTTATTCTCCCTTTAAAACTTTGGGATAAACTGATTTGTCACCGTAGGGTTTAGGTAGATTATTGGTGGTATTGGCAGGGTCGATGCCGTATTAGGTTTTTGTTCCTGGTTAGTTTTTTCTTAAATAGCTTTAGTGCTGCTAGTGTGTTGTTGGATTTAACCACGCAAGTGCACGTATCGCAACAACTAATATAGTGATAAAGTAGAGTGTTGATCCCATAAGGAATTGATACTAAATTAAAGCAACTTAATCTTATTCAAACAATCAATTAAAAATTACTAATAATAATGATATTATTATTAATAATAAAGCAATAAATAATAGAAGCCTAGGATTACAATTTCTCTTAATACTTTTTTTGAATAAAACTCTATTCCCTTATCTTGACTAATAATAATGAGGTGTTAATCTAGAGTTCTAATTTATTTATAATTATCTTTCAATGGTCTTATAAAATTATCTCTCTTAATCAATTTACTATATTCTTATGCAAATTGAATTAAAAGAAACTCATAAAGCTTAGACTCTAATTTGGTTACAGATAGCATGCTCGTATATTCTTATCTAACATGTAGATCAATTCATCCTAATAAATGAATATGAAATATATTACATTCAATCAGTTATAAACATAAAATTCCCTTTTCCAATTTCATTAGGGTTACCAAATCAATGTAATTGCTGATCAGGCAATTATAAGCATTAAGAACAAGATTGAACGAACAACCGAAACATCATTTAATCAAGAAAAAAAAGAAAATAATTTAAATTACATATCATGCTCTATTACAACCCTAGGAAATAAACCTAGTTCATAATAAATATATAAAATATAAAACCTAGGAGTTTCACCATTATAAATAATACAAGAAAGATAAAAAGAGTAAAGAGAAGGAGAAAACTAAGATTGGTCGAATATTTGATCTTTAAACTTCTCTAAATCTCTCTAGCTTCTTTAATATTATGGTGGCTGCTCTCCTCTTTCAAGAAGTAAAGAAAAATAAAACTATAAAATATCTAGATTGTCCCTATTTTCTAAGTCTAATACTAAGATTCCTATTTGTAAACAAAACCTTGAAGGTAAAAACTTGGTCTTCAAGTAGCTTGAAAATATTATTTTTGGAAATTGCCAAACTTAATCACTTTCCTTGATTGAGTCCACTTTACTTCTTGATTAAGTTGTTGTACATTTGGAAACTCCTTTGGGATTTTGACCTATAAAAATATGGAAAGTATCTAAATAACTAAGCAATTAAAATATAAGGAAAGTGAAAAATACTAAATTAAAAACTACTAAAAATAAATAAAATTATGCTATTACAAACAAAATTTAAATAGACATCTCTAAGATTTAGCTAATTTAATATGAATAATAAGACTAAGTAACTCTATTTTATAGAGTTATCACAGTGGTATGGTTCTTTAGGTTAGTCAATCTTTTCCCATATCCAAGATACTCGCCTATCTCTTATTTATCATTAAAGCAATCATCATCTGTATGAGTTACATGATCTAAGCTTGCATCTCATCCTATTAATGGACAATTTGATCTTAGGACTCTATATACATTGCTTAAGTTTTGATACATAGCTAATAATCGTTCTCTATGGGCTTTTTATGATAACAAGTTTGTATTTTGTGAAATGATCAGTTCTATGTTCTTTGTCAAATTTAGAATCCCTTGCACTTTTATAACTATTCTTGCATTAGACTTTATAATTTATTTATTTATGATTGATAATGAGTCATGGAAAAAATATGATTATTAACATGGATAAATGAATAAAGCAATAAAATAATTAAGTTAGTTGTGCAAATGTATAGGAGACAATTAGTTTATAGGACTGCTTCATCAATAGCATCTTTTATAGTGCATAAGACTCTAGGTTTCCAAAGATCTATGTGAACCTTTTCTTGACTAAAGGAGGTTTCAGTGCTTTGTAATAGATTTTATCAGATATAACCCTTTTGGTGTTGAGTAATCCATTGTATTCATCAACAGTGAGAGCAAGTCTTCTTGATTAAAATTGAAGCATCATATGTTGGATTCCAGAACTACGCAAGGTGCTTATAACAAGCCAAAATCTACTCGAAGTTGGAGTAAAAGAGCTATGTCCCCATATCTTTTTGTGAATAGCTCTCTCGATGTTACTTTAACTAGCTCAGATATGCTTAAGATCTTGCCATTCATTTTGACGGTACCTTATGTTGACCCTTTCATGTGTTGTCGAGATGTATTTAGGCTTAAGTACATACCCTAAAAATGATTATATATATGATACATGCAACAATCAAGAGGAGCAAAAGGTTAATGATGATACAAAATAATATATGCAAGAATAAAAAAATTAAAATGATAATAAATCAAAGAAATTACCCCAACAATAGGTGCTACGATACCTAAGGGTAAACTTCGAAATCACAAGTATCATGACAAGCTAAGTACACATAGACATCGTAACAGCTTGTCTGGGTAAAGCTTTGCCTTTATCGAGATGATATAATACCTTTTGGGGATAATACTAACTGGCTAAGATATGATGTTTATTCATCACCATCTAATGGTGGTATGCGCTAAGCCATTATTAAAACAATATAGCAATTTATTTGGGGTTGGATATGACAGTTTTTAAGGTGATATAGAGCCTTAAATGGGATTATGAGCAATGACATTCGTTTACCACCACTTACTTATGGCTAAGGGTAGTTGTTAATTGGACAACATAACAACATGCCCTAATAAAGATATGACACATAAGATGTCTCTTAGGGCATGAAATGATGAATATGGGTGATAATGTTCATTCAGTATTGCCTATGTAACTTTGGTACATATGAGTAAAAATAAGAAGTGGTTCCTTAAGTGTTCTTAATCTAAGTCATTTTAGCA
The DNA here is from genome assembly GCA_038382025.1 of Adansonia gregorii. Classification (NCBI taxonomy): domain Eukaryota; kingdom Viridiplantae; phylum Streptophyta; class Magnoliopsida; order Malvales; family Malvaceae; genus Adansonia; species Adansonia gregorii. The sequence goes on along the minus strand of JBBYHO010000003.1, from coordinate 13,622,151 downwards.
GCATTTCGGTGTAATGCGACATGGTTTGGCTCAAAGGGCTCACTATATGTGGTTTTAGTTCTTATATAAATCGATATTCAAATTGCTCTTTCATCCTATAAAGATAGCTGAAGCACCTTGATCTTAGACTTATCGTAAGCTTAGCAGAACAAGTTTAATTTGGTGGATGTATTTGCTAATTGTCTTCATACAACTAGTGAATTTTTTAATTTTGATGACGTGGAGGACTTGTATCCATACACAAGGGCTATGTATCAATATATACCTTCAAAAATGTGAATTTTACATACCTTTAGCTCTCCAAACACCTCACCTAAGCTATGTAAATGTGGAGGGTTACATACGAGAATCATAGGTAATATACGTCCCAAAAGTTCTTACTATGCCTATGTGAAGGGTTATTCACAAAGGCAGATAACTCACTTTCTCTTAACATTTAGGGCCTTAATCTTCCATATTGAGTTCAATGAGAGCCTAATGAAAATTCAAGTCCATAGGTTGTGTTAGGAAAACAAATCAAACTTTTTGTTTACCCCTTATTACCACTTATCAAATTGGTATTTTATTTGAAAACTAGATAGTCCCTGGCAGCCACAAGGAAAAAATCATGACAAGTAAAATATTATTAGACAAAAATGGAAGGACCATAGTTAAATAATGACTAAAAATTAAGTGAATTGAAAACCAAGTAAAACACCTTGAGAACTCTAAATTAGTCCCTAGTAGAGTCACCAAGTTATCACAATGTGCCCTTTGAAATCTTACAAAGTGGGAAATGTATACAACTTAATATATAAAAGAAATGATTAAATTCTTAACAAGAAAATGTCCTCTTGACTTAGACTCTTTCCTTTTAATATGATGGGAGTGAGAAAGTATGGATTCTCGACTCTTGATAGAAGAGAGACGTAAGACTAACCACTCATCTAACTGGTCTTGAGTGGCCACCTTGAAGTGGCCAAGCCTTGAAGTCACCACCAATCATTTGGACTAGACATGATTGGATGCCTATTGAAATTAGTATTTTGAGTTATGAAACTCAAAAAATTGATTCCAAGATCTACATGGTCCAGAGATTTAATGGTTGGGCTCGAGAGTCAGTTATGCATGGGGAATGATTAGCACCCCTATGATGCCCTAAATCAGTACCATCTAGCCATGTCTTATATTGATTTTAGTTTCCTCAGTTTTGAATTGTCATTATTTTTTATATTATCCATTTTATGCATAAATTCATTTAAAGTAATAAATCAGGTTTTGATGAAAATTTTAATGCCATATACATCCTGTAAAAGTGGAAAATATGGAGACTTTCAATAAAAATGGTCTCCAAATTTAATTTTGAAAACTAGATATTTTGGGACAAGCACGAAAGGGATATTGACATAAAACATTGCCTTTTGTGGTTTTCAAAAATGATTTGGAAATATAAATGGAAGAAAAAACACCATGAAGAGAAACACGGTAGTAAGACATACGAAAAATAAGATAATATTACGTAAAATAAATCACACACAAAAAAGGGGAGGATCGATTGAAATGTGTCTTGTGCTTATCATTGGTTATCAAGAAACATCCAAGTTAAAAATTTTTTAGACGTGTTTGGATTCATTGTGTGATTAAGTTGTGAAGCTAGGTTTGGATTATGAAAAATCTGGAGAAATCTAGGGGAGAAAATTTGATTTTTAATGATTTTGGAAAAAATGAGATTAAAAGACTTAAAATGACAAAAATTTGATAATTTCTTGGCAAAATGACATTTTCTATGTTTCTTGAGAAAATTGATGATTTTTTATTTAAAAGGTGAGAATTGATAAAAATAGGGCTGATAAAATTTGAAAAAAATCCTCGTGCCTTGACTGAGCTGAAAAGGGTTAAAACATGTTTTTAGACTTTATGGGGGGTGGATCTGACTCACCTAAAGGCATTTGAATGCCTTGGAGAACGAATTCAGGGAAATCAATTAATTTTGATTAATGTTGAAAATAAGGGACAAGGTCGTGCTATTTGCTTTCTAGAATGATTTGAAGGTTTTAAAGCTTGGTAAGGTATTGTTAGAAAGGTAACTTGATGAGGATGAATATAAATATATTCAAAAACTCATAGAAAATATTTTTCTAGTATGAAATAATATTTGAATTTCTGTTTGATTCAGCACTGGCGACACATGCAGGGAAAAAAGTGCGATGAATTTTGAATAGTCTTTTGTGACTCGTTTGGAATCGTTAGATCACAAACAATACCTTTTCAAAAACTTAATTTTATGTAGTTTTTAGGAAAGATCTTAAAAAAATCTAGAAAATTCATATGTGGGGTCGAAATAGCCTAAACAGAAAGTTAATAGCTATTCCAAAGGTTCTAGATAGCGAAGGTTTAAAATATCGTAACTCCTTTATCTAAAATGATCCAAAGGCAAACAAGATACCATTGGAAAGGTAATTCAATTCCCTTTATAGGAAAAATAACAAAAAAAAAAGAAAAATCTTTTATGGCTTGAAAAGGATTTTTCAATCCAGGATCACAATGTTATCAGTGCTAAAACATGGGAATTTTTAATTTTTTAGGTTTCTTAAAGCCTGACTCGGGTTGCATACATTCAAATATCCATGGCAAAAAGAGAGTTAGCGACAATAGCTTACAAGCTCATTTGCACGATCTTAGAGTAGTTTGGGATAATGAAACAACTCGTTAACCATGTCACAAGCAAAAGATATTAAATATAAGATCAAGGCACAAACAACTTGAGGAAACTTAAAAGATACATTTTGTTTTTGAAAATTAGAATATTTGGCCTTGTTTGACTCGAAACTTAAAAGATACATTTTGTTTTTGAAAATTAGCAGATTTGGCCTTATTTGACTTGAATTCAAAAATGAAAACCTTGATTTTTCCTTAAGATTTGAAGACAAATTGATAGAAAACATTAAATCTACATCAATCCCTATTTATTGAAGTTAATAAAGACTTAACCAAAATCAAATTTTGGACACGCATTAAACAAATATTTTAATAGAAATGTAGTAAACTAAAATATGACATTATTGACAATGAACATATAGAAATGTTTAATCAATCAAATATGGCATTTAGACATGAAAAAGATAATAAAATGCAAATAGATGAATAGGAAGATACATGAACATTGGTTTCATGAATGACAATAAAAATGATGACATAAAGATGATATGAACATATTCAAGCAAGAATGTTACAATTTTTAGGACAGCATCGAGACATGATTTCAAGGCAAACGAAGCACAAAAACATGATTATCACAAAAAAAAAAAACACATCAAGGTGTGAACAAAGCATCAAGAACCTTAATTTTATCACAACCAAGGCCATAAAATGCATGAACATCCTAGGATAAGGTCATAATTTTCATAAAGATAACTTATTAGGATGAGATGATGAAGCATTAAAAAGAAAAGAAAATAAATAAAGAAATGATAAGAGGTATGCCCAGAAGCTTTAAAACTTTGCCCTTGTTGTTAACCAAAAAAAACTGTAATCTTTTAATGAATTTCTTACTCACTTTTTTTCTTTTCTTTTACTATAGATTAGCAAGAAAGAGTGGCTAAGAATGAGCTTAAGGGTTATTCTATCAATGAAAGGGATGTGGGAAAGAAGAAATGAGGGAAAAAAGTCCTCTAGGGGGTTTATAATGGTCGCTTTGGGTAGTTACAGGAATAAATTACTTTTGGCTAAAGAGGGCATGTTAGAATGTGTTTATATTTTTTTTGCTGAGCTTAAGATGTTTATTATATAGCATACATTTTAGCCTTTAAAATAACCTAGCAAGGTAGACATTCTGGATATTTTTCATGTACAATTTGATGAGTCATTGTACCATAAGTTTAGCTCTCAATATTTGATTGGCTAGTGTACTTGCAACCAAAGAAAGCCCTGCATGGTTTGGCACAATAAGTAATGCCAAGCTTATTCTTTATTAAATCAAATTATAACATGAAATGTCTTTATCCCAAACTTAATGGACCTTTCAAAAATATGACAATCTAACCCTTAAGGCCCAAATAGGATCCACATGATTGTCATGAAGTTAAGTTTGAAATTGGATAAATTTTTAAAGCCAAGATTGTAGCCAAATTTGTGTTTTAAGGTAATGTTGTAGCTGGTGAAAAAAATAGCATGAACTAGGTAAAATACATAAGATATATTGATACAATTAGTAATTTTGCCTAGAATGTATTAATACATTAGTAAATGTATCGATATTCATGATTGTATCAATACATTTACTTATGTATCGATACATTTGGCAAAAAATCAAGATTTTTACTATGACATAAACTAGTATCAATACAATTGGTAAATGTATGGATACAATGAACAAATATATGGATACATTGCTTTTCTGTTAATAAAACCAATTGATTTTTGAATTTTGATGATGTGGAGGCCCTGTATCAATACATTAAAACAATGTACGAATACATACATGAAAATATGTGAATTTTATGCACCTTTGGCTCTCCAAACACCTTACCTTAGCCAAGAATAATGGTAGATAAACCCATGCTTGTCTGTTTGAGTTCGTTGATGCCTCGAATGATGACCTTTGATGCCTTAGATGTTGGCTCAGAAAAATAGGGTGTCTATAATAGATGATCCATGCTTACCTCTTTGAGTTCATTGATGCCTCAAATGATAATCCTTAATGCCTTAGATGTTGGCTTAAACAAAATAAAGTGTTTACAATTGCTTATCAATTTAATACTACTATATTCCAAAGAGTATGACCATGCAATAAACATATTAAAAAATGGTCTATCAATGAACTTTCAACTATACGTGTTCCAATGGAAGAAAGATAAAAAAATGAGAAACTATGTTTCGTTTTTCTACTGACTTAAGATAAAATATGATAAGTAAGGCTAATATACTATAAAGTTAAGGAAGAAAAAAATGCCAATAAAGAAAAATGGCATTGAATCCTTTATTTTTTTTATTAATTTAGACACATAAGGAAAGATTGCCTAAAGTGTAAAAAGTGGCTAAGAGATAAAGGTAAACTCAATTTGGTATTAATCTTTTTTTAATGATGATCCTCATAATACATGGGGCTGGACTTAAATCCCATGAATTATATTTCTATAACCATGTAAGATTTCATAAAGCCAAAGAAATCAAAAGAAAGCACGAGAAACATCTATCAAGAAATTGATAAGGATTTTCATGATCATTTTTTCAAATTAAGATTTGTTTTAAACTTTAAAAAATTTTCATTTTTTTTAAATTTCTTTCATTCCTAAATTAGGAAAAATGAGTTTTAAATTTAATTTTTTAAATTTATTGTTGAAATTTAAAAAAAAATTTATTGGTTTTTATCATCATCAACTTGGATCTTAATTGTGAGAATAGTTTATTAAATATTCACTTGATTTCTAATCATAAAACATGTGATGTTTATATATGTAAACTCATTTAAGTTGTGGTATAAAGTTGCTTCATATCTCCATATAAAAATTTAAGATAATTAATCAATGATAGAGTTTTTGAAACTTTTTAGTTTGACACTTACATTGATTGCATTGAAAAAAGACAAACTAAAAGTTCCACAAAATAAGCTATGACAACAATGTAATACTTTAGAGAACATACGTATTCTCGTAAGTTATAGACTAATGCATTAAAATTGTTACCAATGTCTCAGATAAAGTTCCCACTAAATTGGTTTCTAGAATTTTCTTAGAATTACGGAATAGTTAGAATCTAGTTTAAGACACTTAAGAGCTTTAGTTGTCCAGTTAAAGTAAAGATTTATAACTTAAACATAAGGTAACTGGATATAAAAACAATTAGCAGTTGACTTGAAAGGCTATAGGTTTTATTGTTTTTCAAATTCATACATAATTGTTAAAGCTAGAAATATTAGGTTTTTTATTGATCATGAGTCCAGTGGGTGTGACTTTTCTCGTAAGATTGATATTGACGAACAAATTAAATTCAATAAATTTGTTGTATACGACTTGATTATTTCTAAAAAAACCAAAATTAACTAGAGAATAATCAAAATATAAGCAATGTTTATGATAGATCATTAATCTTGTTGAAAATACTACTAAAAGGATACAAAATGTACAACGAATGGTAGAATTAAGAGATCCAATAGGCAAGAAAAAAACTAGTTTTATAACTTGGTTGTGTACCTATGGAACTCTAATTTTAATATTAGACCTAAAAATGATCTCATTTTCACAAACCAATGAATAATGAAAATTTCATAATTTGGCATAAAACTATGATAAAAGAGATAGAATTGATGGCTAATGATCTAGTCTAGTAACTGTTGAACTACCATTTGGTAATATTGAAAGATATAGAGAGACTGTGAAAAGAAGAAGAGGTACTGTACCATGCCAAAGAAAAAAAACATAAAATAAGAAAAAACCCATCCTAGAGAGAAAGAATGAACCTAACCAATCGAAGAAGAGAGACTGGTAAGAGTGTTAAAGAAAAACAACATGCAATAAAGAAAAAAGCTTATCTTAAAATGACACCCCTCCTTTTGATTGAAGAGGAAGTGAATGAAAACTGGTTTGACCGAGCCCTTTTGATCTAGGCCAACTATTCTACTTAGCTTTAGCTCGCTCATTGTGCCAAATGTTTCACTCATAAGGGATATTAATTACCATGAAATTTTCTTTTCAGTTTTAAAAAAGTTTTATATAGAATTGTCATAATTTTTGTAGTTCATTCTAACTAAGAGTTACATAGATGTGAAAATAAGTTTCTTAAATGGGAATCTTAAGAAAAGGTATACACCATTCAACCTGAAGGTTGAAAGATCAATATACAAACTAAAACAAGCATCCCACTAATGGTATATAAAGTTTCACAATGTTGTGACATCAATTGGATTACTAAAGATGTCATTGATCAATGTACATCCCCTAAAGTTAGTAGGAGTGAGTTCATAGTTTTAGTCCTATAGTATGGTATTCTCCTTGCAAGTAGTGATTTGGCTTTGTTACATGACGCAAAAGTTTATTTTTCTCGAAACTTTGATAAAATTTTGGTGAGACCTCATACATCATAGGTAAAAAGATTTAAGAGATAGGTTTAAAAAGACATTAAGTCTATTTTAAGAAGCCTATATTAAGAGATAATTCTGGCAAATTTAAGATGCAAAGCTATTCACGTACAGTTTGTTGAGGGGATAAATTCAGTTTAAGCAAATATCTTTAAATACTTTGGAAAATGAGCATATGAATGGTATTCTATACGCATCTAGTATTGCTAGCCTTATGTAGGGTATACAAAACTTGACATAAGGTTTATAATGATAGATATTAAAATTAATCTTGGCCTTGGTTACATGAAATCTGCCAAAGGTATTATGTTATAAGTAATACACAAGCATTAAAGTTGAGATATTGTATCTCTAGTTTGAGAGTTGTCAACAAGGCTATTAAAGATCCATTATGACAATTCTTATGTAGTATACTTTTCTAAGAATGATAAAAGTGAAAGTCACAGCAAGTTAATAGATATAAAGTATCTTGCTATTAGAGACTCTGTAAAGAAGCAAGAAGTGGATATTTAATACATTAGTACATTTAATGATAGCAAATCCCATAGCTTAAACATTGTTGATAAAAAAAATTTTAAATTTGTATGGATCAGAATGGGCTAGTTAAATTCTACTAGGATGTGTTTTGGCTTCTTTAATTTTGATTGTTTCATTTTTTTTAAAAGTTTATGGACATGTTTGAGTTTGTGCACATAAAGTTACATGTCAATTGGATCTTAAATGATTACAAAAAAACTCATTCATAAAGTAATATCTCATAAAGTACACTTTTAGAGATGATCATACATTATGATACGTGGAAAGAAATCTTCGGATTAGAATACTATCACCGTGATTTATGTTATGCGAATTTATAATTGAGTAGGAGTTAGGCTAGAGTAACTTATGGCCATATTAAAGTTTTGGATTTAAATATCGGCTATTCAAGTTCTTAGTTTATCTATAGTCCAAGTAGGAGAATATTGGACTTTATGTGGGCTTACATGATAATTAGGTGGGCTAAGATAACTATAATTAAGGTGATATTATTTAAATAAATAGTATTCAAGATAAAACTCTAGCGAAAAGATTTAAAGTTAATTAAACTCTACTTTTATTACTAATTATAATACAAATTTCTTGATGATAAGATACAACTCTAATTATTCATTTAGTATAAGTCCGTTGTTTAGTCTATAAAATTGCCTGTGCACCATCATAAGGTAATTTTTCAAAAAAAAAAAGAAATAGACTAGAAGACTTACATGGGATGTTCATTTTCGTCTACGTGGAGTAAGGTCACATCCTTAATGAACAATGGCTAGAGATATAATCCGTAAAGTTAATTCTTACATTTCCAAGATGGAGAAAGCTTTTCTATAATGGAGCACACAACAATTGTTTCATCCATTTCCATTTAAAATTGTTTAAATGGATTAAGCATTCTTTCAATTTCATGCAATTGTTCAATAACAAATTGACCAGCAGCCATCTAATAATAATTGAAATGACGTATTAGAAATTTCTCACTTGTTGTATCTTCTATCATGTGCCTTAAGTCCCACAACTTGTTCATAGCAGCCTTGTTTTGATATGTATTGATCAAGCTATCTGATAGACCATTCAAAATATGGCCTATGCACATGTACTTTGCATTGTCCCATCTTTCTGGTTGAAAAAACATATTATTTTTTCATTTTCTTCTAGTGTCAAAGTATTTAGAACATAAACAATCTTCACTGTTGAAAGTAAAAAATGCATCTTTTGCCATTTTTGGAAAAATGCCACCATCAAATTGATCTAATGTCGCGAAATTAAAAGTTAATTCTCTTTAGGTTCCCATTCTAGTATTAGCTTTGTTTATTCTAAATAAAACCTTAAAATGGTTGGCACATAATGTTTGAAAGATCAAACAACACAAAAAGCTTCAAGGCATGCATCAATGCTAGATTCTTTAAGGTTTTATTTGCCCCCACATAAGTGTGCAATGGAGTTACCGACAAATAAACTTAGTGATTGACTGTGTATTCAACTAATGAAATCAATCCTCTGAAAAGTGTAAAACAAAATTATCAAATATCTATAAAGAATTTCTGTAGCAAGACATTATAAAAGAATCTAGGAAAGTTTAAAGATCAAGGAGAATAAAAAGCGAAAAGATTTAAGTAACCTTTTTTTTTTAACCAAAGATGTATATAGAGATTACTAAGAACATTTTGGAACAGACATATCTTGTCTAAAAGGTGTGTTTATATAGAAATAATTTATCTAAACTAATCTCTCTATTTTAAATAGACGGTTAGTTTTCCTATAAACTTATTTGTTCGTCTAAACAAATCTTCTTGCTTGTAAATTAAAAAAAAAAAAAACCTTTTATCTCTCTCTAAATCAAAAAAAGAAATTAAAAAGTTATTACAATTGCCCCTATTTGTGTCACGTGTTGAGTGCCAAATATCATTATTTATTATTATATTAATATATAGTTAGACCATCCAAAGCTTTGAAAAGCTTAGCGTTGGTCTAATTTGCATTTGTAACCACTTTGCTAATTACTAAGGACATTTGGTCTAATTTGCACTAGTAACCACGTGTCTAATTGCTTAGGATATGTATTTTTCTATATATAAAGAACCTAAGTTTTCCTATGTCAGATTCTATCTTATGAAGTTCGAAAATGTTCAACACAAATTAAAATAAAAATACAAAAAAAAAAATATATATTAAAAATGAACACGTTGAGAATTTGCAAAAGAATGAAATTTTTTATGTCAAATAATGATTTAATTTTATTAATATGAGATATTTTTATTTTTGTTCATTTATCATATACAAATATATAGATGTCATTTTTTAAGTTAATTTTAAAATTATTTATCTCGATATCGAATTCTTAAAAAATGAGATTTGCATTCACCATACATATCTCGATTTATCGGTCCATGAATTGATGGTTGATGTTAAGTGGCATGCATCAACACTTAACACTGTTATGTTTGATAAGAACGAAGAAAAATGGATGGATAGGATAAAGATAAGAAGAGAAGAGAAAAAAAAGAGAATAGTTACAAGGAAAATAAATTTTCTTTCATTGTCGTTGGTTGTGTTTGATAACTTTATCGACTGGATCTGCCCCCAAAATCAACATGAATATCGATTGGATCTTTGGCCAGTCTGTAAGTCCCCTTCAATGAATGAGGATTTGGGAGTTAAAAGATACATGTTGATAGGAAACAACATTCTGGCAGTGGCTAGGAATGGTAAAGGGATTTGGGTCACAACTTTGATCCATTCTAAGTTTTAACTAAATAGATAGAGAATTGATTATGGCAGTACAATGTGACATGCAGTCAGCAACAACTGTTTTATATATAAGCCTCCATTGGACTGCTAATTTCCACCTTTCTATCAACATTTTAGTCCCCACTGACGAACAACTTAACTCATCATCTCTTTTCAGAACACAGGCTTTCAAAATATTGCCAAACTCACTTCCACATGCAGGCGCCGCCTTCACCCACTCCCGCAGGTTGTCAAACTCCTGGATTTTGTCGATGAAAGAAAGCAATGACTTGTCTTCTTCAATTGATGTTGGCATATCCTTCAATATATCATTGCATTTCTTAGCTATCCATTTCATGACAGATATTTCATTGCCCTTCGAGAGCTGAGATCCAGAATAAGCTAGGTGTCCAATAGATTTCCGCTGAAATGGTGGAGTTGCCCACAGACGCGAAGTGGACATCAAAGCGAAAGACGGCCTCCCATTTCGATGAATGTATAGCGATTCTTTCGGCCAAGAACCTAAGCAATGTATGTCAGGCTCCAATGGAATAAAAACTTTCTCATTTGGATTATCCTCTAAAAGAAACCCATAATAATCAAGAAGCTCCAAATTTGTGTACGTTCCATAACTCAAGAGAACCTACATCCAATAATTAGCATTTCAACTAATTAGCCAAAGAGTAAAGGAAAAACCTGCAATCACCATTAAAGGGTCCAGATAATTGAGAAAAGAATGAAAGTCTGGCAATTGTACACACACATACAGAGGCAGTTTTATTTTCCCAAAACAGGGCATTGAAAATATATTGTTATACACTCATTGTTAAATCATTATTCAGTAAGACTTTTAAATACTAGCATACTTGCAAAACCTTAATCTGTTCAGCCTTACCAAATTGCAAAAGTTGGTATTAGAAAAAGCATATATTAAGAAACAAAATTTTATTTGCTTAAATTTAGTAAATTTTAAAATGAAAAACCAAATCAAATGTAGGTCTTCTGTATGAAGGTAAAATCATACATTTCATTGTTCATTAAATTAAATTTCTCAAGTATTATTCCTCCAAAATTTTCTTTTATACAAAAAGATTTTTGCTTTCAACACAAAAATGAAATGAAAAGAGCAAACATCCAAACAAAACCATATAAACAACAAAATAAGTAGAATTTTCTTTTCATGGAAGGTTAAAACATATAGCATAAAATCAACATTTTCCCAAATGAATGCTATAACAATTATGTGAAGTTTCATTACCATGGAAGTCATTAAAGCATAATCTTATCTTTTGCAGATTCTGATGTTGAAATTGAAATTCAATATCATTCAACTCTAGTTTTGCTACTAGAGCTTATTCATCTTAATATAAAACAGTATCATCAACACATACAATCATGTATCTACCACCGTTACTATAGCACAACCATCTAAAAGACAATTTAAGGGAAACCCGCAATTCCAAACATCAAAACCATGTAAAACTCCTCTGTGATAGTATGGTTAGAGAACTAGTTTAAGCCTCAAGGCATCAGAGTATAGAAACACCCTAATGCTAGAGTTGTCCATCAGGTTCAAACAGATAGGAAAGTTGATTTAAAGCATATCATTGTTAGTGTGAGCTGCAACCTACTAGGTAAGCTAAAGATCGAGGACTACAGATAAAAGCAATTTTGGCATTTGGGACATGCTAGTAACAATTTAGGAAGCAGCATATGATTTACAAGTGAAACAAACTAAATTTCTCGTATCAATTTAAGCTCATTCACACCAATCGCATTTTGTTAGGCATGGGAGCAATGATTTTCTGAGAATAAACTAAAAAAAGATGACTCAGAATTCATGCAAGATACTGACTACAGCAGAAAAATGAAAAATGAAAAATGAAACTAAACATGAACAACAAAACAATTTATTGAAGAAATTATATTTTAATTGTTCGTGTGTAACATGAAAGAATTTCATGTTACCTGCTCCCCCATACTGTAGTTTTTTCTAGCATAGAAGCAATATGCATCTGCATCTTCCTCATATCCACCATCAGTTAATCTCTGCGAATGATGATTATCTAAGTCATCTTTTGCATATTCATTGTGCCAATTATCTACATTTTCAAAGCAGTTTGGATCTGCAGTAGGTGCAGCATAATTAAATAAGTCTCCAAAAGGACATAAGCAGCCAGCTTCATCCCAAGGTATATGTAATGTCCTAGAGGAGATCTTCAACATGAACAAAACGTAAAAGTTTTTATGATTCAAGCATATAAAGATATGAGAGAGAAAAAGGCCAAAGAGAAACAAAGCTGAGAGAATGTAAGACTATAAAAGCGGTTAGCATGAGACAACACAAATGTATGCATCATTTGTAAGAAAATGTTATGTAAATACATGAGAAGATAACATAGGAACCTATGGATGCTTGCACATTCAAGCATTTAAGCGTATGCATGAGTGTGAATGCGCATAACAGTTTAAGCCCAAGTTCTCCAACGTCAATGAAAAAAAAAAAAAAAAGGAAAAGCACAAACACTGTCAACTCACAGTTCCAGTAGCCCAAATCCAAGCCCTGAAAGTGAGAAGTGGAGACTTAATCTTAAGTTCCTTCATGAGAGTGGAGATTTGTTTCCATTCATATTCAGCTTTTGTGACAGCTTTCTGAGCAGCCCAGATGGCATAATCCACCTAAAGAATAAGATGGTTTGCAAGGTTAGAAAGAAAAAACCATTGGATACAAGTGACGTGATGTAAGAAAGCAAAAGCAAAAACAGCTGGAAATCGGAGACAGAACTTGCAAGGCTTGCGTCTCAGGCTCACCGAAAGCGGCGAGTATGGAATAACTACGAGGCAATTGCAGAAAATAAGGGTGCCATGGTGAAACCTTTCCTTTATTGATTTCATATAACAAACAGACAGTGAATACCTGCGTTGCAATGAAAACAAGCAACGGCTTATGTCTATTGTTTGGGATTGAAAATTAAGGAATATGTATGAAACGAAAGGTTCAAACCCAAACTCAAACTAAAAATCAAAATCAAAATAAAATCAAAATCAAACCTGGGTTGGAGAGTGAGAAGGATGGGATTTGAGGGCACGAGACAAAGTTTCGTCGTTGGAAAGAAGAGAGTGAGCGGTGATTAAGGCAGATTTTGGAACTTTAAGAAGCAAATCTCCCCTTGAAATAGGACGCAGAGCAGCCACCCCTCTTCCGCCAGCAGCAGGGAAGTAAGAGACGGCAAGGGAATGGCCCAGACTGGAACATGACTCCGATACCCCAAGCCCTGCCGCCCATTTTAGGAAACTCTTCAAACTTCCTTTCTCTTCCACTTCTGATGATTCAGAGTGATTCATTTTCCTAACTATGGTTTGGAACTTGCCGAAAGAGGGGAGGGCAGTTTCAATTTTAATTTTTTTATAAAAAAATTACAAATTCCCAAAGACTTTCATATGCATCTGAACCTTTTATTTTTAGATATATTTCAATTTATAAATTATATTTAATTATTTAAGTTTTAAAATGATATGATTGGTAAGTAGTTTTTTTAATTTTTTATTTAGTTTTTTTGAAAAAAAAAACAAAATGTAATATTAAGCAAATGGAGTTTATTCCTTTGGATAATATTTCTAGTTTATACCCAATCTTATTTTTATGTGATTTTATATCAAATATTTTATTATTTTGTTAAGATTTCCTACGATACAATAAGAATTCCGACAATACCAATTTGTTACCTTATTATTTCATTCGTCATTGGTTTTTACTGAATTTGCTACTTAACTTCGATTTTGAATAATTTTTAAATAAATTTAATAAAAAATATCTCTTCAAATACAAACAAATATATTAATTTATAAAAATATTAAAAATTTAACATAAAAATTTTATTTTATAAAAAAAACTATTACTTTAAGATTTTTTTTCTTTAATTATTTAGGCCTTTAGTGACTAATTATGGTGGTAGTGGCATTCAAAGGCAAAATTTGATTATTGGATGCCAAATTCGACATACCTATGTCAGTTTTCTAATTTTTTTTTTCCATGTTGGTATTTTTCTTTGTCAAATTAGTTTTATTTTGTTATTTTAAATTTTATACGAATATAGTATCAAATAAAATAGTTTGTATTTTTGTTTCCTGTCACAACAATTTTTTTTTTAATTTTTTGAATTCTATACAAATGAAATATTTTATACAAATTGATCAAATATTTCATTCTTGTTAATTTTTTTTTAAAAAAAAAACCTAACATGAAAATTTTTTTAAAATAATATTGTGAAAGAGATATGTGGAATTTTATATCTGGCAATCAACTTTTAATTTGGGGCAAAACAAATGGGAAAATAAGAAAAGATTTCATTTGCTCCCTAATTGAAAAATACATTTGACGGAAGTGATACGACGAGTTACATGAAGTCAATTTATCAGTTTTCTTAGTTATAAAAGTAAAGTTTCAGTAAGCGCTGCTAGAATGTCATTTTTGAGAACCATGACACACCTTTGCAAAGTGGATAGTCTTTCCACGTGCGCACAAGGTTCTTTTTTCTTTTCGAAGTCTTTTTCCATTCTTGTTAAACTTCCACTTCTTCAGTGAAAAGTATTTTCCCTTTCCTTTGAGTTTTGTTCTCCGCCTAGAATGAACATGCTGAGATGGAAAGTTAAACAGGATCCACATTGTTGTCCTTTACATCATTCAAGGTTGAAATTGCACTTTCAATTTGAATGTATTGAACCGATTCATCCAAGTTAAATGATATTTTCTTATGCTTCAAACCTCAAAAATTGTACACATTGTTGTCCTTTACATCATTCAAGGTTGCAACTACACTTTCAATTTGAGTGTATTGAACCAATTCATCCAAGGTAAATGATATTTTCTTATGCTTTGAAATGACTATGATACATTGGACTTTGTGTGACCCACATGATAATTAAGTGAATTAAAATAATTATTTAATTGTAATTAAGATGATATTATTTAGATAAATCTTTTTCGGATAAAACTCTAGTGATAAAAGTTTAAAGTTAATTAAAACTCTATTTCTATTATTAATTACAATATATACTCTTTAATGGAGGGATATAACTCTAATTAGTCATTTAGTATAAGTTCATATCTGCTATCATGAGATAAATATCAGAAATTAAGAAAAAAACTAGAAGGCTTATATGGAATATTCATATTCGTGTACTTGGAGCGAGGTCGCATTCTTGATCAACAATGGCTAGATATATATTCTTCAAATTAAATGTTGCATGTGATTGTAGACACCTTTGTCCAAGCCTTTTTAAAACAAACAATGCCTAATCGGAGGCTTTTAGATGAAATGCACCCATCTTTTTTTCACTAATTAAATTTTTGACATCTTAAGATTTAATTGGAAGGTAATAAAATAAAATTATAAAAATAAAAAATGAGGACAATTGCATGGTGCCTTGTCGCTTTGAAATGCCAAGGGACCATATTGAAAAAATGTGAAAAAAAATCATTTTCATGAATTTCACAAAGATGTATTGATACATTTCATTAATTCATCGATACATCATCAGGTTTTGATTGTTCTAAACTTAGAACATGCATGTGTATCGATACAAGCCATGCTATATTGTTACAATGCATTTTGTATTGATACAAAGTCGAGTTTTCCAATTTTTTGATTCTAGGAAGGCACCTATATCAGTACAAACACCAATGTATCAATAATGCATGAAATTTTTCGCCGCAAACAAGCTTTTTCTTCCAAGTTTTCCTACATTTCACTTTCCCAATGGCCTTGGATCGCTTTATAACCATAGAAAAGGTCTTTCATAATCATTTTTACATTGAAATATAGGCATGAGAAACACCTACATGGATTAAGCTATTAAAGCTTAAATAAGTTTAGGATAAATGAGTCTAATGCTCAAATCATATAGGGGAACTAAATGGTATCTAGTTTAGTTATTTTTTTATTATTTTGAGTCTAGTTCAACTGAATTATAATGGATGGCTACTTTGAGTTAAAGTTAAAACATCTTTCTTACATAGGCTAAGATATGGCCATTTAGGGTGAGAATTCTCTTTAAGGGCATATAGCGGAGACTATCTACCAAGCTCTAGTAAAAACATGCTCCGTTTAGAAAGGTTTTAGCCTTTTATCAGACCATGTAGCATTATAGAGAGATCGCTTACAAGCAAGCTTGGGTGAGTTGTCAAGTTTTCAATAGAAGCGCATGAGGATGAGAAGCAATCAGTCAAGGGAGGTTTTAAATCCATTGGACATCTAAAACAGAGGAAGAGCTGGTTTTCACTAGAAAAAACTAGAAAACAAAAAAGAAGAAAACAAAAAAGAGAAAAATAAAGGAAAAAGAGAAAATTTCTTTAAGTCTTATCCAAAGTGGTTTCTTCACTTGTTTTTATTTTGCTTTTGATAATTTTTCTCTTCATCTTATGTGAGCTTGAGGATCTTAAACCATATTTACGTAATGATTTAAGCTAAAGGAGTAAAAATCATGTTTATGGCCAAATTTTGAGTTATTATATTAAAATATATTTTTTTTTGTTTTCTTTGCTGGTTTTTGTTAAAAGTTTCTTAAAAATCAATTTTCCATCATTAAAATCTTGTTTCCATAGATTTCAAAATAAGTTTGCATAACTTATGGTTGTTTTCACCATGTTGTTTTCCTTATTCTTACCTTTGCCCGTTATCACATGCCATGCATTTTTCATGTTATGTATGATTCATGCATTTTAGGGATATTTTCATGCATTATAGTCATGATTCATATGTCCAACCGTTTTCCATGAAAATATTATGAAAATACCATGCATGTTAGTGTATTTATGTATGTTCATGTTGATAGGCTATTTTATGTTTAAAATCATATATAAGATGCATTCTATGACATTTCAGTATTAGATAATGACTCATATGTTTATACATTTTCTATGAGGATATTGTGATTATGACCATACAAGCATGCATGATGTTAAATCCATGTATTTTCATGTTGATGAGGTATTTTATGCACAAAATTCATATGTGATGCCATTCTTGTATGTTTGTTGAGAAAATATTCTTATAGGTGCATTTGTGATGTTAGAACCCATAAAAGATTATTTTGTAATTTCTCTATGATGTTTTCATTCATATTAAAGATTAATTATGCAATTTCATGCATTTAAGAGTTATTTTAGTTTGTTTTCATGATTTATCAGTAATTATGTAAATTCATGCTTTTTAACCACTTTAGTCACCTTCCATAATTTAGGGGTTATTATGTAATTTCATGCATGTTTGCATCATCTTAATCATTTGCACTAATTTAGGACCATTTATGCAATTTCATGTGTTTTAGGGTCATTCTAGTAATTTGCCATGATTTAGGACCACTTAAGCAATTTCATACATTTTAAGGTATTTTAGTAAATTTTTATGATTTAAGGGTTATTATGTAATTTCATGCATTTTAGCATTATTTTAGTCACTTTCCCTGATTTAGGGGTTATTATGTAATTTTATGCATTTTTAGGCTATTTTAGTCATTTTCCATGACCTCAGGATTTTGGTACAATTTCATGAATTTTTGGATGCCATCTAGTCTTTTTCCAATTACTTAGGACTTTTATGTTATATCATACATTTTATATGTTATTTAGGTCATTTTCCTTGATCTAGGGACTTTTATGTAATTTTATAAATGTTGGGGTCATTTACGTCACTTTTCAGGATCTAGGAACTTTCATGCAATTTCATGTATTATAAAGATATTTAAGTCATTTTGCATGGATTACGAGTTATTATGCAAAATTGCAAGCATTTAAATCCTTTTCTATGATTTAGGGACTATTCCATAATGTCCATGCATGCTAGGTCTATTTAGATTATTTTTCATATCCAAAGGATCATTTTGCAACTTCATATATGTACTTTGGAGTCATTTTTATGATGTTATATTTTTAATTTAATTTGTTTATATGTTATATATAATATAATATCTTTTCAAAAATCCAAAGCAATATCTCTTAGTTAAAATAGTCCATGGGTATGCTTCCAGTATATGGAATCACTTTATCTATTATTTTATAAAAAGGAATACTTTATTTAAACAAGTAAATCGAAACTTTTAATTTTTTGAAAGATAAAACTTTCGTATTATTATGCAATTTCATGCATTTTTAGGCTATTTTTGTCATTTTCCATGATCTGAGGACTTTGGTACAATTTCATGAAGTTTTTGATGCATCTAGTCATTTTTTAATGACTTTGGGACTTTTATGTTATATCATGTATTTTAATGTTATTTAGGGCATTTTCCTTGATCTAAGGATTTTTATGTAATTTTATGAATGTTAGGGTCATTTAGGTTATTTTTCATGATCTAGGAACTTTCATGCAATTTTATGTACTATAAAGATATTTAAGTCATTTTCTATGGCTTAGGAGTTATTATGCAAAATTCCAAGCATTTAAATCATTTTCTATACCATTCCATAATGTCCACGCATGCTAGGTCCATTTAGATTATTTTTCATATTCAAAGGATTTGCAACTTTATATATGTACTTTGGAGTCATTTTTATGATGTTATATTTTTTAATTTAATTTGTTTATAGGTTATTTATAATATAATATCTTTTCAAAAATTCGAAGCAATATCCCCAAGTTAAAATAGTCCATAGATGTGCTTTTAGTATATGGAGGTTACTTCATCGATTATTTTATACAAAGGAATACCTTATTTAAATAGGTAAATCAAAATTTTCAATATTTTGAAAGATAAAACTTTCATATTTCTTCAGTTCTTTGGAGGGATAAGGAAAATATTTTGATTATCAAAATTGATTAAAACTTGATATAAAAATGATATCAATTTCAAATAATTTCAAATATGAGAATCATAATTAGGTATTAAAATATTAAAATCAATTTGAATCGAGATTTAGGATAACTTGTGATTAATAGGTATAGTTTTATAGGCGTCACGAAAGGGATATGTCTCACTCTACACTTAATTGACCCCTAAACGAATCTCTAGTTAGTATGCAGACCTTGGAGCTTGTTATTAATGGTTTTGTAGCCCCTAAAATACGAGCCGCAATGTGACAAATCTCACCCAGCTAAAACTAGATTAGTGGTGACTTCGAATTATTTTATCATTTTATAATGACCATTTAGGGTTAAGTTAGGCATGCAATTCATCTAATAATTAAGTCTCGCCCCAATAAGAGAAAGCAAAATTTATTTGTTTAAGTCTCGCATGTTAGATTCGCATTTGACATGTTACAACAACTTGGCGACTCCGCTAGTGACATTTAAATAGTTAAACCTAGAATTAATTGATTAATTGGTTTTAATCGATATTTAATTAAAATTCCCTTAATTTTCTTAGATAATAATACATGTATTGTTATTGCTGTCATTTGGATTATTCACTTGTTGTTATTTATTTTCCTATTATAATATTCAATTGTTATATAAGCATTTTTGCATATGGGTTGTAGAATAAGCGATTAAAGGTTTGTTTGTTTCCCTTGACCAAACTGTACACAAGCACATGCATTAGATTCTCCTATAGTGTGTGGAAGGGGGCATATGTGATTCAATATTTTAGGATAGGGTGAAGTAGCTCTGCCTTCTGAAGCATTACACTTTATCTGGGTCAGTGAAAAACCTACTAGTGTAAATTCCTATCGTTTTTGAGCTATTAGCTTTGCATGGGCAACGAAAATATTCCTACGCGAATTAGACTTTTTTTGACAAAAACTCATGATGAGTAAGGATATGGGTACCTTTATGACTCAAACTTTTAAAATAGTCAATGGTTAATGTACATCGATTTTGTGTTATTTTTTTCCTCAGCCCCAAATGTGTTGTAATACCTTGATAAATTTTCTCGAGGTAAATTTTCAGCAAATATTATCTTGCCTTTTATTATTGCAAGAATAAAAGTTTCCATAACAAAAAAAAAAGTTTTTTTAGTTTCTTTTTCTAATTGGAATGAATTTTTAGGAGAAGGAAAAATGACAAATGAGATAAAAAAATAAAAAAAATGAAAAATGGAAAATTGAAAAA
Source organism: Adansonia gregorii (assembly GCA_038382025.1). Lineage (NCBI taxonomy): Eukaryota > Viridiplantae > Streptophyta > Magnoliopsida > Malvales > Malvaceae > Adansonia > Adansonia gregorii. Next base: position 13,601,793 of record JBBYHO010000003.1, on the reverse strand, counting down.
AATCAAAAGGATACAATGAAAAAAAAAAGAAAAAAATGTTAGAAAAAATTTTGAGGCACCCATATCATATGAGAAATAAAATGGTTTTAGGATTTATTTCCTTTAATCTTTTACATTCATGCCTTGACATCTTGTGCATAAATTAACGAATCTCTTTTAAGTTTTCATGCATTCTATATGTTTCATGGAATCATCATTATGCTTGTGCATTCATTACTTTTTGTTCATTGCATGGAAAAGGTAAAAACATGGGGGACTAGTAAAAGGCAAGAATCGATGCATTAGAGTGTATATATAAGAATTGGGCATGAAGTTTAGGGAATGAAAAATTAGCTTAACAGATTAGTAAGAATAGTCGAAGGTTTGCATGAGACAAGAAAGGAACTCGGCCTAGAAGCATTATCATCCTCAATGAATCCAGAAAATCAATTTCAAAGATTGATTGGAAGCACAAGCAAATGATTTGGAAAGAATAGTTGCAGGAATAGGAAACGAGATCCGATAGATAAAGGAACAATTGTTTAGTTGACAAAAGTCATTAGAGATCTTCTAAGTGATCCTTAAAAGTCACCATTGCCTTAGAACCAACCTTTGGCACTTAGGGACTCGAAGATTAGATCGAGCATACCTATAGGTGGAGTAGCATTGAACAACAAAATGGAAGAAGATCAAACTGCTCAGTTAAATCAAAGAGACCAAATTCAAAGCCACGTAAGAAGACAAATTTCCCTAGTAACTCAAATCATCTAAAGAGGTGGAAAAAAGAAAAAGGCTCTAGAAACATATTGTGCATAAAGGCATACCCCTAATCGAAAAAGTTTCAATTCAAGAGCAAGGTGTAGGCTATGTAGACTTCGTTGGGATTTCCAAATCAAAATTGCCAGTGGAAAGCTTGTCAAAAACAACACAGGGCTTAGAGATGCCATAAAATTTCAACCAATTAGAAGAGAGGATCTAAGCCATTGAGAGCGAGTACAAATTCAAAGATACGAGAGAGTTTTCACTGGTCCTAGATGTGATTATTCTGTAAAGTTTAAAACTCCATAGCTTGAAAAGTATGGTGGATTCTTATGCCCAAAAATTCATCTAACATCATATTATCACAAAATAATGAGGCATACTTGGAACAAGAAGCTACTTTTCCATATTTTTCTTGAGAACTTAACTAGGTAATGTCTGAATGGTATTCCCTGTTCGAAAAAGGCCATTTGTGAAACTTTCTTTAGCATTTCTAGACTAATACAAATGTATGTTACAAATGGCTCTGGATTGATGGACCTTCCAAAACATGAGGAAGAATCTTGATGAAAGCTATAAGGAGTACGCCTATTGATGGAAGGATATGACCACATAAGTCTAAAAGCCTTCCACTAATAAAGAAATTCATGACTGTTTTATTAACACTTTTCCTCCTCTATACACGACAAGTTGGTTGGAAATGCATTCTCTGAGTTTGTAAACATATTGTTTGCTGTGGGAAGAATTAAACATGGCATAAAGACTAGAAAGATCACATGCATGAGTAAAATAACATTAATAGGGCAGAAGGGCAACGCTATCAATGAATGCATAGAAGACTCAGTCGTTAGCAATAAGAATAAAAGAAAATTAAGGGAACAAAAAAATCTATTCAAACTTAATCCTTGCCTCTAACCTTTTATCCATCAATGGATTCTGCAAATCCATCCCCATGTTCTAGAACCTTTCACATAAGCTTACCTAGTCCAAAGTGTGGATGTTTAAATGGATCAAAAGAACAGTGTAGATAGTTCATGGAACCAAAAGAGAAAGAGAGATAAATTTTATCACCCTATGCCAATCTCTTACTAGAGTTTTCTAATTTACTTGCTCAGAGTTAAATGATTTTCACTATCTAGCAAAATCTAGAAACCTCCTTACCTAGATGGTACAATCCAAGTGTTAGATGTAAATATCATTAAAGGTAAAAGGCCACTCCATGCAGATTATGACGTATTTAAGAGAAAAGTGCAAGCCCTTAGAACACAAACTCGAAAAAATTCAAAGAGCTTGATTATGCTTAATGAAGACAATTAGCCTAAGGGGTGTCGACTCCATGGTAGTATGCCAATCAATTGTAGTTTCTATTTTAAGTTTAAGTTCTTTCATTTTTCATTTAAAAAATTGTGAACTATGATTTGAAATGAATGAAGTTAAATCTGTGAGCATACATCCTGTCTTATTTTTTAGATTTCGGGTGTTAATGATTTTTAATATCAAGGGTAATGAGAACCTTTTAAGAAGATTTCAATAGGGTCGGTGATCGCCACTAGATAGGATTTTCTTTAAAAAAAACTAAAATAATGAAAAAAAACTTTACCTCCAGTTTTTTGTTTCTTGTCATTTAAATAAAAACCTTTTGAAAACAAACTTTTCTTTCTGGATTCCTTAAAGGATGAACAAACAAGTTATGCTCATAAATGATTTGTATACTGATAGGCTGACATGTGTTAAAATGATGCTAGGAGTCTAAGATCTTCCAAATTCACTTGGATAACCTTAGTCCACAGATTCCTTAACACTTATTCAGATCATTGATAAGAACCAACATGAGTTAAAAACACTTTTCTCAAAGATAAATTGTTTTTCACCCAATGCCCCATAAATAGAGTGTGAGATTTGCAAGGTTTCCTCTACCAGTGCTATTTCTTTCTTGAATGTCTAATAAAAATTAAGGTTCGTTGGTGGCTATGATGTTGATAATTTTGAAAAGCACACATTAAAGCAAAACATTGAAAAGAAAAAAAATTAGGTGCAACATCATGTTATCAAGGTACTCAAAATGATTTTAAAAAAAATTATCATCTTTCCTAAAAAAAAGCTAGTCAATTCAAATGGTTTTGTTTGGGATAAAAAAATGGTCATCTTTCTTTATCCTTTCATAAAAACAAAATTTATTCCATTTCGGTCCCTTCAAGCCTAATGAATTATTCTTTTTGAAAACCCTAATCAAAGATCACCTTTTACATTCAGAAGGCAAGGCAAAATGAAGCTTTAAGATCAAAAGGCTCAAATCTCATTCTAAAGCTACAAGAAAAGCATGCCTATTAGCATGAGGCCAAAATGAAGATAGATCAAACTTCAAGACTTGAGTTCCATTATAATGAAAAATTGAAAATGAACAAGATAAAAAAGTAGACAAAAATAGAGAAAAATGAAAAAAAAAAGGATCAAGAAATAAAAATGTATCTTATCTTGAAAGACATGCTAGATGGCATTCATTTCTGAAGAGAAATGAACTTTGACTTAATCACCCTCAAACACATAATTTAGGCCTATCTATCATTTCTTTCTAAACTATGAGTGAAGGCTTACATTACATACCTAAAAAAAACTATTTTGATCAGACATAGCTATTTGAATTATTGAGCTTATTGCTAGGAAATTCTTAGAAAGTTACATTTATTGGATAAGTTTTTAGTCCTCAACAATATGATAGGGCAAAAAATTAAAGCAGTTTTAGGGTGAAAACCCAAAAAGGGCAATTTAGAAGAAACTTAGAGATTTTGCAGTCACTTTCAACTCGATAGAGGTAGCCACCTAAAAAGAGGAAACCCTTTTATGGATAAACATCTTCATGCGAGCTTAAGGGGATGTAGTGCCCTTTTACTTTTAAAACTTGGCCATTTTAAACTTCAGCGGGAGGATTAAGTTTGGTACTAGGCTAAAGTTCCTAACATTAACACTATTATATAGTTCGATCCCTTCTATAGCCTTTTGTCTTTTTTCAAGAAGCTGTAACTTCCTTTTTTAATCTTTGTTTTAGCCTGCTTTTTGCCTTTTTGTTTACACTTTTCTTTCTCATCAATGTTAGAAACTGCTAACTCTCCTTATACTACTGTGGTTCTCACACTTGCCCCTTGCGAAAGGGCATCAAGATTAATAACAATGGCTGTAGTGGATTAGCTAGGGGATGTTTTGTTACACATTTTAGGCATTTTCTAGCTTTGCGTTTTGAGCATTAGTCATCTATCCATCAACTAGTACCCTCCGGATCCCCCAACAAGAGTATTAGTATTACTTTCTAGTTGCTGGTGAATTAGCTCCCTTACCATTAGCAATTCCATCATTCTTATGGCCTGTGCTTACAGTTCTTTTTGTTTTTTCATCATGGCCTCTTAAGCCTTGGATGACTTTTCTCTAATTAATCTTGCTAGGTGGTCTTCAACTATTTTTCTTGCTTCATATTGAGTATGGTATCGATGAGTTGGTGGTGGTTTGGTTGGTCTTTTTAAGTTTGCAATTTCAAACCAAAAAATTCTATATTTTCTTGAGTTAAAATATCGTTTATAAATTGATGAAATTAATCAATGTATGAATATAAAAGTATGATGTATGTATGCATGGTATGAACTTATGAATATATAAATGCACTTGTGAGAATGCTTGCTTTAGCAAAAGATTCCAAACTTGAAATATTTTTATTAACTTTGTAGAGAACTACATATTCACATTGTTGATCATACATTAATAACTCCCAAGAAAAGTCTTAATTTGCTTATAATGCTTTTGAGCCTCTTTTAAAAATTTTAGTACAATAGTTACTTCATCTGCTCCACCATCTTTCTAGCTTAAGTAACAATTGAGTACATTTGTTCCATGAGATGATCAATATACATCATCAACCTATACACCCAGCTTCCTATCTTTAATGCTTATTTTTAGTCTACCATAATTTGTCATCTCAATATGCATCTATGTCTTGGTAGGCTCGTACTAAAGCATGAATATCATCTTCTCTCCATTGCAGTTTTAGTCATATCTCCATAATAGTTATTGTAAGGGCTTCTTTTTTTTCAAGCAATTGGGATACCCTTTCATGTTCTTGATCCAGGATGACTCAGAGTCATCTATGTTTCTCAATGGATCTCCTTAGCTAGGGATGAGTATCAATATGTCCATTTCTTTTTATTTCAAAAATAGTTCCCTCAACTTCCCCTTCCAGGGCATTGGCTTTCCAAATCTCCAACTCTTCCCTGAGTTTATGCATTTCTTCCATCATTCCCTTGGAAGTCTTATTAGAGCTCTTCAATTTTTTGTTTTGTTCTACCCAGTTTGACTTTCTCAAATTATATTTTCCCTTCATACTTATGACTTTTTTTTTTCATTTGGCATCTATCTTCATTCTTAAATAAGTAACTTTTTTTTGAGGCACCAATTCTTATCTCTTATTCTTTTTTGTTCCCTAGTGACTTCCTCTTTAATCAAATCAACCTCAAAAGGCATGATAAGCTCTGGTCAGATAGATACTCAAGGAATGGCCTCAACTGTGCCAAGAATAACCATGTTACATCCTTGGATTTTCTTCCAAGTATCATAGCCGAGCATGGTATTAATTGTTTATGCACATAACCTAGACTCATATCTTTCCTTCCATTTAAGAACAACTACCTAAAGTTGTTTTCTATAACTTTTACCCTGATATTCAAGATTTTTGCTGACTAGTCCTAAAGTCATCAAAATAAATTGTTGAGACCCATATTGTCTTAGTACTAAAAGTGATGCATAGCCTACAGTGCCCTAAATACCAAGCAAAGGCACAAATAGCAAATCCCCACATTGATAAAAAGAAGCTTTGGTGAAAACAAAAGTGCTCTCCATATTATTTCTTTGGAAGCCAAGTTCTTGAATGTCTTAACCCATTGACTCTTGCTTCCTGATTTAGGCCATTCTTTCTCGATGAACTTTTAAAGAGGGGCAAAATGTGAAAAATAGCTTTTGACCCTCTTAGCTCTTTCACCTAAAAATGACTCTAGCCTAAGTATACAACAATAGAGCACTCACAAAAAATCTCCCTTGATCTTCCTTTCGACATGTTTTGAGTGCTTGAATTATCTCAGCTAGAATGGCTGAGGCTAGATGCATATTCCTTTGTAAATGGCTGAACAAGTTTATCGCTATTACTTCTACATGTCTTAATACTTTCAGGAAGAAAACCAACCCATAAATGTCTAAAGACAAATGGGTCGAGTGCCTTTTCAATATTGGAGCATACTCGGATGCATTCTTATAGAAGCTACCAAGAAATAACACTAATGTTTCCCTTCTACTCGATATAAAAGCAACTTGACTTAAAATCTATGTCAAGAACTTTACCTAATTTCTTATGAAAACTAGCCAGATTGCATTCCTTATAGTACATAGGCCTTATTTCCAAAGGTCCAAGCCTAAGCAGAGCAAGATCTCTTCCAAGTTGGAGTAATGTTGTGCAAATTGAACAACAAACATCAGAATGATGGATTCGAAAACTAGATCACAGCCCAAATTAACTGCTCATCGAACTGTATCTTAAAGAGTAGTGCGATCTACCCATATTTCTCAATAAATTGGGTCACTTTGCATTTCCCTATCAATCTTATATCACTGCCAACTCTCAAATTATTCTGATTGAGATCCAGAAGTGTAATCTTTGACAACTCAGATAGAAAACTCTTTGATATGCAATCCCAATGCTCTTTTTGATCCAATTCTAGTTTAATGTCAACCTCTTGAAAATCCTTGAAAATAATTACGGCATGTACTCATTAAGCCATAAAGTTATATGAAATTAACTTGAGCGAAAATTCTATTGAAAATAAGCATTCTTGTATACATATGAAAAATGCACAAAAAAGAAGAAAATAAAGAAAATAAAGCAGCATATGTATGCAATATTAAATTCAAATCACAATAAACTTAAAAAAAAACAATACAATTGCAAATTATCTAAATAAATAAAAGTTTTAAATTATCCAAATAACTAACCTAAAATTTCCAAATAAATTAGAATATTCAGATAAAGAAAGAGAGAGAAATATGTAGTTTTATCCCTTTAGGTGTTCTTAATTTTTTGGTGATGTCTAAAATCAGGTGTGATTTTTACAAGGCGATCAATATAGTTCACTATATGAAGTTTAAGGTCAAACCTCAAAGCCAGTTTTTTAGCTCTCTGAGCCTGAAAAAGACTAACAAGAGACCCTATCTTTACTTGTCCCAGGTTTATGTTGGAAAATGTTCAATTCAAGTGGGAATATCTTTTATGCTTGTAACGAGGATAAGACCTTGAGCAGGTTTAGGAATTTACACCCTAGAGGCTTTGTACTGGCACAAACAGAGGCCACACCTCACAAGGCAGAGCTACTTCACTTTTTTCTAAAAATATTAGGTCACCTATGCCCCTTCCATAAATTTGGAAGAGAACTAATGCACATGCTCAGCATGTGCGAAGTGATAAATGAACTTTTTTATGATACAATATTAAAAATAAAATCTTAACCTAAACCCTTGATAGATAATACAAAAAAATAGATTAGTGCAAAATTAACATATATTTGAAATAATAATAAAATTTTGGAAATATTGAGAATTATAATTAAATATCAGTTGAAACTAAATTAATCAAAATTTAATTAATATGTAACTAATTTTAAGCCTAACTCTCTAGTCCCCAATAGAGTTGCGAAGTTGTTACGATGTGGCTCAGATATGAATTCTAATCAATCAGACTTAAAAAGCAAGTGTACTCCTCGTTCCTATATATATATATATCATTATTTTTTATTTTTAAAGACTGGGTTATCAAGATGAATCGCTCATTCAACTTAACCCTAAACAGTCATTATAAAACAACTATTTATCTTAAAGTCGTTATTAATCTATTTTGGTTAGGTGAGATTGGTCACCTATTAGAGTTCAAATTTCAAGGGTTATGAAACCTTTAAAAACAAACCTTGAGTTTTGCAATAATACTAGAGATTGGGAGTCAATTACAATCACGAGTAAGGATTGATCCCTCTAATTACACCCGATAATCGATACCTAATGATGTGTTAAATTGAATTTGGATTTCTATTCATTTTCGGTGTCAATATTTAATTATAATTCCCCTATATATAAATAAAATAAAATTTTATAAAATAAATTTATTATTCAGTATGAGAAATTCAAGAATTTAATATTTTTAAAAATTAAAATATCTTCTATACCCCACTGGAGGATCGAAGGAATACAAAAAAGTGTTATCATTATCTCTTTCGCACCTCATTGAAAGACCAAAGGAATACGAAAATTTTTAAAAACCAAAATAACTTTCATACCCCATCACAGAGTCTAGGAAACATAAAAGCTTTTATTTTTACAAAAGTTGAAAAATACCAATTTTCAAGTTTTTTAAAAAGATATCTCATTATTAAAATAATTCATAGAACCCCTCTCATATACTGGGAGAAATTTCGTATACTACTTTAACTTGGAACACTACCTTCATTTTAAAACTTTGAGTTTACAAAAAATAATAAAAATAGTCATAGGGCCCAGTTTTGACTACAGGTACAAAACTGGACTCTAAAGACTTAGATTTAGTCGAAGAGACCATAATGTCCCCTACAGTGTATCTTCAACATGACAATATCTCGATGATCCTAAAATACTCAATTCTAAGGTAAATTATTACAATACACCAAAGTATACCATCAAAATGAAAGTATCTGATACCTTAAAGGATTCAATGATAACATGAAATGACAAACCTATCCCTAATGCATAGCTTTGACATGAAAGTGTCTCAGTGATGCCAAAAAACTCGATTCTAAGATAAACTACTAAAATGCCTCTAAAGTATACCTTCGATGTGAAAGTATCTTAGTAACCCTAAAGGACTTGATAATGATACAGAATGACAATTGTACCCTAAATAGCTAAATAAGATGATAAATGTGACCTAAAATTTGAAAATTACTAATAGGTCCTTAAGTTTGTCAAAATTGCACTTCAAAACCTAAATGGTGGATAATGCTAAAATTACTTCTAGAATGTTCAAAACACCCTAAATGAGTAATTTAATATAAGAAATGACCTATTTAGTCATAAAATGGAAGACTTCATGGACGACTACTAAACTTCCTAAAATTATAATTCGGCCCTTAAGTGATTTAAAATACAAGAAACCATCATTAAATAAAATCAAAATACATGGAAAATATTTTTATTGAGCCCTACAGCATTAGGACAAGCACCTTAGGCCTAGAATTAATTTTTCTCAATTTTGCAAATAGGCTCTTATACTTTTTATAATTACTAAGTTGCCTCAAAATGCCAACAAATTAAAAAATTTCTATTTTTTTCCATCCATTACTCATTTGACTTAGGCGTAAATGCCCCTAGATAAGTTTGAAACAATTTAGAAATTATAGAATAGTCCCTCAAGGTTTGACCAAGCTAAAAAAATCCTTAAATGGCCTAAAAGATATGAAAATTGCATTTTGACCCCATAAATTTCGGTCAAGCAAAAGAATACTCTTAAATGAATTTGAAAAATTGGAAAAATTATGAAACAGCCCTATAAGTGCTGCCATGAACCAAAATAGTCTTTAAATGGCTTAAAAATTAAAGGAAAAAACATTTTAACCTATAAAGTTCCAACTATTTATAAAATAATCCCTAAAAATTTACTTTTCATGAAAGTAGAACTAAATGCATGTTAATGCCATCCTAGAGCACTACCAAGCTCAAAACACAATAAAAATTCCTAAAATATCAATATTCAAGAAAAATGACAAACTAGATGCAAAGAGAAAAAAATACTAAATACAACCATGCATAAGCCGTGAAATCCATCAACATTGGAATTTATTTTGGCACACACGAACATGATTTAAAGTATTTAAACTTTGAAAATATGGTTTTAAAGAAATTTAAACAAAAGAAAAAGAATGGTCACGGTTCCAAGCTTAGCTTTTAAAGCATGAAATATGCCACTACTTAAGCTTAATTAATGAAAAAGGATTATCAAACTACCATCAAGAGTTGAAGAATATGAAAATGAAGTGAATAAAAATAGAACATGAAATGAACAACATGAATTTTCAAGAAAAAAAAAACTACCTTGAAATCTTTGAAATGAATTAAATTCCTTTTCTCTTCTTTTCTTACTTTTTTTGGCTAAAAAATATGAGTGACAAATGAAAAACATCATCCCCTATTTATAAGGGAGAATGATTCAGCCATCCTTATTGGCCGAATTTCCATGCTTTTTTCATCCTTTTTTTATTTATTTTATAATTTGTTAACTTGTTGTGTTGAACATAATTATTAGTGCGTCATAAGCGTATGCTTTTGCCATTTTTCTTATAAGCCATCATTCTATTGTCATGATTTTACTAGTTTAGGTGGCATGATGATTATGTGGTACTTTTGGCCTAACTTAATGGAATTAGTTAGGAAGAAAATAAATTAATTAGAAAAGAATTTAATTCCAACTAAATTGAATTTCATGTAACTACATTAGTATATTATAAAATTAATTATGTAATAAATTAAATTAAAAATTTACAAGTAAAAGTAATCATGGAAATAAAGAAATAAATGCAATCAAAGTGCAAGAAAATCCTAATTGAAAATTTTAGAAAAAAAATGATAACAAATTAAAGCTCATGCACTAAAAAAAATAAAAATCTACATGATAAATCCAATTAAGAACTTAATCATTTGGGAATTCCAATTAAAATTCGATAAAAAATTAAACAAAAATATTGATATATATATATATATATGTAAAATTATCAAAGAAAAAAAAGAAAAAGGTCAATGGACTTTGTTAAAAAATTAGACATTAAAATGGGCTTACTGAGCTTGTTGCAAAATTAAAATGAGCTTGGTCGGCTCCTTGAAAGCTTTATGGGTTTAAAGACCATTAGCTAAATTTTAAAGTCTTAAGCCCATAAAATAGAAAATTTTCTTAGCCCATAAAAAATAAATAAATAAAATAAAATAAGTGAGAAAATATTTAACAGGTGATAATTCAACTAAAAATTTTCATAGAAAAATTTCAAGTGAACAAAATTAATTAAAAAAAGTTTATGAGAATTTAGAAGAAGTATGCCTAAAAGAAAAATAACAAAAAAAACTTTAAGCATTAAATGAAATGTTTCATATTAAAATAAAATTCATGAATAAAAAGAAACAAAATTCAATTATAGGAGGCTTTCTTTAACAGAAAAATTAATGTGATAAGAAATTTTATGTTTTAATCTTACTAAAATATTCGAAAGTATCTCAAGTGTTGAATTCCAAAACAAGAATTTTTGTAAATAAATTGAAAAATTTTACTTTTGAAAAGAACTGAACTTGTATTAATTAAAAATTACAATTTCATAAAAATTTTAAAAACTCTTTTATAAGAAAATATGCATTTAAAAAAAGGAAATTCAGAAAATGAATTAGAGTATAAAAAACTGAACTTGTATTAATTTATTGAAAGCATTAAAAAAAGTTACAAATTCTATACTTCAAAAATTCTACAAAAAAATTTTATAAAGCAAAAAATTTTGTATTTTGAAAAAATTCTAAAAATACATTTAAATTTATAAAAATGAATTGAATTTAACACATTATTCAAAATATTAATTAATAAAAATAATAAAAATGAAAACATGAAATCCAAAACAAATTTTATGAAATATTCATGAGTATGACACTTACAGTGTTGTTAAAAATTCAAATTTAATAAATAAATTTGAGAATTCGATAACTCATACTATAAAATGCCAATACAAATTTCTCTTAAATATTTTAGATTTTTTGGAGTGAGTATTGGCACAAATAACATATAGATACTAATAAAAATATGCAAGTGGTAGACTCTTAAAATTTCATGAAAAAATTTGAAAAATTCTTAAAAATTAAAAATTTGACCATAATATCTTATGCAGAAATAAATTCAAAATTTATCAAGAAAATATTTAAAAAACTAAATTTTCTCTTGAATATTCATTTTTTATTTGAGATTTATTCTTTTTAACCCTCAAAACTGCACCTTATCTGTCACATGTATATGAGGTCATTTAGATATGACCAAATAGGTCTTAAAATGCGTAGCCTATCTAGAAGAAACCGACCTTCACTATAGGGTTGTTAGGTTCTTAGTCTTAGATATTTAGGATTATCAAAAAGAAGAGGCCTTGATGAGATTAGGTGTCTATACCTAGCCATAGGCATACACATACCCTAAAGTGCACGATCAAGTGCCTATCTAATGATGCTATTACTGGGGTGTGAACCCTAGCAGTAGGGTGCATAGCTTTAGCCGATATTGAGGCTCAAGCCCCGATAGGGGGCTTGTGTCGCGTGGAGTTGTTACGGCACCTACATCTAGTGTGATTGGCTAGAATCCTAGTGCTAACCCTAGCAATATGCGTGCATGCACGGGTGCAATCCGCAGACTTACTTGGCTTGAGAAGCTATTGACTGCACTAGGTACTTTACAACAAAATAGTATGGCTAAAAGAAGAAATAGAACCTTATTAGATAGGGTGCAGTTCGTGATGAGTTATTTAGAGCTACCATTATCCTTTTAGGGATATGCATTATGAACAGCATGTTACATTCTGAACCAAGTTCCAACTAAGTTAGCTCCTAAGACTCTATACTATTATGGAAGGGCAAGAAACCATTGCTTAAACATATGATAATGTGGGGGTGCCCGACACATGTATTGAATGAGGATGCAAATAAATTGGAATCACATTCAAAATTATAAGTATTTTTAGGGTATCTTAAAGAGATAAAACGAGAATTATTTTATAACTTGAAATATGAGAAAGTCATTATTTTAACCTATTAAACTTTCCTTGAGGAGAGTTATACTAATGACTTTAAGCCTTAAAGTAAATGATGCTTAAAGAACTAGCAAGAGATAAAATTGCTCCATAGATTTTAGTCTTGGATCCTAATCCAAGTTCATAGAAAGATAAGCAAACGATCAACAACTAGGGAGCTTCATCATAGTAGAAAGGTTTCAAAGAAACCTAATTTATTCATGTATGATGATTAGATTTATCGATCAAAGGCCATCGAACATGAAAATGATCCCATCACCTATGATTAAGCCATAAGTGATGCTAATGCAAAGCTCTAGGAAAGGGTTATAAACAACAAGGTGCATTCTGGAATCTAACTAAGTCTAGGAGCTTATGTAGACCTCCTCGAAAAGATAAAACCTATAGGGTGTAAATGGGTTTATAAGAGAAAGAGGAACGCTGAAAGGAAATTTAAAACATTTAAAGCTAGACTTATAACAAAAGGATACATGTAAAAGGCTGGATTCGATTATGATGAAACCTTTTCGCCCATTGCGATGCTAAAGTCCATTTACATTCTTCTTTCCACTACAGTGGCTCTCAATTTGAGATCTAGCAAATAGACGTCAAGATGGCATTCTTGAATAGCCATTTTAATGAAAACATTTATATGATGCAACCATATAGGTTCGTAACAAAACATTGATGAACCTTGCTTTTATAAACATATTAAGGATGATAAGTGGTATTTTTAGTCTTATATGTCGATAACATACTACTCATTGAGAATGATGTAGGGAATTTGTCATCGATCAAACTGTGGTTGTTGTAACAGTTTGACATAAAAGATTTAGAGGAAGCTAATTATATTCTAGGCATTCGTCTCTTTGGAGATCGAACATTATAGCTTTGTCCCAAGCTTTATACGTAGTCAAAATTATTGAAAGGTATGCAATGTAAGATGCTAAGAAAAGTTCACAACCCTCTAGGGCAAGCGTTATTCTTTCATTGGATGACTTCCTTAAGATATCTGAAGAAAGAGAACGCATGAAGAAAATCCATTATGCATATATTATGGGTAGTCTTATGTATGTTATGCTTTGCACACACCCAGATATTTGTTATACAGTTGGTATTATAAATCGATATCAGTTGAATCCTAGAAATAAGCATTGGTAAATAATGAAGCATATACTCAAGTATCTAAAGAGAGCAAGGAATTATATGTTGGTATATTCTAGAAGGAACCTAACACCCATGGGATATATGGATTCAAACTTCCAAACTTGTAAGCATTTTAGGAAATTGACTTCAAGTTTGTCCTGAAAGGAGGCACCACTGTATGAAGAAATGTAAAACAAACTTGTATAGTTGACTCCATAATAAAGGCTAAATATATGGCTGCCTTTGAAGCATCTAAAGAAGCAACTTGGCTTTGCAAGTTCCTTAGAGACCTTAAGGTGATTCCTAGTATGGATAAACCTATTACACTTTATTATGATAATAATATGACAATAGAAAATACCAAGAAATCTAATCTACTACATTATAAGAGAGTTGGTGATAGATAGAGTGTTGAAGTCCATAGAATTGCATCTGAAGATAAACTTGTTGATATCTTTAGTAAAACTTTGGTGGCTAGGAGTTTTGAAAAGGCAGGTTAAGGCTATAAGAATGTGAGACATAACTTATTTACTCCCTTAGGGCAAATGAGAGATTGTTAGGAATGCCCTAAGGATGAAAGACATTATAATGTATTTCCTTAAGTTTAAACTGATTATTCATATTTATATATTCAAGTTTTTTCATTATGTCATTGCTATTCGGTCCTCGGTTATTTACAGTTAAAGTAAATGTAAGCAAATATATCTTATTAACTACTTGTGTTTATACCGTTAGAATGTTGCATATAATGAACTTTATATGTAGGAAGACAACACTCTAAGGTAAGTAGTTTAATTGATAGTTTGTACTCTATGAGGTAAATGTCAACTATTAACTCAAATGAAGACTATTATATTGTCTAAATCCAAATAGGGAGATGGTTTGTCTTGACCATCTAGAGCAAGTCAACTCTTAAGTCAAGACATAGATGTATCACCTAGAGATGATGATATATAGGACTACATCAAAGTGTAATTAATCTATTAATATATCCATTTACTTAGATTAATTTACTTTTGATATTCATTGTGTAATTACCTAAATTATGAGTAAGTAATTGACTCCATTTTTTTAACTTGTATACTTTGATATTCCAAAGGCTAAAGCGTCTCGAAATAGTAAGCTACTACACCGATTTGTTGGGTCTATGACTTATACTTGATGAAAGCTTTACATATAAATATCGAATCACAGCTCTATAAAAAGTTAAGATTATCCTCTTACAAGGCATTATACGGAATAGTAAAAATAGATAAGGCTTTGGTCATTTGTATATCAACTGATAAATTATTTACATATAGTGAACAATCATTTTCATATAAAAAGTGTAATGGAACTTTAACATAAAGTGATCAAGCAAGCAAGATAGATTTTAACCTTTAGTTGGTCACGGATATCATAGAAAGGTATTATGCATATGACAAAGTCATTGGACTAAAAGCCTATTTGTAAAGCTTATATAATACAGTATATAATTGGAATAGCAGTCTTAGAGTTTAAGTAGTATTAAGAATTATGTGATTATTTATTTAGCATAAAATAATTAATACATTAATTATTGAAACCTAATTATATATATCCAATTTGTTTCTTCACTAGCTTAACATAATTTTTTAATGGATGGTTATCAATCCGAAGACTTGAAGTCTATGATACTCTTTCTAAGATGAAGTTAAATTACCAATTATGGTAGACGCTTAAAGCTCACAAAAATTGATTCCCTTGCATCATTGCATTCAATTGCTATAGCATTCAACTCATTAACCTGAGCAATAATAGGCTTAGAGACCACCATTTTGAATTCCAATACGTGCTCAGAAGAAAGATCTGTTCCCCACATCCTTATCTTATACGTCTTCTCAATAGTTAAAATTCTAATGTAGCGTAGAAGTTGTAGAACACATTGAAAAGAGAATTATTAAAAGCTCAATGGGTGGTTGGGCAAAAGATGTAGTCCTTCAATCAACCTTTTTCATTTTCACTTCGTTTTTGGCCAGTAGTACTCAAATATTACGTAAGCAATTTTCAAGAAATTGATTTGACCGTAAATCTTCATACAACACTTATAGTTGCGGTCATTGAACCTTTTTGAGTTCATTACGTGAACATGAGGTAATGTTTTATTCAAAAATCTACTTGACCCCACTTTTTTACATTTGATTGCATAATGAAGCGTAATATTCTATTCTTGTATTTATTATTTTCTATTTAGAGCGAAAAACACAGCAACATCATCGTCAAGGTCTAAATAATATACTTTTATTTATAATTTATCGCTGACATAGGCAAACGGCATGCAAGTAGAAAACAAAAAACAACGGCATGTCTTTGTTCTGTACATGTAAAAGCAAGCGTAATTAATTCCAAGCATTGATAGGAGAAATTGGTAAATAAAGTAAATTCAAATCAAAGGCGGGACATAGCAAGAATCTGGTGATGAGGCTGAGAATCATACTGCGGAATTTCCCTGTTGACTTGGCTAGACTTCTTCTGGGTAACCTGAAAGCTTTTGGCCAAAGCTCTTAATTGGAATTTTTGTATTTTTCCCGTCGAAGTTTTGGGCAGCTGAGGTAAAAATTCCACCTTCTTCGGAACCATGAAATGAGGAAGATGTTTACGGCAGTACGAAATCAAATCGGCTTCCTTCACATCATCTGTTTGCCCAGCTTCGTTCTGTCTCACAGAGATAAATGCACAAGGGCTCTCCCCCCAGCGTGGATGCGGCATTGCAACTACTGCTGCCTCCATAACTCTTGGATGCCTGTAAAGAACCGACTCCAACTCTACGCTGCTGATGTTCTCGCCCCCAGATATGATCACATCCTTTGATCTGTCTTTAATTTCCAGGTATCCATCTGGATGTATCACCCCCACATCCCCGGTGATGAACCAGCCGTTCTTGAAGGCCTTTGATGTAGCCTCTGGGTCCTTTAGATACCCTTTCATGATGCTACTTCCACGCAACACAATCTCCCCCATTGTCTTACCGTCACGCGGCACACTTGTCATGGTTTCAATATTCTTCACGTCGACATCCGCAAGTGTCAATATGCTGATCCCCTGCCGTGCCTTGAGTCTTGCTTGATGATCCTGTGGAAGACTATTCCACTTGGCTTGCCACTCGCAAACCAGAGCAGGGCCGGTGGCCTCTGTCAGACCATAGGCATGCGTTAGATGGAATCCTAGGAGTTCCATTTTCTCGAGCAGTGAGGCCGGAGGGGTTGCACCGCCTGTGAGTATTTGGACGGGAGAGGCGATCTCACGGCGCTCGTGTGGTTTGGCTTCGAGGAGGATGTTGAAGACGATGGGTGCGCAACACATGTGCGTGACTTTGTGAGAAGCTATGTTGCGGTACATGTCGTACGCAGTAGTGTTGCGTAGACAGACGTTGGTCCCACCGCGTGCTGCTATTCCCCAGGTGAAGGTCCACCCGTTGCAGTGGAACATGGGGAGTGACCAGAGATAAACAGGTTCACTCCCCATTTCCCACCCCAAAATCAGGCTTAGTGTACTCAGGTATGCGCCTCTGTGACTGTAAACAACTCCTTTAGGTTCAGATGTGGTTCCGGACGTGTAGTTGAGGGAAATGGGATCCCACTCATCATGGATTTCAATGGGGACGAATCTTGGATTGCCCATGTGGACTAATTGCTCATATTCCAACTCACCCAGTCGGATACCTGTCGGCGACTCGATGTCATCTATGACAATAACCAAAGGAATCGAGGACTCAGCTGCTGCAGATGAGTCGCCCATCAAAATCCGGAGAGTCTCGCGTGCCACCGGCACAAACTGATAGTCCACAAAGAACACCTTGGCCTCGGAGTGGCGAAGAATGGTGGCCACGTTCTTAGCATCCAGCCTGGTGTTGATGGTGTTGAGCACGGCCCCAGCCATGGGAACAGCAAAATGCATCTCGTACATGGCTGGAACATTAGGAGCCAGAACGCACACCTGCCAATAATGGGGGTTTTTGATTAATGTTAGAGAAAAAAAAGAAAAGAAAAGAAATACTAGTGTGTGTGTGTATATATATGCACGTAAATTGTAAATGATGAATGAAGAATAGAAGAATCACTCGCAACATTATTTTTGAGGATATTAAGAGAGACGAGAGAGGAAGCGAGACGACAGCAACGTTCGTATGTTTGATGCCAGGTGAAACGGGTGTTCTCGTAGATGACTGAAGTTCGGGTAGCGTAAACATCGCTAGCCCTTTTTAGGAAAGTCAAGGGAGTAAGCGGCACATAATTGGCCTCGCATTTGGGAAGTTGCTCCATTTTATTGCTTTTTGTTTGATGATCGTAGAGGAGCAAAGCAAGTTAACAAAGAGAGAAGGGAAGAACTAGCTAGGATTGAACTGATAGATTGCTAGGCTTTGCTAGGATTGAGGGAGGGAGGGAGGCAGGGAGGGAAATTTATATGTGGAGAAAGGGGCGTTGGCAGGGTTGGGAGACACGTTGGGTAGGGTTGGACTGGAAAGAAAATATGTAAATGGAAACTACTTAGATATTTCATTGCGATTGATTGCATTATATTAATCGTGAGTTTGAAATATGGATTCGTTGAGTTGACCCGAACAACCCTTCCCCGTTCACACATTCCCCTCACCCCCACACCCAGGCCTTGCCCTCGCCCATTGTTTTCCTTTTTGTCTTTTCCACTTTGGACCAACTAGATTACTTGTTTGGCATGTGGGGCTGCTTGACTTCATCACTATCACATCTTTATTTAACTTCATTTTTTTCTTTTAACTGCCATTCTGCCACCATCTGTATTATTCCTAACTAACTTCCCAATCTCACTACACTTGTATTCTAATTGTCTTTAACGATAAAACGCACACAACATTATCAAATACTTTCTTTTCTCTACTTCTACAATTTCTTTAAAACAATATTGCAATAATGATCTATGACTAAAAAGTTGGATTGAAATTAAATTGATTTTATCAATCAATTCAATTTTATTGGTATTATCTTTAAGTGATCACTGCAAGAGAAAAAAGGCATTTGTTTGACGGTATTATAACAAATCACAATCTCAATCAGTCAATCAGAACTTTTTCCTTAATTTTTCCTTCATTTTTTTTAGAAGTTAATAATAAAAAATTACTATAAATGGATGCAAATTTGTGCTGGGTGTTGCACAGGTACAAATAACGAAATCACGTTTTTGGGTTAAGGAAGTCTAAAGAATTTGTCATATCCTCCTCCATTATTATATTAGATTTAATGTCTCATATAAGCTTTGAAGTATTGAAAATTGATTAAAGCAGTATTTGTATTAAAAAATATTTATTAATATTCCTGAAATTTCAATTTTTGTGTATCAATCTACATACTTTGGTGTAATTGGCCCAAATTCAAATATTAAAAAGTTAGAGCTTAACCCAAAAATTACGGTTCAAAACTCCTCTTAAGTTCGATTGAGTTTTATTTTTAATGTATTCGCTTAGTTTGAGATACAAATTGAATTATTCAAACTCACTCAATCAATTTCGATTACTTTAAAAAACGAAATCAATTTTTATATTTAACTTTAAATTTGATTATTTGTGTTTGAAATTGAATTTAAAATTTAAATTAAGATTTTATTCAATATTAATTAAAAATAATAAAAATATATATTAAAAATAAAAAGACTCAATTAGATTCGGAAGTTAAGATATTCAAACTTCTCTCACAACCATAAGTACTCTAGATAGAAGGACATGTGACTCCCACGTGACACTCATTTGCTATCATGTGTTGTGTTTTTTTCAGAAAAAAGAGAGAACTTTTTTTTTGAAAATTGTAAAAAATTTAAAATTCAAAAATATTGGTTTTAAAAAATAATGAACTTTAAAATATTTGAAACAAAAAAAAATTAACAATAAAATGATGGTTATTACGTCACATAATTTACAAGATATTATCTGTTTTGATTCGTTATAAATCAAGTTCATATTTCACAAATGATGTTTAAAATAAAAAATAATGTGAACAGTTAAGTACTTAATTGAGATTCAAAAACTTTCTCTTTGCAAAGGTGATAGCCTCTGTTATCAACCAAGGGTTGTGAATTCTATCTTAAACCGGTGGTTTATTGTTAGCATCATTAGCATCTTTAAAATCAATTTTGATATCAAATATCACAATTCATAATGATTTATAACCTTGTTATAGTTGCCGACCGCCCTAATGAAGGGTCAGTAATCTTTAGGGCGATCGCCTGCTAACGACCTACCTAGCAAAGGATCAGTAATCTTCAGGGCGATCGCCTAGACACATCTGACCCAATCTGACACCTCCGATGGCGACTTAAATGCGGAGTTGACGTCTACTAAAGGGATGGCCGGCCGACTGGGCTGACCACTAGACAACAAAGCCTGACACCTAGCTCGGGGTGAGCCACCTCACCATCAGATCACCTACACTATGTTTTCAGACAATACTTATAAAAGGGTAAGCAAACCCAAAGGTAAGGGATCGACTCTCTGGCTGGTTCTCCATTTTCTAGAATCTCTATCACTATATCTCTAAACATCCCATACTAACTTAACCATCGGAGAGGGCCCTGAAGTACCTACTCCGGCACCCTTCTGACCTTCTTTGTGTTGCAGAACCACAAGCGACCTCAATAATTGGCGCCGTCTGTGAGAAAAAGAGCAAAAAACCATGGCTAACCAACATGCTGACGCTGTTCCACAAAACACTCAATCACCCCCTGAAGCGATGAACCTTACTGAAGTCCCGCCAGCTCCAGCAATGCCTAACTCATCAAATATCCAAGCCTCTCATATACCTATCTCGTTGCCTTCATGGCTATCTCACTTACCATTAGTATATTACCAAAACTTATGGGGACTGATCCTGCCGTTGCCCACTTCCATTCCACACCCTGACCCAACCACTAGACCGAGCACCACGGTCCCAGCAACCATTACCACAAACACTATACGCACACCCTGTGATACCTCGTTGCCTCCATCCATCCAACTTAGTACACCTACTAGCTAGCCAGATTACCATGCGCAGTACCAAGTGCAATTCCAAGCCATTGCCAGCCAACTGGCCGCCATTCAACAATAGCAGATGCAATTGGCCTAACCTGTCAACTCGCAAACCAACCGCCATACTCCATCTGTTGATCCCCCCAATCAAAACACCATTACCAACCAACAGTCAAACACACAGAAGAGAAACAATACAGCCGACCGGGCTACACGCCTCATAGTAGGAGAGAGCTCTTGCTTTACTCCAGTCCCTCGGAGAGCAACACAGGGAACTTCTCAGCACCCTAGTGGACGCAGCGAGTTCGGATCCACTCTAAACCTCGCTCAGCAGGTAGCAGCCTTGAAGCAAGAAATCAAGTAACTCGGTAACCCGAGAAAGGACAACTAGGAATGGTTATCTGAGGACCATAATCCCCTCTCACCGGATATTCGTCGAGTACAAGTCCCTTGCAAAGTGAAGCTCTCTCCCGACACTTACGATGGCAAGTTTGATCCAACCGATCACCTGAACCATTTTCACGCTTTTCATAACCTGCGCGATGTGCCGGACGCCATCTAATGTCGTATCTTCCCGATGACACTCTGTGGACTGACACGGACCAGGTGGTATTCCTTGAACCCGGGGTCTATCACTGTCGCGACGTACCCCAAGGTGGATCCTCGCAGATCTAAGAGTGCGTACGACTTAAAATATTATCCTGACTCGAAAATGTCTTCTTGACTAAGACC
>JBBYHO010000003.1:13569464-13580231 GCA_038382025.1 Adansonia gregorii | reverse complement strand
AAGCACATGGACTTTTGCTTTCGCGCACCAATCCTTTCCTTATCAAATCCTCAACCTGTTTTTGAATTTCCAGCCGCCGAATTGGTGGCATTCGATGTGCTGACAAGTTCGGTAAAGATGCTCTAGGCAAAAAATGTATAGCATGTTGAATGCTTCTCATGGGTGGCAACCCCTGTGGCAAACTGTCACAAACTGACAAAGCAAACTCTTCCAACAACTCTTGAATTACAGCAGGTTGTTCTTTAGAGTTCTCATCATCGCCAGACTTATTTATAACCTTGCTGGCTTCATTCTTTAAATCATCTTTATCATCTTGGCCAGCAGTAGTCATCACCCTCCTGAGTATCAAGGATTCTGCTTGTGCAAGCTATATATCTATGTACCCTTCATCGTCATTATATTCATCATAAATTGGATCTGGCAGCTCTAGATCTTCTTCTTCAAAATAAGTTTCTATAATGGCTTTACATTTTAAGTGGTCTTCCTCGGGTCACTCCATGTGGAAATCATCACTTGGATCTTTGCTCCTCCTCCCGTTAACTCAAAGCATGCAATAGTCGATCTTTCAATCTGCTTCGTACTACAAAGTTTGTAGGTCCAGCATTATGGAAAGGGTTCTCAAGCTCTCCTTCATCTGAAACATCTTCAAAACCACCTTCTAGCAGGTCAAAAGGATTGTGGTCACCTTCCGGTATCTCCATTCAGGCTCCCACATCTATTGGTCGCAGCAAAGCTTGTATAGCTTGCGACAAATCCTCCACCATGCGCTTCAACTCGATCAATTCTGTTTGCTGTTCTTGATTCTCTCTTCCACGACCTCTTGCACGTCTTGCCATGGCTCTAATACCAAATTGATGCAAGGCAGAGATGATAGGAAATAGCAAGAACACAAAAGAATTGAAAATAGTAGAGAAAGATAATGCTGTAGAGATATTTGGATTTAAAAAGAAACCTTTTTTGATAGAATAATAAAATAATAATCGAATACATTGTAGCGACTCCCTAGATGCATATATATAGGCTAGAACTCCTACTCCTACAAGGTTTACTATTCCTAGTAGAATACCAATTAAGCTTTAATCATTAAACTTATCCCAAACTAAAACTCTAATCCTAAACAATAATCTAATTAAACTAGAATCTTAAACATAGATCTAAATGGATTTCTTTATTTCAATAGAATTTAAAATTAAATAGAACTCCTAACTATTAATGCTCCTGCATCAACTTGGTATCAGTCATTGCTTGTCATTTTCTCTTTTTTTTTTTTCTTTTGTAAAATTAGGATTGGTAGTTTAGATTTGTCTAGTGGCTAACATAGTTGGAGCTGAAAAGAGAAGGATTTGAGGTTATGACTCATGAGAGAGATTTTTAATTTGGATTGGGTTAATAACACATGCAGTACCTTAGTTAGAGTCAAACGTTCGATCTGGTTATAAAGTTTAAAAAACACTATTAGTTTGTGAACTTTGCTTCTGTTTATCAATTTGCGCATGAGATTAACATAATTAGTCAAATAGTGATGTGTCCAAAAACAACCAAAAAATCTGTTGTGTTTAAAGTGCCAAATCTTTTTTTTCTTACTTTTGATTAACTTTTTTTTTTTTTTAACTTTTGATCATCTTTTCTGCTATTTTTATTTCTGAATTTAAAAAAGTAAAGAAAATTCAGAAAAAGAAAAAAAAAAAAGGGTAATTCAAAGGGGAGGGAGAAAATGGGGGAGAGAAGGAAAAGGAGGGAAATAGAGGAAAGGAAGTAAGAGGGATGGAGGCTGGCTAGCCTGAGGTTGATTGGTGTTGATTTGCCTTGGGCTAGGCAGATTTCACCAATTGGGCTAGGCCAGAATAGCATAGGACAGCCTTCCCCCTACCTTTTCTTTCTCTCTCTCTCTCTCTCTCTCTCTCTCTCTCCCCACCCCCCCATTTTTTCTGTTTTTTAACCTTTGAGTTTTTTGGTTGAATTTTTAGCTTTTTAAAAAAAAGTCAAAATAGAAATGAAAATGAAAAAAAAAATGATTTTGCATTTTTACATGTGGTAAATTTTTATTTGTTTTTTGTAGGCATATCACCCATTTGACTGATAGAGTTAGTATCATGTGCAAACTGATAAGCGGAAGCAAAGTTTAAGGACTTAATTCCACATTTGAAAATTTTAGGTATTGAAAAAACATTTGACTATAGTTCAGGTACCAAGTGTGTAATTAACCCGTTTGCATTTGCTACTCTTTTGTTGGTGCTGCTGATTTTAATGATGTAAATTTGAGTATGGTAGATTGCTTTTTCAATGAAGTTATTTACCTGGTGAACGTAGAAGTAAAGAGAGATTAATCAGAGAGAAAGAGGAAGAAAGGAATTGTAATGAAGTTGGGCTGGCTTTTTAATTTCTTTTCATTTTTCATAAAAAATTGTTTTTAATTCATTTAGGTTATTAGTTTCTTTATCATGCTTGATTCAGTATACATTAGTAGTTCTGAGTAAGGGAGCGAGCAATGTGAAGATTAAGGAACACTGGCCTGGCCATTCCTGTTAAATGGCATGATTATAGCTTTCACGCTTCCCACCTCCATTTTGAAAAATAATTTTTGGAAAATCAGTCTACAACACTAGACATGGTTCGGGAGCTGAAAGAATTGATCATCATAAGAAAACTCTTATTACAAGAAGAGGACTATCATAAGTAAAAGTCCAGACAACTAGTTTTTTATTGCATCTTCGGCGCACTCATCAAGCATGACCCTTTCTAGCATAATGAAGTTTTCTAGAGATTATACCCTATGAAGAGTATTGCAATACTTCTCGAGAGCAACCATGATAATAAAATAATAAACTAAAGGTGCAAGATTCTTTGTGAAGTGCTATAATCTAGAAGCACAGGCTGAAATATTACTCTAAGGGACAGTAATTTTGTAAGTACTAGGACTTCATTTATCTTTTTTGAATGTATTCCAAAAAATGAGCACTTTATGGCACTGCTTCTCTTCCTTAAATGTGCAGTTGCTGCGCTAAATTGCACTCTCAAGAAATTTCTCTCTATCATAGACACAAACAGTCACACACTATTTGAAAGGATGGTGGCACAAAACAGAAGCAAGGGCATGGAAAAATCACTGACAACAGGAAGGTAACTGGAGTGACAACGGTAAGGTAAGATGGCTGAAATAACTTGAGCTTTCAGCATAAATGAAAAGAATATAAATGCTCGAGTCGTAAGAGTGAACACACATACAAACGTGTTAGATAGGGATGGCACTGGGGCGGGGCAGGGTTGATTTTTCCTACCCTGCCCTGCCTGACCATCAAATACTTTCATCCCCGCCCTACCTTGGCTAAGCTTTTGTTCGTTTAAGTGCCCATCCCTGATTGGGGCAATGCTATAATGATCCTACTGCACTGAACCCTACCCTTTTGAAAGGAAGGTAAATTTTCCTAGAGCTGAAATCCAAACTCTCATTGTGATTGATGGCGTGATAATACAGATTAAGTGTTTGAGTTAAGAAGCGGAGTTAGAATTTCTATTTTTTATCTTAGGCATTAACTCATATCCATGTGAATCTATCATGTCAAAATAAGCATGAGTCCTATTGCTAAGTCCTTTAGCAATACGCTTATTACAAGCTTAAAAACTCATAGAACATTCATTAGAATATGATAAGAATTTTATAAAGAAAAATCTGAAAGGGAATGGAGGGAAATGATGAAGTTAAAATAATTGCATTTGAGTTATTCAGTTCAGGGATGTCTTCCTCTTATAACTTGAGCATAATTATAGAAGATTAAAGGACAAGAAGTATCATCCAAGTTTAAGGTACAATTGGTTCTTGGTGTTTTTCCAAATTACTTTAGGATAACAAGTTGAAAATGGTTCATGTTAAGAAAATGCTTTCTTTGTTGGAGAGTTGTGGTGTTGTAGTATACTTTTTTTAGTTGTTGCTGTTTTAGTACCTATGATTTTGAGTTTTATGTTACTGTTGTTCAAAAATTTTACGACTTTAGTTTAGCTGCTCCTTTAAGCCATGAATTCTCTTGAACGCGATTTCTGCTAGGCAGGCTCATACTAGAACTGCTTAAGGATGCTGATTATTATATCCTCCATTCTTGCCGGTTGCCTCTTTCCACTTCTCCATTGTTACTTTTATTTTAACATTACAGGTTTCCATCTCTAGAATTACCCAGGCATTTGCAAGGGATGGGCTGCATGTTCCTTGTTGCTAATGTGAATCTTTTGATAAGGTTTAAGTTTTGTTTTGAAGGAGTTGCTTTGGCATTAGATGATATTCATAAGGGATACTTTCAAATCTCTCTCTCATTTTAATCCTCAGCAGGCAAATAGCAAGAGCTTTTCTTGTTGAAGCTTGCTACATTTTCTCTTTATTTAGTGACTACCTAAAAGGGATTTTACCTAATGTTTTAAGGAATGCAAGTGATCGTCAAGTGGTGCTTATGCTGGAGTCTATATTCTGGATTATTGGTGATTAATTAAAGAATAATTTGGTCTCTCTCTCTCTCTCTCTCTCTCAACCTTTTTGAAAATAGTAAAGTGAGAAAATGGACTTTCTTTTGTCCTTTAGCTGTTTTAACTTTCATTGTCTATTAGATCATCAAGTGTTAATTGCTAGCAGTTTTGCACGTCTTCTGTTACTTGTCAAAAGTTCTGAATTACTACTCCCCACAACTAAGGGATAAAAGAGATCTTATTTGTGACAAGAACTAATGATGATAATAACAAACATGGAATAGTGGGATGGAGGAGAAACCATGTTGGAAAGCTGAGATGATCCTTGTTTTTTTTTGCATTTTTGGTGAATTTTGCGTGTATTCATTATAGTATTTGGAGTCTACTTTGTATTTAAAGCATTTGTTTCAAATTTTGTGATTTGTGGTCTCATCTTGTTCTAGTATTCAATTTTTTTTTCCTTCTTTGCAGAGCTTCATTGTTTTATTGATGGCCCACCATTTACTCTTCAAAGAATCTGTGAGGTGATTATCTTTTCTTGTATCATCTTCCATAAATTTTACTATAATTCAATGATATTGTTACTATTATCTTCATTGACTACTTTAGTCTTTTTACTATAATTTGGTTCTTCCTAGATTGATTTTCTTTATTTGCATGTAAGACAATTTATTTTTTGATATAGCTGGTCTTTATCTACCACTAGATCCTATTAGCAATTAGTAGAGAGATAAGAGGGGTTTAGATCTGGACTCCTGCTTAACCCAGATCTAGAGCCATGTTTCCTAAAACGAGTCAATGCATAGAACTGTTTTATGCTCCTCATGTGTAGTTTGAATAGAGCCATTGACATGTGAGCAACAAATGACCAACATGACAATGTACTACTCAAATTTTAATACTTTGTTAACGCAAATAAAGTTGATTGTGTCTTGTCTCTCAACATCAGTCATTCATGTTGATCTTCTTAGACCCTAATCATAAAAGAATTAGAACTCCTATTCACGTAGGATGTTGAAAATACTAAAGTCTGATGGAAAACTAGCAATCAAAGCTTAAAACAATGCCTAATAGGATAAGGAATACCAAATAGGATACTCAACCCTAATGTAAATGTAAAATACCGTATAAACTATTATAATTAAGCCCCATATATACAACAAATTAACAAAAGAAAACCTTAAGTATAATTCCCTATTCAGCTTATTCGCTTTCTGCTTTACTTAAATGTTAAATTAAATCAGTAATACCACCATGTTAAGAAGAAGACAATGAAACCGAATACTTTAAATTGACTGAAATGCAGTTGCATGAACAATTCAAATAACAAAACTATAAGAGATACTTAAAAGACCTCGGAGCAATGGATCTTAATGCAGCTATTATACTGACTCAGATGAACAGAAAGGAATAGAACTGTAATTGGAACGCTTGTGAGCTTATTTGCTGCTAAGATTAGTCTGTGAAGTACTATGCTCTTGACTTGTCTTTGGTAGTTATAGAGCTTTAGATCTTGTAGGATCTTGCCACATGCCATTGTTTTCTCTCTCAACATGAGGTATTCCATGTTAACTGATACAATATCTACTTGCTATAATGTTGTTATTCTTTTGGCTAAAAGTAACAATCCACTAACCAAGCACCTATGTATTTTTGGAAGATAATATGTAGCTGCAATCTGTAGGGACTTTAAGATTACGTCAACTAGTCAGGCATCCGCTTGAGCTTTTTCTATTTCCAACTTCACTTGAATAGCATCTGTAATCTACTGAAAGTCAAATTCTTTTGGTATTTACTAGATTTCAGGAACATCATCCCCTCTGCTATGTGAGCATCTTGTTGGCACCTACAGTCTAGTCATTAGTGACCTGGTCGGCACCTACTGTCTAGTCATTAGCCACCAGGAGAACTAAACTTTTGACACCTGCTGCAACTTAAGCTCTGAAGTTTCTCACCAGATGCGACATAAAAGTTATAAATTAGCTGGCTTGTGTCTCCACTTCCATGTTTGCATATTATGTAGATGTAGGTTTTTTTTGCCTGCACTGGAGTTTCAAAAATTCCTTGTATCTTCCTATCACTTAACCATAGTTCATTTCCTCAGGAAAGTTGTGAACTAATGTTGCTGATTAATCTTAACTGCTTATTTATGGATTGGAGGTGGATACCAAGTAGTTTTGGTATCTGTAGCATTTTTGTAAAACATGATAATGTTGCTTGGACTATGAATCACTGATAAACGAGTTTCCTATCATTTTGTCCTTAATGGGTCCATGTGAAGTTTTTTTAATGAATGCACTCGCTTAATCTTTCCTTCCCCTTCCGCACCTTTCAGTCCAACATTCCATTCTCATCTGAAACACTGATTTTTGTGCATGCTAATAATTAGCTGCCCAAGATTCTTGATGCACTTCTCTATTTAACTTATCTCTCCTGAATTCTCTTGATTTACATTTCTATCAATTTCTCAATCTTTTGGATAATTTAACCAATATACCTGTATTGCTTGCTTTGTTGTCTGCCTTGATTTACAGTATTCACTTAACGACTGCCACTGCTGCCATACTGAAATTTTATGTGCAAGGAATAATTGGATCATTTTGTGAAAGTACAGTGACTAAATTCAACTTCAAACCTTCCAGTATAATATGCATCAAAATTTTGTGAAGTGATAAATGTCATGATAACTTTTCTCTTTACTACTATTAAAATTTCTTTTTTTTTTTTTTTGGCATAAATTTAATGCACAACAGGTCTTATTGGCTGCAAGAAGCATCTATCCAAATCTATCAAAGCTTGCCCTAGCCTTAGAAAAGGTATGGTAATAAGAACTTCCTATAATTGTGTTTCCTTGCTTTTATCCGTCAAGTATCTTTGTTTCTCTGTCTCCCTTACCTCAATGCTTCTATGAGTTTTACTATTAGCTGCAGGAGCTAGTTTTCATCTTGAATTAGTTCCTTTTTTCTTTTAGAAACATTACCTACAATGGGTTGAATACTTAATTGAGTCAACTTACACCGGACAGAGTTTGACTTAAATATACTTTTTTTTTTTTTTCCAAATTTCTGAGATATGGTTGGCCTTATAGCTTTGTCCTTTCAATGGGAATAATTTCTCTTTGTCCTGCACTTCAGCTTTATATACATTTATTGAAAGTTTTGGGGACTTTTGGAATTGTGCTAATTCCAATCCCAGAAAATCTTGAGCCTTTCATAAATGATGATTGAATTTGTATATTTTAATTTACTTGGTCGTATCTGTCAATTCTTTAAAATTGTTAATGTAGTCTTGATGGGGGGTTCAAATATGCTAGTTGAGAGATTATGTTTTATGGGATTTTTATATTTTATAGGATTAATTTTAATATTACATGTATTTAGGCTGTTTTAGCTAATTTAGGTTATTTTATATGAATTAGTAAAGTGTTTTACTTACTTTTCCAAATACCAGGGTTTTAGGGTTATTTTTGGTATTTTGCATTTTATTTGGGTTTTGGATTTAGTTATAAATATTTATGTTAGTTTAGTTTTGAGTAAGGTTTTGGATGATGAATATTTGAGATTTTGAGATATTGATTCTTTCTTGGTTTTCTCCCCCAACACGTCTATTTCAGTTCCTATTTCTTCTGATGATTTAGTCTTTCAAGTCAAAATCAATTTGTGCTACCGTGAGCCAACTAGTTAATGATTTTATTTTATCATTCCATTTGTTCATTTTCTTTCTATTTGATAGACCAATGCTTAGTCATGATTCAATTTTTCGTACTATGTAGAATTTGCTGGTTACCTCTACATTGGCGGTCTGTACGGAACCTTATCCACAAATGGTGCTAAATCCACAGCCAGAAAAGGCCAGTGATGAAGCTCAACCACAGTCTAATTCAACCCAAAACGGAGTGGAACCACCTATGGTGGGAGACAGGGATGAGATAATGACAGAGGTGGAGGCTGATATCGATGATATGACAACTATTGACATGGATGCCTTCCAAGAAATGGTTGGATCATCGGAGGCAAATTCCACAGTGGCTGAGAATTCTTAGGTCGATAGATAGGCCTTTCCATTGCACTCCACAAACACCTTAATTTTTAAAGTTTTTTTGGATCCCGCATGATGCTTCTATAGAGGGACTCTTTAAACTGCAGATTGCTTGAATGGTGTGACAACTCACTCTGTTCTGTTGTGTTCAGGTTGCATTTTTATGAGACCTCAGGGAAAAAGCAGCAAGTTGGTCACTGCTTTTTGTCCTTTACGGAGTTGAAACAAATATTTTCCTTTAGATGTCTCTCCCTCGGTGGTGTATTTGTAAGATTGTCAACATGTAACAATTCTTTTTTATTTTATTTTTAAATTCCTTTCTGCCATTTTAACAAGGACCATTTAGCTTGTCAATATCTTAAGAGTTAGGCTGTTGTGGCACAACAGTTCGAAAAAAAATGAATATGGGTGTATTTTATGGTGGTGCGAAATTGAACTTTATTAGAGGGGATGATATGCATCCGAATTCAAAGCTGTCTAAAAATTATGAATTTGAATCTATGCATATTCAATTTGACTAAAAACTTTAAAGAACCAATTTGAAATGGCTGAGTTTGAAATAATTTGAAGTGATTTGAATTTAGAATATTTAAAATCATTTAAACATGAAATGATTTGAATGTAAAATTATCTAAACGTGGGATTCAATCATAAATTTGCTAAAGCCAAATTTAATATTAAAATGTTTGATTGTAATTTATAACTATCAATTAAGTACTAATCATTTTTTCTACTTTTTATAGAAGGTGAAACAATGATTTTATCAAAAATTTAAAATGATGAGTGCTAAGTGAAAGGGAAAGGGAGGTTGAAAAAAAAAATCAAAAGAAAAAGAGATATATATTTTAAATTTTTTACTATACGCTTTTCAAAAAAATTTTGGTGTATGTCAAGTTAATTAAATCCATCTTAAGATAATAATAAAAAAAAAAATTAATTTTTGCGTTAATACTTGATTCTGAACAACAGAAATTGTTTGTTAGAAGTGTAAAGAATAAAGTGAGGACTTTTTATTTTTTTTTTTGAAATTCATCTAAAATTATTTTTTTGGATGAAATTAAACGTATCTGAATGATGGTCCTTTTTTATATATCATTGTTCTTAAATTTTAATATAACGTTTTATTTTATTTCTCTATTTATTTTCTTTCATGTATTTGCATATGCCTCGCGTCAAACTTTTTAAGAATAATATATCAAAAGTCATACGACTAACTAATTAGCTACAAATCCACAATCATATTAATAATCGTATTACTAATTTTATATAAGATAATGAAATAATCAAAAAGAAATTAAATAAATAAAAGCTCAATTATTATGAGATGCAAAACGTGATGTTTGCATTACTACCTTTTCTTTCATGTCTGGACTTAATAAGCTTATTCATAATCTCAATTCTTACAAAATTCACAAATTTCCTTTTTCTTAAATAATTATTTCTTTTTTAACAATAATCTAATTAATTAATAAGATACGATATTATTTTATATATCTCATGTCATTCTATTGTCTTGAAATCATATCTTATCTAAAATTATCATATTTGAAAATTATTATATCATCTAATCTTCATTGGTCAGTACTATCTAATACTTATTATTTAAACAGTAAATTACAAA
Source organism: Adansonia gregorii (assembly GCA_038382025.1). NCBI lineage: Eukaryota > Viridiplantae > Streptophyta > Magnoliopsida > Malvales > Malvaceae > Adansonia > Adansonia gregorii. Next base: position 13,570,120 of record JBBYHO010000003.1, on the reverse strand, counting down.
AATATTTAGTTATATACTATATATATATATATATATATCAATTAATTTTAATTACGATTTCTTAGAAAATTTAGTTTTATGGTAAAATCAAACCGTTAAAGCAGCCCCGAATCCCTCAATTTTCAACTTCCAAGCCAATAAATCTGTTTTGTTCACTGAAATTAAATAAAATTATAATAAAATAATTATTTTATAAAAATGTAAAATTTAAATTTTCATCAAAGTGAATTCGAATCCATTTATACGCATTTAGTTTAGAGTATTGAATGAAATGCCTAGTCCATCCACTGGGCTGTTAGTGTTCTTTCAAGTTTGAAGCCACGAGGAGTTCCTAAGAATTCAATAAAGAGACCTTATCAACAACAAACGACAAATCAACGAAACATAAATAAAGCTAGTACTATTTCAACTTCAAACGAGGAAGGGTCCCTTGGAATTCGATAAATAGATCTTAACAACAACAAACAGCAAAGTAACCAAACAGAAAATAAAGCTAGTGTATTGTTTCAAAAGTGTCAAGCTAGGAAGCGCTCCTTGGAGTTCGATGTATAGACCTTAACAACAATAATCAACAAAGCATCATCTGGAAATGAAAGGAAAAGAAACAAAGTAAGCATCAAGAACCGAATTATGCAGGAGATTTCTTATTGCATCCA
>JBBYHO010000003.1:13552082-13565447 GCA_038382025.1 Adansonia gregorii | reverse complement strand
GCATTTCCTCCAACTCCAACTACTACCCAAACCTGCCGAATATATCTCCCTTTCATAACATGCGCTTCAATCAAAATATTTTATATAACCAGCTTTAGTAACAATAAACGAATTTTTTAATAGACGAGCCTAGTTCAAACTTAGAATTTCTATTGAAACCCACCTTCCATCACTTTAGGAAAACAAATAGCTTGCTGCTAACTTTGACAACCCTAACAATTCCTTCCTTACTAGAGAAAAAACTCATGAAGTTTATGGTTAATCAAGAAACATGAGAAAAAGGGGAAACAACTTGTAAAACAACTACATGATTACAAAATAAAGTGTGGCACACAAGGTTTTCTCCAAAAGAAAGGTGTGCAACAAGTCAATAGTCTTATCTAATCATAGCAGGTATTTAACAAAAGAATAAAGGTTAGTGTTAAGGTATACGGGTAGGACTACTTTTACATCTTCTGTATATATAAAAGAATGTCCTACATAATTAACTTAGGTTGGAAGGCTAACTTCATTTTAGTGTGCAAATCTCTTAATCAAGATTAAAGATTGCTAATGAAGTAACAACATTTTACTCCGTATTATGCTATTGGGCCTATGTCACTAACTATTAATGCCTTTGAATAAATTTATCTTGATAATATGCGATCAAGCATGATCCAAAAAATAATTTCTAGCCATTCCAAGCCTAGCCAAAACCCTCATATATATTATGAATGTATTTTATGCATCTTATTGTGTTGAAATACATTTTTGAATTTGTAGGTTTTTTGTCATTTTAGAAAGTTTAGGGATTTATTTGTAATTATTAAAAAATTATTCCAAGGCCAAACATAATTAGCTAAACTTTTCTTATAATTTTTAGATGTGATTTTTATATTATTTTGATATATTTTATGTTTTAATTATGTAGGGACCAATGTGCAAATTTAAAAAGTTTAGAGACCATTAGGAAAACCTAGAATTTTAGGTCAAAATGGTCATTTTTAACATTGAATTTCCCCATTTAGGGCATTTTGATTATTTTTAGCATTCCTTCAATCCTCTGAGGGGTGTATAGTAAAAAAATTCATATTTTTTTATCTTTCTAGAAGGGTACTGAATGCAATTTTAAAAAGGTTTAGGGGTTTAATTATAATTTTTGCATTTTAGGTCATTTTACTACTCAAATTACCCATTTAGGGTAAACACGCTATTTTTTACTATTTCAATATCCTTTAAGGTCATGGGATACTCTCAAGATGAAGGTAGTCTCTAAGGGTATTTTAGTAATTTCTTTTAAAACCAAGTTTGATGCAGTCACCGTGATGCTTTTATTCCAAAAATGTGTATTTAGGATAGATTCATCCTTCTATAATCATTTTTTAGTCCATCAGGGTTATTAAGATACTTTCATGTTAAAGGCATACCTTAAGGGCATTTTGGTAATTTTACATTAAAACCAAGTTCTATGTGATTACTGTGATACTTTCATGTCAAAGGTACACATTAAGGATAGGTTCGCTATTTTAGATTATTTTCGGGTCCTTTAAGGTTATCAGGATACTTTCATATTAAAGGTATACCCTAAAAACACTTTGGTAACTTTGCATTAGAACCAAGTCCTATGTACTGGGATGCTTTCATGTTGAAGGTATAAATTAGGAATATGTTCATCATTTTAGACTATTTCCAAGTCTTGGGATATTCTACTAAAGTTTTTAATAAAATAAAAAATTTTAAAAAAAATTAAGATAATATCTCCAAGTTAAAATAATACGTGAAATTTCTCCCAAAATATGATAAAGGTTCTATGGATTATTTTTTAAGAAGAAAATTGGGATTTTTCAATTTTCATAAAATAAAACCTTTCGTACTCCTCTAGCTCTCCAACTGGATAACAAAAATATTTTAATTTTTAAAACCTTTCGTATTCCTTTAGCTCTTTATTGGGGCATGAAAGAGAACGAAAAACCTTTTGTGTTCCTCTAGTCCTCCAATGGGGCACGTAAGAAATTTTTATTTTTCAAAATATTAAAAACTCGATTTTCTCATACTGAATAATAAATTTAGAATATTATTTTAATACATGGGAATTATAATTAAATATCAGATAATGGAGCCGAATAAAAACCAAAATTTAAGTTAACATGTAATTAACAAGGTATCGATTTTCGGGCATCATGAAAGGGATCAATTTTTACTAGTGGCTATAACCGACTCTTGGACCCTTTCATGCGATTTTTGGTATTATCGCAGATCTTGAAATTTATTTTTTGGGCTTCAGAACCCTTGAAATACTAATTCCGACAGGTGACTAATCTTACTTGGCCAAAATAAATTAGTGGCGACTCCAAATAAATTGTTATTGCGCAACAACTATGTAAGGTTAACTCAACTGAGCGATTCATCTCGACAACTCAGCCCCCAAACAAAAACAAAAGAAAAAATAAACAATAATAAAGCCCATAAAAAATATATGTAAATATATATAAGAATAAGAGGTACATTCATCTTTTAAGTTAGGTTGGTCAGGATTCGTATCGAAGCCATATTGTGATAGCTTGGCGACTCCACTGGGGACTAGTTAAAGAGTTAGGCCTAATATTAATTACTTGTTAACTAAATTTTGATTAATATGATTTCAATCGATATTTAATTATAATTCTCAATATTGTAAAAGAAAATTTTATTTTTACTATTTAAAATATTTGTTAATTTTGTTTTAATCTATTTTTATTCTTCTTACCTCTTTGGGCTTTAGGATAGGGGTTTTATTTTTAATATTGCATCGTAAAATGGTTTGTTTATGATGTCCCACACTGAGTATGTTCAGTAGTTACTCTTCCAGATCTATGGAAGGGATATAAGTGGCCCAATTTTTAGGAGGAGGTGAAATAACTTTGTCTTCTGAGGTGTTAGGCTTTGTCTAGCGCAGTGAAAAGCCTATCGGGTTTAAATTCCTACACCTGCCTAAGGTGTTAGCCTCATTATGGGCATGAAAGATACTTCCACTTGAATTGTACCTTTTTTTATATAAACCGTAAAGGGTAAGGATGAAGTACCTCATTAATCTATTTCGGACTTGAGGAGTAATTCAAGAACCAACTTAGAGTTTTGATATCAAACTTCATATAGTAAACTATATGAACTTCCCATTCAAAATCGTGCCCAATTTTAGATGTCACCAAAAATTAAGGACACTTGAAGGGATAAAGTTGCCTTTCTCTTTTTTATCTGAATATTCTCATAATAATTTGAATAATTATAATTTTCATTTATTAATTGCATTATTTTATTTTTGCCTCGATTTAATGCTTCATATAGATACTGACTTTTTTTTCTTTTTTTTTGGTGCATTTTTCGCATATACATACAAAAACGCTTGTTTTAAGATAAAATTTTGACTCTGATCAATTTTCATCTAACTTTATGGCAGAACGATTGCATACAATGATTACTTCCAAAGACTTTAAGAAAGTTCAGCTCAAGTTAAAATTTAAGCGAAAAAAGTATGGGGACTGCATATCAAAGAGTTATGTGTCAAAATTGCCGAAAATTACATATCTAGACCTTTGTTAGAATAATTTGAGAGAATTGGCAAAGATACGGGATCAATGGGAGATACTAAGCAAACCTAATTATTAAAAAGTATAGGCAGATTGCATTCCTCCTTAAGATATAGTTTGACGAGCCGTTAATTCAGGTATGATTGAGTTTTACGATCCATTATTCCAATGTTTTTTGTTTAAAGGAAAAGGTATTTTAGTAATTTGATGATTCTAAAATGTTACATTCTTAGCCAAGCAAACATTCTAATGTTCAAGAAAGATAAGGTCAACCAAACGCATGCATATAAGATTGATAAGAATGTAATTTTGTCATCTTGAAGGAGGGAATCCTAATACTAATGGGGCTTTTGGTTTGGAAAATGTTTTATTATCTTTGGTAATAAGATTCCTTCCAGCAAGATGACAAAAACACATTACCAGTAATATGTCATATCTATGTTTGGTTTAGCATGCCTGCATATAAGATTCTTATGTTTGGCTGAAAGGATACAAGATTCCTACCTTCCATCTTTTACTAAATTATCCTTTATAAGCAAAAATCATAAATTTTTGCAAGTTACCCATTTTTATTAACTTATTAAACCAATATAATATATTTCTATAGAAAATTTAATTACAAACTAAAAGAAAACTACAATATATTAAAGATAGAACATTTTAAAGTATTGACAAAAAGAAAACTAGTATTTAAGTCTCAAAATAATACTACAATTAAAATATCAAGGATACATATGTTGTTTAAATTGACAAGAAAATTGAAATCAGTTGCCAATATACAAAATAAGTAAAGTTGTACAAACTCCAATAAAAAATCCCATAATCAATCCTTTATTATAATTAAAAGAATGAAATGCATGATTACGACTACTCATATCATTTAAACTTTTTTGACATGCTTCTTCTTGTTGTTCTATCACATTTAAGTTTCAATCTCTAGAAATACATATTTCTGCATCTCTTTGATTCTTATACATCTTGTGATGAGCTCCACGAACCTAAGACTTGTGTTCTAGCTTCATCCCAAATATTATAAATTCCAAGCCTATGCAACAACTAATATTTCTTAATCATTTTAAAAATATATATATAGAAATATAAAGTAATTATCAACTTAATGGACAAACATAATAGAAGTCTATTTGAACATAATTTAACATAATAAGCTAATCACTCAAAAAAGATAGAACCATAAATAACATAATTTAGAAATATTTATTTTTGAGATATGCATTATACTGTACATAAGGACACTGCTAAATGGTAATGGCATTATATCTTTGTTTCTTGAGAGAAAAGAATATGTTTATTGACTTTAAAGAAATGAAAATTTCCAATTTTGGGAGATATAATTATACATTTAATCATATTTACAACAAATAAAGTACTGAACTACTTTGTTTCTATAACATGCCAGGTCTAGGTTTTAAATTAATTATTTCTTATTTTTTGCTAAAATTATAACATGTTCTATTTCTTTGCTCTCAAATAATCTCCTAAGAGGATAAAAAACCATGACTAGTTCAGCATATTTGAAATTTTAATTAAAAAAGGTAAAAGACTATGATTCTTTATGGCAGATAGTATAAACTGTGAATTTGTTAATAAGAATAGCAACATATGGTTTCAAGTTTCAACAATCGCTGCACTAATTCATTCCCATTGAAAAAGGCATTTTTAATAATAAACAAAATAAATAAGGGCATTCATCGCACTGTTTAAAAGTCGTAGGAAACTCCAAATTTGAAATATGTTCATGCCTTAGGAAAAACTCCACAAACAATCCTCATATTCGTAAATTCCAAAATCCAAATTAAAAAAATCATAATCACAAAAAGAAACCTCAAAATCAAAATTTAAAAACTCAAAAATAACTTTCAATTTGTAACCCATGATCAAGGAAAACCTAATCCCTTAAATTACCCCAAATTTGAACCCTTAACTTCAATTTCAAAACACTAATAAACCATATTACTTGAACTCTTAATATGCAATAAACCAAAAGACGAGTTTAAAATGTCATACCTAAAGGAAGTAGTGCCAATCCAAAGGTGGTGCTAACTGAGCATGTTGATACCTTTAAAACATGCAGTAAACCTGAATTCAAAATGTAAATACTTCGAAAGCAAAGCACTGGAAAATAGTTATTTGACGATGGAGTTGGAACAAACTACTGCTTGAAAAGGGAGCCCAATGATGTAAAGAATAGGAAAGCAAAGCGCACAAGGAGCGCACAAGGCAGAAGACGGCACCCAAAGCTTAATCTTCCTTTCTTTCCTTGCCCTAAACCCCTAATCTTATTTATTAAAAAGGCTTGAAAAAAAAAAAAGACAGAGGGGTTTGCTTGGTTTGTTTTCTTTTTTATTAAGGTTAACAAAGCCAATAACATAAAATATGAGGGATAAGAAGTTCATAAATTTTATTTTAAAGGCGGAAAATTACATAACCTCAGGAAAAAAGAAGTTACGACATTATCTTTTATATTATTTAATTTTTTATATTATATTTAATAATAAATTATCAAGTTTAGAGAAAATTTTTGAACTAAATATGATAATATTATGATGAAATATTATATTACCCTCGGTAATAAAATATTCTTTAAGCCAAATGCCCTTAAAGTTACTTAAGTCATATACTTTTATAATATATATATATATATATTTACACATTTTATGAAAGAATCCTCACAATTCATAGCGCATTTCAAAGAAGAGAAATCCTAGCCTCCACGTATTCTCAAGTTTTCAAAAAGTAGTCAAATTCGTTCAATCTATTCTTTCAAATCATTTAAAATTAAGCAATCAAAAAGAAAATAAGATCATAAGCCTTGCCTTGGGTGATTTCATTGAAGATCTGTTCATTCGAGATCAAGCTAATATTACCTACCAAAATCGTTCAGATTTCTTCTTTAGATCTGTCCGTTCGAAATCAAACTATTTTAAAGTCCTTGATATTTTGCTTTTAGATACAGAAAATTTTATTCTTAATCATTGGCTTTAGTTAATAAAATTCAATCTATATATTTTAACACTTGATTTCTGTTTTTAATGGTCGGAAAAAATTTGTGTGTACAATTACATTCATTTATTCGAAATATCTATGATCAGTATTAAAACATTACAAATATACTAATTAAATGAATTTGTCCTAATTAATTAATTTCAACTGTGAAGAAGGCAGCGTCCTTATACCTTCCCAGTTTACAACTACAACTATGAATGTATTAAACATATACATATATAGGTGAGTAGAGTTAGCATAAAATGCTTGCTAACAATGTAAACACTGCCAAAGAAATGGAGAGAAAAAACACCAACTTTTTCGAAAGCAAGACAAAATCATTCCACCACCCACTTCCCTTAACCAACAAATATTCTTCTCTTGCTGAGGAAACTGCAGCTGCCTTCTCCTTACTGTTGTACTTTGCATTTAATCCATCCACCAATTTCTCACTTATTCTATCTTCTTCAACCTCAAGACCATAAAAGCTATGCATCAAGAGAAGCACAACCATGCAAAGGAAAGCACTTGCTGTCTTCTTACATGACTTTGTGAAGTTTTGGATTTCCACACACTTTCCTTTCATAAATGCATATAACTTTGCGAAGAAAGATTTTCCTTCTTTATATCTTGCTTCATCTGACTCTGCTTTCCCCATCTGGAACTGTAAGCTAGTTGCTCTCAATGTCATTGGATTTTGGTGAACCTTAACTGTTTGAGAAGGCACCGTCTGGTGAAAGAATGTGTTGGCAACTTGCCGAGTTGAAACGAACATTCCATGATTAATTTTGATGTCCTCAACAACCTCAAAGCTTGGTGAGCTTCTCAGATTGTCCATACTGTCTTCGTCCAAAAAGTGCTCATCATCGATGAATCGTTGTGGAAAATCTTCGATTTCCGTACCTTTGATCCCACTGTCATCGAATCCAGTGCAGTTATAGTCATGCCCACTTTCTGCTGCAACGGAATGTAAAGAAATACAATTTTAGATATGGGAAAGGAATAGAGTTGGAAAACAGGATATGATTTATTCAAGTGGAGATAAAGGTAAATCTCAGGTCAGTTAGTTTGAATATTTTGAGCAATAAATATAATATGAATCTTTTCACCTATACTTAATTAATTTTGCATTGGATATACGTTTTAAAATATACTAATTTCTGATGCGTACCTTGAATCCCATTGTCTTCATTTCTTGCAAAACTCGAAATATGTTCTATAGGAACAACCTTGTTCCCTTGCGTAAAACAGTACTGTCGAATCATATGGGAAAAAAAAGAGTTCTGCGTTAAATAAATAAAGTTATGGCAATTAAGTAGTAAATTAAAATGGTTTTAATTAAGAAAGTTACCTGCTCTAGATCTTTGCTCGACATTCCCACCCATCTCAAATTTTCAACCATTCGATCTCCCCGCACCTCACTTATCTCTATCATCCTTGTACTTGATTCTTCTAATGATTTATTCGTGTATTCTGAAGGTGGACAATTCATCTCATTCAGTTGATTTTGGCACAAGCCCCCGGCATTCATAAAGGTGAAATCATCAGCACTACTACTAGTGCCGCCCCAAGCATCTTGATTTATAAGTTCCTGAGAAGCATGAGCAACAGAAAGAATTTCCTGTAATATGTCAGTTTCATGTTGGGTTTCACGCATTGGAGCTGCTCGCATCACTTTATAATCGGCGAGTCCAACTTGAGGGAAATCTTCCACTTCTAATGGAGGCAATGACATCCGGTGCTGTAACCTTGCACATTCCAGTGTGACATCAACCTGGAAATTAAACAGTGAATCAAAGCATCATCAGTAAAATATTGAGTAGTAAGTAACTTCTGATACCAATTTTTATTCTGGAAAAGCTTGCCTTAGATCGAGCATATGGTATGGTTGCATACGTCGAAAAGGATGGATTAGTTAATCCAAACGCGTCTTCCGACAAGCACTGCATCGGCATCCATTTAACATCTCTTGCATCACGAATGTCAATAGATGATCTATTCAGAATACTGGGTGAACATGCATCCACGGGTTTTGCAAAATCCGAACTCTCCTCGCATCTGCCCTCAGAATATAATTCAAGGCTTGAAGAATGTTCACTAGTAATCTGAATCTGATTCCCAATTGTGGCAGGCTGGTAATCCTCCCCAATAAACTTGGGGGCAATCGCACTCTTCTTAAACACACGACAAAGAGCATAAGCATCCTGCAGTAATAATTTAAGTATTTGAGAGAAAATCATGCAATGCTTTGCTTTATTTTGAAGAGATAATATGTGTAAGTATAAATGGCGTTAAGAGTTGTGAAAATGAAATGATGAGCTAACATTCAAGCCTGCGGAAGCAGATTCACATTCTCGCTCTTCAAGACGATATTCATGCATAACCCAGTCGGTTCGTGAACCGTGGGGAGCTCTTCCTCGGTAGTAAACCAGGGTTTTTTTCATCCCTACAGCACGCATCTGGGAGTTCACTTTCCTATCTTTCCCTGTGGCTTTCCAATACCCAGATTTTGTTGCTCGATTAGTCCTTGATCCATTCGGGTACTTACGATCTCGAGGACTGAAAAAGTACCATTCAAGATCTTTGCTAGGTAATAATGATTTCCCTGCAAATTATAAGTTTCTTGAGTTTTATTTGTTCTCTCATTGCGTTAAATTAAAAAAAAAAAAAAACCAAGACCTGCAGCAATTGATATAGTTATGGGTGTGAAAAATATATTAATTGTTAAAGTTGAGGAAAAAAAGGGGCATCCTTTCCAAACAGAAATTCTTTCTTGTGTAATAAAGAAATAAAAAGGATGGGGGTTCATATATATTTCGTAGAAGAACCCATCCATCCTTTTTTCGTTGATGCTTTTCTTTAGGGTTCATATGTTCTCTCTTTCTTGTTCTCATGTTGTCTTATTAGTAATTTCCAGGTCGATCGTTAGCAGCCAAATCACTGTTTTTTAACTATAACTATGGGATGTTTGACCATAAAGCACGTTCAGTTCAAACATTAAAAAAAGGCACATCGGTGCCTACCGATTGCTTTAATTAAAAAAAAAAGAGCAATCTTCCTCTAATCATATTTTCTTGATTCCCTTTCAGAAAACAGTTATAATATAGGTTTAAACTTTGTATTAATTTATTTATTTCATAGAATAGAATATATTGTATTTGAATTTATTATAAGCATGCAGAAATTGCAGGAGATACTTGTGAATGCAATTCATGTTTCCAAAAAAGCAAGAAATGACACCCTTTTCTTGGTTTTTTTTTTTTTTTTTTTTTTTGGTGTGCGTGTGTTATTTTGTGTTCGTGGTTATTCCTTTCTTCACCTGCTAGTAAACTTCAATGCTGTTAATTTATGTGCATATAATAGTACCCCTAAAATGTTAGGAAATATATTAATATTACAAAAGGAAGTTCGCAACCAATTATAATGGCTTAGAAAATTAAGACATGCACACTGACCTGGTAAGTCCCAGGGCTCGCACTTGTAGAGATCCACTTCAGGGATGATCTCTAGTTCAATCTTTCGGCCATTAATCTTTCTCTTGAGATAATAAACAACAAGCTCCTCGTCTGTTGGATGAAATCGAAAACCAGGCGGTAATGAAACAGGAGCCATTGTTCTTGATGTTATTATATATAAATTGGAAACACAAACAACTCTGCAAGCCCTGAGACAGTAAATAGTTAGTGAAAGGCAAAATAATAGCCAAGTAGTTTATCAGATTAGCCCTAAACCTGACTGTACACGTTAAGAGAGAGAGAGAGAGAGAGAGAGAGACCTTAGAGAAAGTAAGAAGGAGATCCAAAATAGAGATGGGGAGAAGGAGGCCGAGAGAAAGAAATAGAGAGTATTGATATATATGAATAAGTAAAGACAAAAAGAAGAATGAAACATAAAAGGGAGAGTGGCTCAATCGCTTTATTATAATTTCGCTTTTGCTTTCATTTGATATTATATCAACATCAAATGATTCCTGCAATGCAATGCAATCGTTCCTTTGAAGCTTAATCTTTGCTTTGCTTTCTCTTAAAATTATCCCATGCTTGATACTATGTCCTTCCTCCGAATCTCCGCTACCCCCATGCACGTGCCAACACCCTTTTTCTCCCATCTGAAACACCAAGCATCTGGGTTTTTGACTCACCGGGGCCAGGATAACCGATTTCGGTCCCCCTCTCAACACTTTTCACGCACATACACACGTATATTACATATGTTTCCCACCATTTCTTAAGCACCAATATTAAAGCTCATAAGCGGCTCTCTTGAACTCCAATAACCTATTCAATATGTCCAAATTCAAATATGATCTAATTAAATTTCATTTAATGATTAAAAAATTAACAATTAAACATGTCCAATACAAAATTATATGAATTCAAATTAAATTTATTTGAATTTTAATTTTAATAATTTTGATCTAAAATGATTTTAATCACATAATTTGAATATCAAAAATGCAAATTTTGTGTAAACTATTAATAAAAAATAAAAATTCTTGTACATTTACAAATGATATCATTTTTATAACATCAGTCTATAATTATATTTTAAAATTTTAAATTATATTAATTTTGCAAGTTAACTCACAACTAAATTATCAAATTGCATATTTCTAGATTGCAAACCTTTTTTAAATAAAATTATTAGTTCAATTTTTTAATATAATTAGCAATTAATAGATAATATAATAGCAAAAAATGTATGGTAAATTTCATATAAAATTAAATAATTGCAAAATGATCATGCATGATGAATAATATTAGTAGTAAACTCTTGATAATATATTAGTATATAATTGATGCCATAATAGTAAATTTATAGTTAAAAGATAAATAATTGTAAAATAGCAGTTTATGATGGATAACATAACACTAAATGATTAAATTTATAAAAGATAATAAATTTGTATACAACAAATGCTATCAATCTATAGTTATAGTTTACGTTTTTAAATTATATCAAATTTGCCGGTTAACTCAGAATTAAATCATCAAATTGCATGTTTCTAGATTGCAAACCCTTTTAGAATAAAATTGTTAGTTCAATTTTTTGATAATTAGCTATTAATAGATGATATAATTGCAAATGATTGTCCATAAATTTTATAATTATAAAGATGAATAATTGTAAAATGATAGTTGATGATAAATAATATTAATAGTAAATCATTGATAAAATAGTAGTACATAAGTAATATTTTTAAGTCGAAATAATTATAAGTACTCCATAAAATAATATGAATTATACGATTTATACTTTACAAATTAACAATATGAGAGATAATGAATTCTTTTTTGTTTTATATACTTATATTAGATAAGTATTCATCATATAATGAGATTAATTCATTTTAATTAATCAAATCGGAAATTCAAATATAAAATATATTTTATTATCAATTTTGAAATATCTAAAATAAAAAAGAATCAAATCATCTTTAAATTATAAAAATATCCTGTTAACGGTTATTTTAGATGTGTCCTATCTTATTAATTTTAAAATTCTTATATTTCACTATTCACCAAACAATTATAATAATGAATCAAATATGATTGAGGAAAAGTATTTTGATCTTTTAAAAATATAGAAAAATAATTATTCAGTTCGTGTTCATGTACTCTTATTGTAAAATATTATTATAAGTTATGAGAAGGATTGTATTTTTGACCTTTTAATGAACTAATAATTGATATTAAAAAATTATTTAGCTATTCTAATTAATTATAGCAATAAAACAACGACTTATAATATTGTAATTTGTTTATATAAAAACTAAGTTTTAATGCTTCTCAGGAATAAACAATTATTAAAAATTGATAAATTGATAGAATGATTATTGACTACCCACAAACTTTATTATAATTATCATGTCACTTATATTAATAAATTAAGCATGGAAAAGAATCAATAAGTTTTTTTTTTCAAACTTTTTGTTATTATTATTGAAAATCATTGAATTTCAAAGAAGACGTACACAATTATTGCATATGTCCAAAAGAAAAAAATTCAAGTATAAATAAATACATTGTTTTGCTTAAACATATATATGCATGGCATGAAATTAATGAAGAAACTAAATGTAGTTTAATAATTTATGTAATAATTATCTGTATAACATACTTTGTTCATTATTATTATTTATTTATTAAAATATGATTATTAAAAATAAAAATTTATTGTAAAAATTATGATATTTGATTAATAATCATCCATGCACAATGCACATATACTATGCATAGATCACGCATCAAGAACATAAGCCTATATGATAGCACCCTAAAAAAGTCAAAATTGTCACTGATAGAACTGTCTTGACTAGTCACTGAAGGAACAAAACATCTAATGGATTTCGACCTTTCACAAGATAACTTTTAACCATAACATAAAGGATATAGTTTTAAGCATACTCAATAGTATCATCAACGTTCTAGGTTAAGCCATGAGACTTTTGATTATTCCATGCAGCACATGATAGCTAATAAAGAAATCTGAATGATAAAGGTATAAGTGAATGTTGCAACTCAAGATACATGCTTTATTGTACTAACTTCAATGAGTTACCCTTACTACTTGCTTTGAACATGGTTTATAATGAATTATCTTTGCTTGCATGTATGTAGAGTAGATCCTGAATATCTTGAAAAACTTGCTTAAAAGAATCGACAAAGCCTTGGCTCAATGCAATCGATCTTTGCTTCTTACAACTCATCCACAGCCATAAAGCTATCAATTTTTTCACTATTACTAACAAGAAAATCGTGATAAGAATGAACCATTAACTAGTTAATATTATATGTTTCTTCTACTTCTTGCAGCC
>JBBYHO010000003.1:13534182-13547341 GCA_038382025.1 Adansonia gregorii | reverse complement strand
AAAGAAAAATGTAACATTTAGAATTCCTAAAAAGTTTGACTTTTAATTTGTTGGAAATGCAAATAATAATTTTCCTTTAGTTATTTCAATTTTGAAAGCTAAAAGACTTTTAAGAAGTGGTTGTATTCCATACTTGGCCACAATGAGAGATATTAGCCATGATGAATCGAAAGTTGAAGATATTCATGTAGTAAAAATTTCCCAATGTGTTCGTTGAAGAGATATCTGAGTTGGTTCATAACAGGGAGATTGAATTCTCGATCTATTTATTACTGGGCTCAAGACCAATTTTTAAAGTTGCTTATAGACTAGCTTCAGTAGAGTTAAAGAAATTGAAAGAACAATTGAAAGAGTTGCTAGATAAGGGTTTTATTAAACCCATTGTGTCACCTTCAATGTTGTTTGTTAAGAAAAAATATGGTAGTATGGACTTTGCATTAATTACTGAGAACTTAATAAGGTAACAATAAAAAAACAAATATCCATTACCTAGAATTGACGATCTTTTTGATCAATTGCAAGGAGCTCTATTCTTATCAAAAATTAATCTTCAATATGGTTATCACTAGATAAAGATTAAGGCAAATGACATTCCTAAAATAGCTTCTAGGATGAGGTATGGACATTATGAGTTTTTGGTAATACCATTTAGGTTGACCAATGCTTTAGCAGCATTTATATATCTAACGAATAAGGTGTTTAAAATCAATTTGTTATGGCTTTCATTGGTGATATTTTTGGTGCACTCTAAGAATAAGAAAAATCAAAACATCTAAAAATAGTTCTACAAACTTTGAGAACAGAGAAGTTGTATGAGAAATTAAAGAAATGTGAATTTTGGTTTAATGATATTTCATCTTTGGGTTATGTGATTAGTAAAAATGGTATTTTTGTGGATCCGAAGAAAATTGAAGCTGTTGTGGAGTGGAATAAATCGACTACCTTCATAGAAATTCAATGTTTTTTAGGCTCGGCAGTATATTATAGTAGATTTGTGGCAGGATTTTCTTGTTTAACCATGCCTTTAACTCGACTGACCTAGAAAAGGGTCAAGTTTGAATGGTATGATACTTGTGAATAAAGTTTCCAAGAACTGAAGAAAAGATTAGTGAGTACTTCAATTCATTTCTTCTGATTCTGGTGGTTTCACCATTTATAGTGATGCCTCTGTGCAAGGCTTAGGTTGTGTATTGATGCAACATGGAAAGGTGGTAGCATATAACTAAGGATAATTAAAGCTTTACGATTGAAATTATCCCACTCATGATCTTGATTTAGCTGCAATAGTATTTGTTTTGAAAATTTGGTGGCATTACCCATATGGAAAATGATGTGAGATGTATACCAATCATAAAAGTCTCAAGTATATTATTCACTCAAAAGAGTTGAACATTAGGTAAAATAGGTGGTTGGAGTTGTTGAAAGACTATGATTTGATTACTAATTATCATTCTAGGAAAGCTAATGCCAGTACTAATGCTTTGAGGAGAAAATTTAGGAGTAATTTTGCAACCATGATTACTATTCAAAAAAATATTTTGGAGGATTTCATAAAGTTGCCTTTGGAAGTGGTTATCCATGGACAAAGTGCTCAATTAGCAACCTTTTGAGTTCAACCAACTTTGATCAAATGAATTAGGGATTCCCAGGATAATGATGATAAATTGAAGAAAATCAAGAGTTGAGTCAAAAAAAGGAACAACGTGATTTTTGCATTCATAAACATAGGACTCTAATGTTTGGGGATATACCGTGTATTCTCAAAAACAGCAAGTTGAAGAAAGAGATTTTAGCATAGCACTAAGTATTCTATACACCCGACTAGCATAAAGATGTATAAAGACTTGAAGCAGAACATTTTTGGTGGAATAAAATGAAGCGAGAGATTGCAAAAATCAGAATATAACATAACCCTTAATTAATATAATCTTATTATCTTTTTTTATTTTTTTGAAATTCTTTTATGAGGTATTCAATTTAAAACTAACTATGAATAAATGGAAAGTCTCTTTTAATATATTATTTTATGTAATTTTTTTCATGATAATGAGTATATAGGAAGTAAAGGTTAAAAAAATAATTAGGAAAAGGATTTCAACTATACTTTATACGAGGAATACCTTTAAATCGAAATATGATAACTATTTCATAATATGAATAATAAGATTTATAACTTTGTAATGATCAAGGATGGATTATTTTCTTTTCATTTTCTAGATGATTTATACTAGATGATTTATCTTTGTTCATCATTATTTAAAGAAATTAATTTATTCTAATTAAAAAATTAAATATAAAA
The DNA here is from genome assembly GCA_038382025.1 of Adansonia gregorii. Taxonomy (NCBI): domain Eukaryota; kingdom Viridiplantae; phylum Streptophyta; class Magnoliopsida; order Malvales; family Malvaceae; genus Adansonia; species Adansonia gregorii. The sequence continues at coordinate 13,545,042 of JBBYHO010000003.1, read as the reverse complement.
ATATAGTTTGCTATCAATTTTTAATTCAAAAAAATTTAATACCAATTACTTTCGAGATATAGAAATATTCTTTAGATAGTTGCTGAAAATTGACATATTTTATTAATTTTAAAATTTTGGGTATCCATTTCTTAATTAAAAATAAAATGTGCACAGAACTTTAATTGACTTTATAATAATCAATGCTAATATATTAAGTTAAATTCGTTTTGCTAACATATAAAACTTCAAATTATCCATTATTTAGGTAAAAAAGTTTCTTTGATTTTTACTGTTAAACTCGAAAAAAATTAATTAATAGTTAAAGTTGTTATGACAAACTGATTAAAGGGAGTTCAGATATTTTATTAGATATACTAATTGGTAATGATCATTAATTTTCAAGAATAATTTTATATTTTAGTCATATATGTTTTTCTTACCGATACATATTGTTAACTTAGGAAGTTAGGATGTGAATTGATTTTAAATATTTTTTATCTTCTTAATTTTATTTCTATCAAATTCATATTATATCATGATATATGTGATTTTATTTTATATATGATTAGAAATAACGTAAGAAAATTACAATCTTCATGTAATTGGTCCAAACAAAAGATTTATGAACAAAGCCAAGAAGTTACATAAAATTTCGTAAAATTTTAAAAAGAAAAGCAATAAGTTAAATACAATTTCTTTAGTTATGATTTAATACAAATATAATCACTAATAAAAAATAATTCTTTCTTTAATGCTAAATATTTAATAAGTAATGGTAAATATGAACTTATGCGTTTTTTAATATGACAATTACCGCTCATCATAATTCTATTTGTAACTAATTACCCTGACTTTTGGTGTGAAAATTTGTCTCATTTTTTATTATTTATATATGTTTTATCATTTATTAAAGAATTATATGTCTTTTTGTAATTAATTAAAGTTTAATACATTTATTATTTATAATTGATTAAAAACTTATTAATGAAACGTATACTCATAAAAATCAATTGAATTACTATATTTGTATGTTTCATTATTTTCATTTTTAAATGTAATAGTATTTTCCTGTATTATGTTAATGACCATGCACAATTGTTCTATTAATAAACTCTCCAAAAAATGATAATAAAAATATTTTAATATTATTTAGAGGAACTAAGGTTATTTAACTGAAACTATAAATTCTTTAAAAAAAATTATTAATCCATTTGTTTTTATAAATGATCATCATTTAAAAATGGCATTTTCTTTTGAATAAAATTCCAATTGCTTAATTAGCTATTACTTCTCATTTCAATAAATATAATTAGGTGTTGGTTTGGTGTAGATTGTGATGAAATTTTGTTATTAAGTAAAAAAGTGTCCTACTCTCTTAGGAAATGAACTTTTTCAATCGAAAAGTTTGTAATTTAATTGAATAATTATGAGCTAATCTGCTACAATTAGAAATTTTCAAAACTTAAATATAAATAGTATCATACTCAATAAATTTATATTATTAAAGATCTATAAATGTTACTAACAAACATATCCAATGTTATTAAAAATAAAACGAATGATATACAAAATAATCACATTTTCTTATGTTTACTGATTTTGCATATCAACATTATAAAGTAATTACAAAGTTTTTTTAGATTTCAGTATCTTCATTTTTAATATTTTTTTAACTTTATGTTATATAATATTCCTAGAAGTAACTGACAAAGATATCTCATATTATTAACAATTAGATAAAAGCCGCGTAAGATAATCATGTATATAAAGGTTTTTGATTTTATAATAAAATCATCAAATTGCGTGTTACTAGATTGAAAATTTTTTTCAAGATAATATTTTTATTTCATTAACCATAATTAATTAACTTATAATATCATGTTCTATAAGTCACAATTATCATGTTACATTTAACTTTGAAAATTGATAATTATACCAAATCATTATGGAGAAAACAAACTATTCGACCGCATATATATAAATATTGTTATTGAAATTTTGATCAACTAATTATTAGGAGTGTATAAGAATATTTAATCCTTGAAAAGATGACATTTTTTTTAACTTTTTTAAGATAAAGGTAGAATTATTTTAATATAGAGTGGTTCATATATTTACAAATTAAATTAATTGTTTCATTTTCATAAATATTTTTAACAATAATTATAGTTTTTAATATTTCTTTTGTAACAAATTTCAAAATATAATATTTATGTTATTATTAATTATATATTATATTTTTCATGTGCAACGCATGTGTGGTTAAAATTAACACCAATAGAAAAACAAAAAGCTAAATTAAGATAACTATTCAATGCACATGGTCATGGTATAACAAGTACTTACATATAAGAAGAACCACTATCTCAAACCCAAGCATATATATGGGGGCACTGGTTAAGAGTTCACAGAAAGAAAAGTATAATTATTATAGTTTGTTTAGTTCCTTGAAAATGATTGATTAAATCTTAAAAAGAAATAATTTCTTAAAAGCAGGAAAAGACAAGTGAATCCTGTGTATATATTTTTGCTATTTGTTAATTAAAATAAATACAAGGAAATTTCATTTACAGTAGCGGCTACTGGCTAGGCTACTACCTCATAGAACTTGTAGTAAACAAGTGTATATTTATGTCTGCGCTTTGCTTTTACTGCATGAACTCTCCATGCATGATCTTTAACAACTCACAACGTACCACCTACTCCGTCCTGTTAATTTGTACATGCTAGCCAGCTAGGTAGAACTTAACTATTAATTGCCCTGATTCTGATTTTGGTTTTGGTTGGAGTAAGAGTATTCTTCAATTCCATATTTTCGATAAACCTTCAGCTGATTCTCCTCCCACCATTGCTCTGCTCCCTTCTCTGTGAATTGCTTCCGACTATGTATGCACCACCACATGCAAATCACCACTCATTTTAATTAAGCTACTTTAGTCTAAAAACAAAATTCATTAAGGAAATCCAAACACGATACGAGCTAAAGGAAATAAACATATATATATAGTTAAAACATTAGAAATTAATAAGATCAGTATTCGAGAATTACCTAAACCTTACTCGCTTTAGCCCCTTGTGGCCGCTTGCCAAAGTTATAAAAGTAACATACACCCCAGCTTCATATTGTTCTACCCATTCATTTACGTTGGAATCTTTACTTCTTCCAGTTTGCTCCACTTCCCCTTGTGACTCCTGCACCTGCAATGCTTTATCCTTTTCTTGGATCATCCTGTCTCTTGCTTGCATTTGCATCGACCTTAATTTATTGGAGAATACAATAGGGGTTCCGCTTACACTCTCCACTTGTTTCTCTGTTGCTAATTTAAGTTCAGACTTGGACTCACACTCCGAGGATAAATGTAGCACGCCACTCAACATAGGATGCTCTCCCTCACCCTCAACCTGATCAAGACTCTCCATTCTAGGAGAGCAATTTTGAACATCAAATCTACGTTTCTCTTCTCTTGCACCAGGAAATTTCTCTGAAATTGAATGAAGCTGCTGCACCAAATATAGCCATTTACATCAAATCCTGCATTCTAACTTACCATAAACATTCCCATTGTGTGTATGAGTGTGTACGTGTGTGTGTATATATATTTATATATATATATATAATTATGAAGAATTTACCCGTAATGCCAAAGCTTTTATAAATTCCTTGGCTGCTTTACATTTTTCAGCTTCTTCCTTTGCCAAAGACCATGTGTGCTCGATTTTTTGCTGATATTCTTGAATCTTTTGGCTTCCAATTTGGCATTGCATTTCGAGGCTTCTTGCCTTAGACATACATGAAACAAGAATTATTAGAAAATAACAAAACCGAGTGTGGTATATTTAAGAGAAAGCATGTCTAGCACATCTATAATTGAAAATATATCAAATAATGAATATGAACGCAACAATAGGCATTGAAATAATCAAATAAAACGTCCAATTCAATTCAAGCCTTGAAGACAGCAACACTGAAACAGAATAACTACGTACCTCAGATTTCAGCCTCTGAACTTCTTCATTAAGCACCTTATTTGACTCAAATAAATCTTTTTCCACAATTATGGAACTGAGAATAGTAGATTTTGATCGCAGAGATGTCTTTTGCAACAAATCTGGGTCAAGTAGAGGAGACTGATTTCGGGAAAGAGGAGAACTAGCTGCAGAACTTTTACTCTCAGCCTGAGATGCTTCAAATAGAACAGGGCAAGATACTTGGCCCCATCGTGGTGTAGCTGCTGAAAAATAAGGGGCAGGTTCTAGGTGTTGTTGCCTTTCACTTTTGGCCTTTGAGGTCTTCCTTTCAATACCTTGGTTTTCTTCATGAGTTGAATGCTTAACTGAACGTAATCGGCTCTTTGAAGGGATCCTTTCCCGGCTAGCATCTTTGTCATCAAGAAAAATTCTCGGAGGAGTCGATAGTTGCCCTGGCATTTCGTTTTTCCGCTTTAAAAGCTTGCTTGAATTTGTGCTTTTTTGTAGATGATTGAAGCATGGATTACAAACGCGAGAAGGCTTGCTTTTATTTGGTGCTAATGAAGTGTTTACAACCTTCTTGCTACTACATGCACGACAAAAGAGAAGACCACAATTGTAACAGTTATGCTTCTTCCTGGCGAACCCAAATGGCATTTTGCACCCTCTACAAGTTGACTGATCACTAATAGTGATAGATTTATGCAAACAGATTGCTGCAGTTATGTTTGACCCACAAGCTATGCTTTCAACCTGCCGGTCTCTCAGCAACTCGACTAACATTGGCGTGTTTCTATCTTCCTTATCACCTAATCCTAACTGTCCATTAGTACCCCTCCCCCATGTATAGACATTTCCTCCTGATGTCAAGACAGCGACATGATATGAACCTGAAGCGATCTCCCTCACAAATTCTTGTTTAAGCTTCCCTTCTACAACAGTAATGGATTTATCCTTGGCTTGTGGGTTCCCTAGCTGTCCATATATGGAACTTCCCATTGTATAAACTGTACCTGAACTAGTGAGTGCAGCGGTCAGCATTCCTCCACAACAAACTTGTACAAAATCAAGATCCACAAGCTGCACAACACATGTTGGTAAAAGCTTTCTCTCTCCATCGGCATGCCCTAGCCTGCCTTTATCACCATCTCCCCACGTGAACAATTTTCCACCATTAGTGTTGAGCTTGTTACGATCAGTCATGATTTCAGCAATGGCAGCCGTGTGCCATGGTCCACAAGAAACAGATTTTACCCACAAACCCTTGAGAGACTCAACCTCTTTTGGCTGCAACAAACTTTGTGTATTCCCATGCCCAAGAACTCCAAAAGTTCCATCACCGTAGGTAAATAATTTCCCCACGGTGGAAACAATTGCTGTATGCCACTCTCCACAAGAAACGGCAAGCACTTTTACGCCATCCAATGGACCAGAAATTTTATGTGGCAACCATTGGCTTGTATTTCTCGTCAAACCAACCAAATCAGTGCCATGAATATCACCACCCCAAGTATACAGTTCACCAGATTGTGTCAAGGAACATGTTTGATACTCACCACAAGCGACAGCTTGTACAGGAATGCCATTGAGGGATTCAACAAGTTTTGGATGGCTGATATCAATGTTAATCTTGTGGCCAAGCCTTCCACCATTTGCGTTACCCCAGCAAAAGACTTCACCCTGTTTGGTAACCAAAGCAGCATGCCTTGCTCCTAGAGATATGCACTGCACATCCAACATCGTTGCAGATTCTAGCAATTTAGGCAACAACGCGTCTGAGTTCAACCCACTTTGAATACCAGAGCTATCAGGGGTACCGCAAATGTTTCCTCCAACCATCTCTTCACCCCAGATCATTACATCCTTTAGCATTTCATTCTTGTGTATTTGTGTAGAGCAATAAGTAGGGGCAGCAAACCTGTGGGATGTATTCTTTTGAAACTCCGGAGCTGCATAATTGATTCCCCCCTGCTTGAGACTATCCGGTTCAATATATGGAGAAGTTGGCATTAAGGTCTCCGTTACGTTTTGCATGTGTGACAAATTTGATTCCCAGGAATAAAAGCTATCAGAAGAATATGATAAGCCATCAGAAAAACACCTCTCGGAAAGTGACTGAGAAGGACTTCCGCATAAGCTTCGTATCTTGAAGATTTAGCAAACATAACAATTACGTTATGTTGATGAAATTAGGTTTATGGAAAAACCTCAAAAAGAAATAGCATGTGCATCCCTGGTGGCAGAGTAGTGAAAGTTAAGGGATAGGAAATTAACCTGAGAAAATTGATTGTTTTCCTCTACAAGTCCTAGATTGTGCTTTCTTCGAATAAAACCAACAGGACTTCTGAGACAACTTTGTGCCCCTCTACAGCTCCTCAAAGCGGTGATTGATCTGCAAGTGTGACATCTGGATATCGTAGCTCTCAGGCCTACAAACCAAGAATCAGCCTGTGCTTTGTCCTTGCATATCTATGCAAATTAGAGATAGCCAAAAAAACAAAAGCAGCTTTTAAATAAAGCCCAGAGACAGTATGTAAATATAAAGAGGATGGAAAGAAAGTGTTAACAAACGTAAACAAGAGGAAGTCCAAAGAAAAGAAAAGATTACCAAATCCAATGAGCGTTCACCGTTAGCATAAATAAGAGAAAATGACTGTTGCTCCCTGTAGGGTTGGTGTTGCCTCTGGAAATTTACCTGCATTTGATTAGATTAATTAGGTCAAATCTCCAATCATGGAAAAATGAAAAGTTGAAAACAATAAACAATCACGTACGGTCTTCTGTCCAGCCACAATCTTCATAACGGAGCTCAATATCAATTGCCTTTCCGCTTGTCCTGAATACCAAATCAAATATTTCTCATCCTGAAATACAAATCAAAAATTCAAAAAGCACATTAGAGTTGTTCTTGTACAAATAATAATGCAACTAAAACTAAAACTTCTATTATATTTTTTAATTTTTAAAAGCATGAGGAAGAAAAACAAGTGTGAGCAGCATGGGCATAGCCATAGGCCAAAGTTAGGCAATTTAAAGGGGATATTCATCATCATATGATGCTACGATGGTTTAGAAGAGTGAGACTTCCGATACAATACAGAAACTTTTTCATCTGTAACATAGAATCAGAGGTAAAAAGACAGTGACGAATCATTATTGGTTTTAAAAAAATGGATAGCTAGTCAAGTTTCATCCTGTTATGTCATCTCTATTCTCTATTCTAAAACTCTCTCCTTTCATACCTCTAATGAACTACTGAACTCACGGTTCCAATTTAATACTATTCTTATTTCGCCAACTTTCCTTGTTCAAGCTAGTGCGCTTCCAATTTAAATCTATGATAATGAACTTTGGTCGTATAAGGTAATTAGTCTACACGAAATTTAAAATTTAATCCTTCGTAGTATAATTCTTATAAATTGAATCACTTTAATAATTATTTATTCATGTCAGTCCAATCATTAACAATGTTAAATTCGGACTGTTAGTATTGCTAATGTGGCATTTTTTTGGGAAAAAAAAAACTCTTACAAAATGTAAGAAATATTTTTCAAACATTTTGGCCAATTTGACTTGGATGGCTTCAATATTTTATGATTTTCGTTTCAATTTCAGTTCGGTTTTTGAAAATTTATAATATTGCATACTAATCATAATTTTTTTTTTCTAAAATAAATCTAAACCGAATCATTATCATTAAAACTTTTGTTAGGACTGCAAAACATATTAAAAATTAGAGGAAAATGTTCTACAGGAACACCTCAAATGCATCTTTTTGCATTAGTTTCCTTCTCTTGTTGGGCTCCTAACTCTTTTAACACTTAAATTAGCTTATAACTGAGATTTGTTGTTGGTTTGCTCATTAACAATGATTCTACAATTATCCAGGTTAAGAATGAAAGAAGGAATATTATATTAATTGAAGTCTGACACACATCGAATCCCGAAGCTTTTCCTATGCTTCCAGTCTCATCCGTACCTAGTTTCCACATCTACAAACATTATGTTTTTAAATTTTTTTAAGAGAGCTGTTGATTAATGCTTGCTTACTTTAAGGTTTTTATTTTTATTTTTTTTGTTCGATTGGGTTGTTGGTTGGTGATCGACAATATAGCTGCCTTCTAGTGTCTCGTGACTTGCCTGCTGCTGGGTTAGATAGCTGAGAGCTTGTGGCTATGTCCTTGGATCCTCTTGGTTTCCTTTTGGCTTTAGGGTATCTTCTTAGTATGAGAAGCTATAAATTCTAATATTTCACTACTGCGTTTAGAAATAGGTTAGTGGTTTCTTGAATTTTTTTTTTTCCTTTTTTATCAAAATGTGCTTTGCTTTTTTCTTTTTTCCTTTTTGCTTTTGTTTGGGGGGTGTGGTCTTTCACTTTTTAAATCTTGAATTTCTTTGTTTTTGGTAGGTCTGAGAGTTCACAGCTTTTCAAAATTTCTTGGTTTTTCAATTCAATCAAGAGCTTCTTTGACTTTGGTGGGCATTTCGATTAACAGTTATCTCTGGATGGATGCTTCCCACACAATAATTTGATGCAGTCGAGTTCTTTCAATTGCACTCGACTCTAAGGTCCCCAGGAAAATTTAGCTTCTACTGCATCCATCCTTTCCCCTTTTGCCCCTGCGTTTTTTTTTCCCCATTTTCAATCTACACTACTAGCTTAAAAATTAAAATATCCCTTTTATCAATTGAATCTTTAAATTTATTTTGATATTTACATTTATATTTAATTTTTTTATATATTTTATATTTGATATGCTTATTTGTTAAATAGTATTCATATTTTTTGTAAGTACTATTTCTTTAAATATTAAATACTTTATTTTAAGATGTGGAAATATACTTTATGTTATTTATTTTAATTTTAATAATTTTAAATTATTCATTAATTTCTCAAATATAAATTTTAATTTATGCCTTTAATGAATTTTTTATTATATTCTATCCGTCGTTATCACTGTTTTTAAATTCAAAAACTAGCACTTGAATTGAAAATAAGTTTTTGCATGAAATCTGCGAGTAGAGCAAGAGAGTAAGGGATAGGTGGGGCAAAAGAAAAAATTATGATCGCACCATCCATTTCCAGCAATGAATGTTGCAGAGGAATGAACATTTATCTTGGTTATTTAGATTTAGAGACTAGAATACGAGTTTGTTTGAAAGGAAGACGTTGATGTTGGTAAATGTCAAATGATAATGCAGAGCAAACTTAGAGTCGAGAAGCAAAAGTCATTGAGTGAGAAAATAGAAAGCAAAGCAAAGCAAAGGAAGCCCACCGTAGAAAGCCTGAAAGGACAAAATTTAGGCTTCCCTCTTCTTCCGCACTTCAAAAGATGAGCGCCCTTCTTCATTGCCAAAATTGCCTGAAAGAGACATACATACATACATGCATCAAATCATTGATGATCAATCATCAAACATACAAATTTCAATTTTTTTTTTATCTTGAAGAGTGAAAGGAAATGGAAAGAGGTGAAAATAGCAAAGGAGGGGACCTGTTCAACGTGTCTCTCAAAAGGAAGTAGTGATGTCAAGGAATCTCCTTCACCCATTTTTTTTCTTATTATTTTACTTCATTCTATTGGCAGAGAATTTCATTTCATAGGAAACAGGAGGAAAGACAAAAGGCAGGGAAGGGAAGGGAAGGGAAGGGCAGAGCAGAGCAGAAAGTAGAGAGCAGAGAGCAGAGAGCTAAGAAGAAGAAGAAGAAGAAGCAGTGATGAATAAAGAAAATAGGAGTAAAGTTGGAGTTGGAGTTGGAGTTGGTTGGGTTTTCCTCCAAGGAAAGCTCAACTTTTATTAATTTCACATTGCGTGTTACTATCTTTGTATCTCACACACACACAGTCTATAAATTTCCCCAGAAATAGACAGAAAAAAAAGACAGACAGGCATTTATAATTGATTACATTTATAAGACGAATATATAAATACTACTCCTACTAACACTAGCTAGTCCTATCTTTTCTCTTCTTTTCTAATTCTTTTTTATTGGTTAATTACACATATATTTTATATTATTATTGTTATAACATAATGAAAATTCAGCTGAACAAAACTGGAGTGAAGAGTCAACAGAGAGTGAGAATGAAGACTGAAGCTGGATCCACTTTTTTATTTAAGTGAAGTGATGTGCGTCTGTTGTTCCATTACCGTACATTCATTTTGGTGTAATGAGACACAGACGTTGAGTGAGTGAGACCGAGGGTTTTGTTAAAATAATAATAATAAATAATAGGCAAAACCAAACCAGAAACAATCAAAGCCCCACACGCCCTTTTGCACGTGTTGCCAACTTTTGCCTCTCTCTCTTCCTTTCTTTCTTACTTTCTTTGTTTCTAATCCACTCTTTTTAGTTTTTACCCCCCCCCCCAATGCAATGCTCTTTTTGATCTTTTCTGCTCAACCATCTTCTCTTTTTCATCATTTTGTTTTTACCTTTTTTGACTTCTTTCTTTTATTAACGAAACCATACAGTTTACATCAATTTATTTTCAAATCATTAAAAATATATAACAAAGTGTTTTAATAAACATTGAGAGGAATTCAATTCTCTCATTTTTTTTCTTTTGAAAAAAAAGAGATATTATAATTTCTTATTTAATACTAAAATAGAAAAGTACATGTACATATTGATTAAAATTTGATGTACTTATCTAATATTATGGTGCAATAAAAATATTTTCATATAATAAATGCACAAGACAATAGACAATAAATATTAACATTAACAACATTAGCATCAAAGGAAAACAAAAAAATAAGAAAAAAGCCAAATATGGTAACATTAATGTTTAGCATAGAATCGCAGAGCTTGGCTCTACATATTTCGCGTAATAAATGCACAAAATAAAAATAATAAACAATAAATGCAATCAAAGGCGCTTTCTTGCCCATTAATCCGCCGTG
>JBBYHO010000003.1:13497628-13534082 GCA_038382025.1 Adansonia gregorii | reverse complement strand
AATACAAATCAAATCAAATGCATTTCAATATATATGTTATGATTGTTGTACTTTTTCTTTTGTTCTAAACGTGTTTTTAGAGAAAGGCTTTTTATTTAAAATTTTTTGAAAAATCATGCATTTCAGTATAAATAATAAGTTTTACAAAACTCTGATTTAGAATAAAGAAATTTTAACAATTAATAAAGTAAAAAAAAAAGAAATAAAATAGAATGGAGCAAATTTGAGTTATAGAAATAATTAAAATAAAAGAATGAAACGGTTAATATTGTATTGTAATTGATAAAAGAAAGAGATATAAAATTAAACTCAAAACTTAACTTAATTTATTTATACAACCAATTAATATTTTATAATTTTACTATTCTAATTATACTATTTATAATATTTTTTATCGTTACACTATAATTTTTTTGTAAAAAAATAGTCGGATTCATATTTCTGGAGAGGTGAGCTGAGGCTAAAAGTATGATTTGAAAGAAGGAAAGTAAAAAGGCACGTCTTCATATCATATGATAATGATATATCTATATTTATAGCTATTTAATATATTGGTAGGTGTGTGTGTATATATATATATATATATATATATATATATATATATATGCGTTGGGTTGTGTTTTGTGTGTTTTAGTAGACATTTGAAGACAGAGACATGGCTGCTACTGCTCGGCCTTTAGCCCACGCACCTCTATATTCAATGAAAATGGAATTATTAAACAAAGACAGCGACTTGCATGGGATCTCTCCTCTCCTCTCTTCTCCTCTCCATGCTCTTCAATTCCTCCCCTGCTTTCCACTTTTCATCTATATAATAATATATAATTATATTCATAAAAAGACAAATGTCCCATCCACTAAGCAAATAAGATAAACAATCATAATTTATTTTACTTATTCTTGAACTAAAATTTTAAGTTATTCCCAGTCTTTTATATGTGTATATATATATATATATATTAATAAGATAATAAGTTTATTAGTTGGCATCTTTCTAATTTTGAGAGGAGAGGATCCAAGTTTTTCCTAAAGAGTTTCGACGTCCAAGAGGCAGAAGCATGCATCTATAATTTTATTTTTATTTAAAAATATATAAAATATAATAACTAGAAAAATGATGTAAATTAATTAAAATTGTATTTGCTATGATTTAGACTCTTCGAAAAGGAATTGAGAAGTTTGTGAAACCGAATGTTGCGAAGACAGCATATTCACCTAACAATTAAATTAAAGCTGATAGGTTACATCCATTCATTTAAAAAAAAACACTAAAAAAAAGGTAACATCGTTTCTTAAATTGGAAAACTACGCATCTGGACGCCCCGCCCCTAGTACTGCTATTACTCATCCCATCATCCCCTAATTAATTATTATTGCTAATTGATTGGATCAATTAGCAATATCATCAAACCCTTTTACAACGTAATTGTCTCCTTGTTCTTACAAGCATCCCCATTAATAATTAATGTGATCGTAGCTTAGATAAAAATATTTAAGTATGAGTATATTTGGAGAGTGTTATAAATCCCAGAATTGTCAATTCGTTTTTGAGAGGCCAGCTGGAAAAAGACAGCAGGAGATGAAGAAACCCAAATGCATGTTATCGTAGCATTCGCATGTGCATGTGCATCTTTGATGAGAGCAAAGGCCGAGTTTTGTATACGGAGAAAGGGAACAATAGGGGATCACGTGGGCCTGTGTTGTCAATCGAACGGTATGGGCGCGTTATGGATAGCAAGTTTCTTCGTATGGGCTGTCCACATGCATTTAGCCACCATCGACCTGGTTTACAAAAACATTAACAAGCAGTAGCAAACATGGTCTAAAGCTGCTTCCCCCACCACCACATGCACTTATCCCCTTGTCGTATCTTCCAAATCCTGAGTGCCCCCCTTTCATCTCCATCGTGCTATTAGCTTAGCTAGCTAGCTCCACGCATGCAGCAAATGATAGCTCCATTAATTTTCAGCCTCACCAACCACACAACAATAACCACAAGAGATCATTAACTTTTTCTTGATGTCTTCTCTTTCTAATACGATAACCAAAAATATAAAGGCACCAATATTGTACTTACTCGCTTCGAAATTCAATCTTTGATAGAGTTTGCAGAAGAGAATTTATCATATAAAGCTTTTCTATCATTTCAGCTATATAAATAGATGCGATACTCTCAACATATACAGGTTATAGTTCAACATTCATGAATCCAAAACTTTCAAATTCAGTGATTGGAACTCTGTTTAACTTATTATCAGTACATTCACATTGACATATATCTAACTCCTAATTAGATTTTATTTCCAATAGGATTATAACATGTGTCACATAAATAGTCCTATATAATTGTAAATTGTAATTGTAAGAATTAACCTAAATGTTCAAGTAAAATATCCCTACTAAACTTTGAACGCACTCCTTGTTATTCATCATCAACAACTTTACCACCTCAAGTGTGGTAAGATTGTGGACATTTATAGTAATTTCAAAGGCAAGAAAGATCAATAAATAGTTGTAGAGCAAATCCAGAACCGTTTCCTTAAAATTATGTGAAGCTGGGATAGTATATGAATTGGCGTAGGTCATATTGGCATTGAAGTAGATAAATTCTAAATATTCCGTTCGCCTTAGTGGTATAAAGTTATTGTATGCTTATTTCACCTCTAGTATTTACTTCTATCATTATTTGTCATGCTAGAACATTTTACCCATAATGGCTTTTAACACTTGAACTTTGATTATATCAATTTTAGGATGAATTATTTTAGGTAAGATGTATTTTGGGTAGTAGGAACTTGTAAGAAAAAATGTTATTAAAAGATATTACGGCATATATAATCAAGTCGAAGTAAAACTTTAAAAATAATAATAATAATAAATTAATTTAGATTTCTCTCACATGATACAACTTTTTGTGAATGACATTTATATGAATAGAATCTTGTTCCATAAACTTTTCATACATTTAGTATTCGAATTATTTAAAGTGATAAATGATACATAGGAGCTTAAAGTGTTTTGACTAAATTGGAAAAATCAGAAAAAGTTGTGTGCGCAAGATGATGAAGTCTTTCCAAAATTCAACTATAAGTATGCTGATTGGCCGAACTCACCCACACGGTTTGAATTCTGGTTTCTTTGATTAATGATGGAATGTAGGCGCCAATAAGGCAAAATTAATAATTTACTAGCACAGTTTTCTTGCTTACCGTGAAAATGGCAAGTTTGGACGTAATGTTGGACTAATTCCTTAGATAATTAGAGATTGAAACAAGGGGAAAAATTAAGAAAATAAGATCGCTTTAGGCCGTATAAAATAATTTATTTAAGATTTTAATATGCCTCTAAAATACAATAAGTACTCAACACTCTAAACCAAATTATTGTAAAATATAATTGGAAAAAAAAATCTTTTATATATAGACAATAATGTAACACCTCAACCCCACAATGGGATACTTTGAGGATCTGTTCTGATATAAATGTAAAAAATTATACCTATGGATGCAAGGCATCTCTTATAGATAAAACCATGAGATCCAATAGGCTAAAGTAGATAATACATCATAGATTGGGTGTAAGTTTCCATAAATGATATTAGAGTGCAATCACTAGCTGATGAGAGCTAAGTACTAAACAATAGGAGCTATTTCTAGAATCCCAATGCCATGATCTAGGTTTTGTCTGTTCTTTGTTGGGCTTAACGAGGATTTTAAACTTTTAAACGATAAGAGTTTGTAACACCCTAATCCAGCATCGGGATGCTTTGAGGATCTACTATAATTTATATGAAGACACTTACACCCATACTTGTGAGGTACTTTCATAGACAAAATCGTAAGAGTCAATGGGCTAAAGCAAACAATACCTCATAAATTAGGTGCAGGTCTCCACAAATGAACAAATGTATATTTCAATAAGATATGCATATGTAAGAGTTGTGTCATTTTACAATACAACGTTTATATATAAGAGTTGTGCTTTTATAATACAACTTTATATTGCAAAACCTACAAGATAACTAATCAAGAAAAATTATAATTTTAGAATATTATAATTTCTAGAATTTAAATTATTTTAAAATTAAAATTACAATAAAAATTGAATTTATATAATCTTTAAGCTTGACATTTTTTTGAAAATGTGGACTGGTTATCCACTAAACCTATTCAAGAGCTAGGTTACTCGCCCAAACCCAAAGGTCTGCCCAATATTTGAAAGGGTTTGGATAAAAATATTAGGCAAAAAAATAAACTTGGAAAAAAATAAAACCAAAAAGTCGAGTTGGGCTTTGGATAAAGAATTTTAAGATTGAACAAATTTTATTTTTTATAATATAGCTATATATATTTTATAATAGTAGTTATGATTTTATTTTTCTAGTTGTTAACTTGTTAAAAAAAAATTTGCTAATAGAAGTCGTACTATACATTTTTAAAAGAATTTTAACAAAAAAAACTTATTAAAATATTTTTAATTATTAAAAATTAAATTAAAAACATATTTAAAAAATATAAATTTATATAATATGAGCGTACTTAAACAAACTTAGACTATCTATTTATAAATATTGATAAGTTTAGATAAGAACGCTTATCTATATTTTAGGTCAGGTTGGACCTAAGTCAATCTATAATATACTAATATCCTACATAAGTCTGGCCCAATTTCTCTCTTTGAAACAAGGGGCGTTTCTGGTCTTGTCGGTGTTTGAAACAATTTTATCTTCTCGATATTACTATATCTCTAGAGTCAATAACTTTATATGAGGAACAACTAAACTGAATTACTTGCTGCCATTACTCTTCAATTTTTTGTTAAAGTCTATCTTATAGAGGTATTCAAATTGGATCACTGATCGATTTTTAAGTTTTGCTGTAAACATAATTGGTTACTTCCAATTACGTAAATCAATAGTTCAAACCGCACTTAAAGGTAAGACATTTCCTATTGAATAAACCTATTATCTACTAACATTATAAATAGCAAACCCCTCACCAATTTGAAATATTGGTAACATAATTTGTTACTTTTTGACGCAAACAAATATTATGCACACAATAAAGTATCCTTCGATTTGAATGTATCTTAAAATTCTAATTAAATTGTAGATTTCCACAAATTGAACCAAAAATTTTTATATTAGAATTGAAATACACCATACATAATACTTATTTATATTTCCATCAAATGTTGACCACTTTTAGAACCACTATAGTCATGCTCTTATCTCATCCTCTAAATGCAATGAATTGACTAGTCTCGAGATATTTTTTTTGAGAATGAGTTTTACTAGTACATCACAAACACATAATAATAGTTTGTTGTTAACTATTAAAATTTAAAATTAGAGTTACTAATTAAAAATTAGGTTGGCACTATTGATATTTAATAATAGGATTTAAACTCATTCTACTTATAATACTATTAATTAAACTCAACAATAAGAAAAAAAAAAAGAAAATAAGGTTAAAAAAGGTAAGATGTCATTTAGGTGTATAGAATACTTAATATACCTCCAAAATACAGTATAACTCTCAACACTCCATGCTGAACCAAATCCCTTACATAGATAACAGGCTCTCTAAATAAATATCTTCTTATGTTTTACATGTAAGAGTTTTGTCTTCGTAAGACAATTTTTATAAAAAAATACAATTATAAATTTTAAGGATAACTTTATAATTTTCATATTTTAATAGTTTAAAATTAAAATTACGGTAAAAATTTAATTGCTTTATATACTCTTTTTAAGTTTTACATTTCGAAACAATATGAAATTGGTTGGCCATGAATATTATAAACCACAGTGACAAATAATTTTTGGAGATGGCTTACACCCAAACCGGATTACGAGGTTGCTCTTAACACTTGGCCTTTGGTAGAATGCATACACCGCTAAGATGTTATCGAGCTTTAATAAAATTGTTGACAGATATGATTATTAATTAGCATTAGCAAATGATTCAATTTAAACGCATTATTACAATTATTGTTTCCCTTTTCCCTTCCTGCCTTTTCTTCTTTTTTTGTTCTTTTTTCTTTATTGCTAATTTTCTCTTCCTGAGAGGGAAGAAGTAGCAAATAGAGGCGAAAGTAGGACGCTGGGCTAAAGCTAATGCAGTATTCACCACCTTTAACTTAGTCGATGCCCTGCATCTTCCTGAGCATCATCACAAATTCATACACCTTTTCAGGCTCTGGAAGAACTTTGGCGACACTCTCTCTTAGCAAGCACCTTTTCATCCATGCTGAAAATTTGGGGCAGTCTTCCTCAACCTTAAACTTGCCCAGCTTCTCCACTGCGTAAAACCAGATTGTCAGAGGGATTGCTATAATGTCAACAAACCCAAATGTGTCACCACCGAAGAAATCCTTCTCCCCTAACGCTTCCTCTAACTGCTTCAATATCTCTATAAACTCCCTTTTAACTTCCGCCGCTGCCTCTTTTTTGCTTCTCCATATGTTGCCTGCTGCGTCGAACAACTGACTCACGCACGCACGCACCAAACAATGTATATTGTTATTGATGATCAATCCATCGATCGATGTTTTAACTGTTAATCAACCATAAATATTAGTAACAATAAGTCAAGAAAAGAAATTGGAGTTATCTATATCTACCTTTTTGTCAATAAAATCAGCCCAAAAGCGTGCCTGAGCTCTCCCATATGAACAATGTGGGAGCAGCGGACCTGAAGGCCAAGTCTCATCCATGTAGTTAACAATGATAGTAGACTCACATAAGGGTTTAGAGTTGTGCAGCAACACCGGGACTTTCCCGTAGATGGGGTTTGAGTTGAGCAACAATTCACTTTTGCCGCCGAACAAGTTCTCGGCTCTGGCTTCATATTCCAGGCCTTTCTCGGCTAATGCTATCTTGACCCTCATGCAGAATGGGCTAACCCAGCAGTCAAGAATAACTAGCTCTTCCTTTGACATCTTAATTAGTTATGACTAGACTAGACTAGATGGATCCCCTCTTTGATTTGCAGTGTGAATATGAGCAAATGAAATTTATAGACAAAGTTTTTGCATTTTGACGAGCTTATCGAAGTAGTTTTTGCCTCTCCAAACGAGTTTCCTTGGTATTGTACCCCTCCAGAAAATGAAGAAACTACCTATAGCTCATAGTGATTATCATTAATTTCAGTATTATTTTGTATTGCCATTGGCCTTGTCCGTTGTGAAAGTTGTATGTGCCGCAAGTTTTGTCATTGAGTACATTGGAAGATAACCATCGGCAATAAAATGCTAAATGCTCACGAGTTAAAGATAGAATTAGCATAAAATAACAACAAAAACCATTCAAGAACCTTACCCAGGTAACAAATCCATCATCCTTCTGATAGTGCAAACTGCAAGCAAATTGCAGATGGCAAAGTTGGGGATTCCACATGTTACAATATTGGTTCAATGAGATTGAAACCTAACTCGTCTCCAACTCTGCCCTAACACCACCTCCATATGAACTACTTCAGTTGGAACCATTTTAACAACCATACTGGTTGATAAAACTTAAATTGGATCCCTTGTGCCCGACCATACTGGTGCTTCAACACAGATTTTTCTCCCAAGCATAACCCAATTAAACATATTTTTCCTTAACAGATCATCTATTTTCATTCAATCTTATTTTTATTTTAAAATATCAAAGTGTGAATATAAAATAATAATTAAGATAACAAGCGCATGCCAATCCTATCCTAACACAGTGGCTTCTTTTTCTTGCTAAGATAAACAACACTGTCAACATATTCACAATGTAAATGAATTATTCTGAATTCTTTTGAATTTGCTAAAATAAGACCCTAACCTCCCTCTCAGAAAGGGCAAAACATATTCACATAATATATATATATATATAGCCCTTGATGTGGAATTTTAGTGAGGAACTTTGACATAGACACAGATGTGAAGGAAATAGTCTGGATTCATTAAATTGTTTGCCACCCAAGAAAAGGGTATCTCTAACTTCGGTTCAATACCCTGTATTCGGATAAGCTTGATTTCAGCACTACTGGAAATGAAGCAGGCCTCTGGGCGTTCATAAGCATTTTGTCCCTGCTCTTCCACAACTTTATCACTGCTCACATCTTCATAGGGATTTCTCATAGCATCCTCAAAATCTACTCCAGCTAGTCTTATTTTCATTAAGGATTTGTCTGGAAAAAATTCCGGCAGAAGATTTTTCAAAGCATCATGTAAAGTGAAGCATTTGTCTGCACAGAAAAAGCAATACAGGTTAGCTCAAAAGGCACGCAATGCGTAATAAAATTTATAAAATCCACAATGGGGGTGCAAAGGAAGAGAAACAAATAAAGAATGTCGATGCTGATCTACAAAATACACTCCAATGGAAATAAAGGAAATGGGTACAATCACCCGAGTCATTTCTCTATATGCACAACTTTCAGAAAAAGCCAGTTCACATGTCTGCTTATGAAAGAGGCATTGCTTACCTTCTTTATGGATCTCAACAGGTCGATTTATGTAAGAGATCTTCTCCCAGCTGTCAACTTGGGGCATCCCTTCCAAATCATCAAAATCCTCGCTTACGCTCCGAACATACAATCTAACTGGAACTCTTCCTAACAAAAGCTCACCAAAAATCAAATAAACAAATAAATTTAAGGGAAGTAAGGACAATGAAAATTTTATTAGAAAAGTAACATCCCAAACTTATCTAAATGCAACCTAATTGTTTTCTTTAGGAATATAGGAAGATATTGCATCTATTTTGGGGTCTATATTTGATAAAGGACTGAGTAACAACTTATTTTACACTAGACCCAAAATATTTGATAAAGGGATGAT
The DNA here is from genome assembly GCA_038382025.1 of Adansonia gregorii. Taxonomy (NCBI): domain Eukaryota; kingdom Viridiplantae; phylum Streptophyta; class Magnoliopsida; order Malvales; family Malvaceae; genus Adansonia; species Adansonia gregorii. Next base: position 13,525,265 of record JBBYHO010000003.1, on the reverse strand, counting down.
TAATGAGTTGTTAATCATCCCTTTATCAAATAATCATTCCTTTGTCAAATATTTTGGGGTCTAGTTTAAAATAAGTTGTTAATCAGTCCTTTATCAAATATTGAACGCAAAATAAGTTGTTAATCAGATAACAGAAAATGTCATTGACTGATTAATAAAAATATCATTAACAAAAATACCAAGAAAAGGACTGGTTAAAATGTCATTTCAAACTAGATGTCACTGAGTCTTAATTAAGATAATTCAGGTTAATGTTTATATTATTTATTTTCTATTTTGCTCCTATTGAAAGTGTTAACGTATTTAGGTAACTCTCAGTTTTGCTAGAAAAACACAATTCGAGTGCAAGTTGTTTGATAAACTATTAAAAAGTTTTCAAGTTGATAAACAATCTCTGTTCACCCCTAGCTTAATTCCATATCAAACTTCTTACAAATCCCGACTAATTTTGCAATTTCCCATCCTTTCTACCACAATTAACCCTAAAAACTGCAGTCCCAGAACGCTGCCTTGTTTCTTTATGGCAGAACCAATTTCATTAATTTGATGCAAGCACCAGTTACATCTCTACATCAGTAATTTAATAATGCAGAGATATTGTATATTCACCAAACTAACTTCTCTGCTACCCTTTGGAGTACAATTCCATACCCTATCTTCCACACGAAGAAGATAAAGCACTTCAATAAGTCATTTGATCAGGATGCTTTTGCTTATTACTGCTGTTTCTTTCTGATTGACTTTGATTCACTTTTGTCGTTGGACTTGCTCCAACTGCTTTTGACCAACTGATGTATTAAAGAGATAAGTTTATAAGGATTTAAGGGCTTTAATGGGAATATTATATGCCTTACCATTTATTAGCTTATAAAACTATGTTATTTTAGTTTCTTGAAGGCTTGAATTATGGGATATTACGAGATTGATATTCAGGATTGAGAATTCAGATTATTTATATTTAAGAATTTGGATTGAGATTTCAGATTATTTCTTTGGTATTTTTATTTGAAAATACTCGTTCTACATCTTCTTTGTTCTGCTCCGTAGCATATTATCAGTGCTCTCAGTTGGATAAAGTTTCTCCAGTTATCTCAAATCCAAAGCATTAAAATATTCCACATTTGTTATGAAACAAAATGAGGATCACGCAACTTCATTTGATGCAATTCATGGGTCTTTAAGCAAGCAACAAATATGCAAACCTGTCTTGAGTTGTGTGGTCAACTCTGTCTCTCCAAAGCATTGTTGAGACCTTGGCGAGCACAAACTTGTATACTCATCCTCAACTCTTGCAAGTTTAAGCTTAGATGAGACCCGCTGGCAGGCTTCCAAATTACCTGTCAGAAACCAAATTGAAGACTCAAACTTGGAACATAAAGATTTTGTTGGAAAAAGGAGAAAGAGGGAGGGTGGATTGGAATGGTGAGGAAGAAAGATTTGACACAAGACGAAATTAGACATGCCTGTTCATATTGTTCCTTAACAATCAGTTGTACACGGCCAGAGGAAAATACAGCATATGTATATCAATTATGCTCAGAACTATCTTCAATGATTCAAACATATAATGCCTCCATTACAGATTGAATATCCATTTGTCTATTTTCAGATATCCCAAAATTATCTTGTTTTATTTATTTTATAAATATATATACATATATATAGACGCACACATTAAAGAATTGGAATCGTGATAGTATAAAAAGTTTTAAATTTCAATAGGTAAGTCAGGAACAATTTCTATCTCTGGATACCATTTTCATTTGAGATGGAGGAAAAACTCACATCTCCAGCTAAGAGATCCCAAAGAGCAGCATAGGCTGAAAGCAATTGAAAATTTGTTAGCCAGAATGTCAAGCAAATATAAGGTTTGTCTAGTTATTCTTATTAGGCTCATTCTACTATATTAAATAATAATATTTATGAAATTATATTTCAGTCATCGGCAAGATTTTTAAGAAAAAGTTCTTTCTATTCCCTTAGAAACCATATGACTAGCCACCTGGATTAGCTTTTCATATTCTCTATCGCTGCTCTAAATCTAAAGACTTTAATCCCATATTTAATACTGCTCTGGTTAAAGCCATCATAATAATTGAATCATAAAAGACCTAAAAATTATAATATCAGCTCCTGAATAATGCTTTTGAAACTTCTTTTTCTTGCTGGTTGCATGCAGAAAATGATCCCAAATCTCAATATAACTTTGGTTTACAGAAATTCATAAGTAATAAATAGTTTATGTGGGCAACATAAATGTGAATCTTTGATTACTTTTTCTCAATAAATCAACATTTACACAATTGAATGTAATCAGAGCATCCATTCATTTCTTTCTTCCATGTCAAGAATGACCGAAGCAATGGAAAAGAAAAACAGACCCTGAAAAGGGAAGGGCTGCTGGTGGTCATTCAAGAAAGTCAGGACAATCAGGTGTCCTCATTCAAGCAACAAATTAGAAGAAAGAAAGGAAGTGATAAACCAGGGGGCAGGAAAAAGAGACACGTTTTCCAGCTCCACAACAGGGAGAAGCAAAACGAAATTCAGATTTGTCCATAATTTAAAAAAAAAAAAAAAAAGAGATATCAACAAAACATAGTTTATATTGAGCATTAAAGTTTAAACTTTGACACTATGCCTAAGAACAAAATACGAAGGGTAGGCACAGTATTGGCTACAAGAAATATGAAATAGGTCGATTCAGAAAAAGCCTAAGCTGACAGAAGAACACACACATTCAAGGGTTGAAAGCCATAATTGCAAAAAATGCTAGAATTAGGATCATGTTAGATCCAATCCTCCCAGGACTCCACATCTATTAACCATAATTGAGAGGTGACCCATGCAGGAAGTGGATTAAGCATGGATTACTCAACAGGCCAGAACAAGCCACTCAAAAGTAATCAAAGTCAACAAACTGCAGAGAATTTGGTTAAGTATGTATTCCTCGACATGCCCAATAAAACTACTTAAAGTAACCAAAGTAGCAAACTGCTCTTTTCCATCCTAAAAGAAAATATCATCCCATTATAAAACTAAGTTGAACCATGCTAGGTCATAGGCTAATAAGGGACACACCAAATAAAGGTATGAATAACTTAAACACAGAAAAAAGTTGCTTTAGAAAGAAACCCCTGCAGTAAATATACCGCCACCTTAACCCAGGAGTGCTTTACATTACAACTAATATGATTGAAATTGCCTATTAAAAATGATATTAGACCAAAAGAAACAAAGCTAGTCTTGCGTACTTATCGATGAGCATACATACCATTCATGACAGAATGCCAAAGCTCCAGTTGATCAGACTGTGACATGTTCATAACATTCTTGCAATTTCCATTAATTATATACGCCGCCTGTTGGCATAACAGAACACTGTTACAGATAAACAGTGACGAAACATTGTTTAATTATCCAATTCAAATGACAATTTGTTTCAAATAGAGACAGATCTGAGAAGAGTAAACAAAAACAACTGACTGGCTGCATATACAAGACCAAGATACTCCAAATTAAAAGAAAATCAAAGAAAGAATAGGTGATAGACATCAACATCCAGCATTTAAGGGATTTTGATTTCCTTTGTCCTGTACTTTTGAAGATTAAAAAAAAAAAAACAAAAAAGTATCTTAAATAATAACAAAAAACTACCTTAAATAAGCAACAAAAAAGAGCCAAACTCTAGAAAATATGCCAGAATGACCTTTTCTTAATCCTATCAGCTAGTCAGCTAGCAAAATATTCACAGCATTCAGGCTTTGTTTGGTAAGGTTCTTATTTACAAAATAATCCATCATTTAGATTTTATCTTTTTATACTAGCTTACAAAGGCTATGATGATAAAATAATATAATTTACATTTCGTTTCCATTTATTTTTTAACTATTCCAAGCAATGGATGAAAAGAAAACTATTTTTCATTCCGCGTTTTCTTAGAAGCATACTAACGGAAAGGAAAATTATGTTTCTCATGTTTTCACTTTTCTCCCCCTGAAATTTTTTATCTTTCCATTTTTCTATCCACTCTACCATGCAAAGCCTAAATGACAGCGAACTGTGAATTATAACAGCATTTAGAAAGTTTCTCATCCATATACCGGAAAAGGATGCCCCCTTGAGCTACTTATTTCTTATCTCCGACAATAAATAAACTTCACATTAGTTCAACTTCTTCCTCTCCGACAGTTCTATGTGATCTATAAAAATATAATTTCTAGATACATGACCAAAACGCCATGAACCGTCAACAAGGACAACTGGCAGGCAAATATCAAGGCTCAAAAGTTAACAGAGGCCACATTGCATAAATGTAAAAGCTTGTGCATATGCACCAGTATATTACTCGTTAACCTTTTGATAATTAGTAGCAGTGAATTTCACAAAATTGCAGTGATAACAATTTCTAGGACATCCATACTAACCTCTTTTAATGAGTTTATAAAGCTCCACTTTACAGAATCTTCACCTTCACAAGGTATCAATACATTTCCAGGATATCCTCTAAAATGCACCTGTAGGCAGGCAGATTAAAATTTTACCTTCAATCTGATAATTTATTTAATGGGATAAAAGTAAGAAATAATTGCACACCAGAGCCACTAACCTACAAAACATTCTGTTCCTATAAATTAACCACAGATAAAAAAGCTTTCTATCTCCTCAATCCCTCCCCACCTCGCCCCCCCTTCTTACTGTGATTGTTTTAGGGTAGGGTAGGTTTAAATGATGTATCAAAGTTTGAAAATACGACTAGTTTAATGATCCTAGTATTTAGGACAGAAAACTATGTTACTCGGACCTAGATGTGTGGGTAAAGGTATGTGTTAGATACAGGCATGTTCAATTTTATCTAAATTTTTATCCCCATATCCATTTCTAGATATAGGTTAGACATGCATGTTGGATACATATAGTTCAAGAAAAATTAACAGTCAGATCAACATAGACAAAAACTATGATCCAGCATTGATTTAGTAGGACAATATATTCACAGGCAACTTAGAATAGAAAAGCAATCACTAATTTAAATAAAAATAATAATAATAATAGTTAAGGTGATCTACAGTGATATTCCAAGGCCTTTCAGGCTCAGCGCACAGAAGATCAAAAAGAACTCCAGTTGGTATGTACCTGCAACAAGAACAGCTGTTGGGTTCAGGTTTCAAATATCCTTAAATAATTTAAAAAAATAAAAAACAAAATTCATAGCAAAAAAGTTTTGAGAAAGAAAAAACCATTTGAGAGGGAGGCCATTGTAGTCGAACCAAATGGTATCAACACCAGGAGGAAGTGTGCTGCTAAAATAAGGCTTAATCAAAGGAGCTAACAGCGGCAGATATCCGATTCGTGGAGCTAAGATCTGAAATAGTTTAGAATTAGCAAAGCAATGGTAATCAAAGGAAAAGGAAAAAGACAACGAAAAGAGTTGACCAGAGCAGGAGGAGGAGGAGGCAAAGTGGTGACTTGGGATTCGTGGAGATGGATCTGAAGAGGAATCGCCCCTTCCCATACATACTTTTGTGCTTCCATTGCCGTCGTCGAAACCAGAATGGAAGATACCAGCGGCGAGACCACCAACGCCGGCAGCGTGTAGGAGGGATGAGAGGAGATGGGCTCTGTTTTGGAAGAGAAAAAGAATCGAGAAAAGAATTTAATAATATTACGAGTAAATAACACACTAATCCCAAAACTTTTGCACTCATAAAGTTTAATAATAATTTGATCTGACAATCTTATTAAATTGCAGTTTTCCTTAACTCCTTTTGCTAATATGTTGTTAAATGTCATAATATGTCCCATCAGCTCGCTGCGCTGCAGCTGCTAACATTTATCATTATCTTTTATTTCTTTGTCATTTTTTTTTTCCTTTTTCGTTTTTTATATAAATAAATACAATAAAAAATAAGTAAAGACAATTTAATTTTTAAATATAGTTTTTTATTTAATTTCTCTTCATTATATATAAATAGTAAAGTAAATAGTATTTATATAATAATTTAAATCAATGTTTAAAAAATTAACTAGTTTATAAAAATATTTATTTACATTAATTTTTTAAACTATTTAAAATTTTTTATTTAATCCCTTTTTTTCTTTTCTTGTTTATCTCTTGTTTATAGACTCATATTTTATTTGTTGTTACATGCATCAGGAGTAAATTCTCATTGTTTTATAATTTTTTAAACATATAATTATATATTTATAAATAAATAAAAATTAATAAAATATTTATTAATAAAATTTATATCAAATATAAAATTTATTTTATGTGTAAATTATATCAAATTAATATTTTAAAAAAAATTTTAAAGGTAAACTAAGGACAAAAAATAATACTAAAGAAGAATAATATTTTTAGCCAAAGAAGAATCACATGTTCATTGTCCGATTTATTCGTGTGGTTTCAATTTTTTTATTTAAATTATTTATAATATCTTTTAAATAATAAAATGAATTTTTAATTAAATCCAAACATGCCAATTGGATGGATACCTTTAAGTGAGGATCACCTTCTAATTTTTATTTTACAGAGGATTTCCCGCGAGAGTAAGAAATTAAAATAAGAAGAAAAAGATTAAAAAAATCCATGAAATTTCAGATTTAGTAAACACAACAAACAATTAGTGATCGTAAAAAAAAAAAAAGGGAAAAATAAATGAAAATGAAGCTGCGGTTGTCCTATTCCTTTCAGTTTGGCGTTGTTGCGTAGCCTATTAAGAATAAGAACGAAACAGGAAAAAGAAAACTCACTGGGAATTATATGGAAATGCTCAGATCTTTGAATATGATTGAGGAAAGCAAAAGAAAAGGATGAAAAGAAGAAGATGATGATCTTAGGAACAGTGCAGTTGGGAGCAGCTGCTGCTTGCGTGGTAATGTTGGTTCTAATGGGAATGGGTGGATGGCATTTAAGCCGAAACAAGTTGCTATTTTCCAGTGGCGCCCTTTTCATTACTCTGGTTGTTTGCGTCCATTTGACTCCCTATTTCCATTCCGTTTCGAATTTTGTTACCTCCGTTTCTTCTGTTGTTGTCTTTGATCACCGCTCTTCTTGCATCAATCTGGTTAACGACATTTCTTGGGAGCTCAAGCCCAACGCCTCTCTTCACCATTTTAACAGCACCCACAACCTCTCTTCCTCTCTCGATTTTTATGACAAACGCTGGGATTGGTCCAAATCCCCAAAGGTCAACGCTTGCTACTTCCAAAAGTTGTCTAAATCCGATGCTTCCGACTTGCTAAACAACTCCTGGGTTGTGATTGCAGGTGATTCGCAAGCTCGATTGTTCACCCTCTCGTTATTAAATTTGATTTTAGGTTCCGAAGCACAACGCATGGATTCGGTTAGAGATGCTTTGTTTAAAAGGCGTAGTGATTACAACATTTTAGTTGACGAAATTGGCATGAAATTGGATTTTCTTTGGGCGCCTTATGTTTTGAATTTGACCAACTCAATGATGAATTTTAAGACCAAAAAGAGTTACCCTGATGTTGTGGTCATGGGGGCTGGTCGATGGCATATGCTTTATGTCAACAATGCTTCTGATTATGAATTCGCCTTGCGAATGTTAAAAAGTTCTCTGGTTTCTTTATTACCATTTTCACCTGAGTTAGGCATGAATGGACCGGTCACTAGTTCTGTCTCCATCAAGTCACCCCATTTGTTTTGGCTTGGGATTCCAATGCTGATCAACGGGATGTTGAATACGCAGGAGAAGAGGGAGAAGATGAGTGATGCAATGTGGCATGCCTATGATAGAGCACTTGGCGATAGCAAGCTATTGCGCCAAACTGGTGGTCCTCTAGTATTGTTGGACATCCAGTCTTTAACTTGGAATTGTGGGCCACATTGTACATTTGATGGTATGCATTATGATGGAGCAATTTATGAGGCGGCGGTTCAGATCATGCTAAATTCATTGCTTATAGAATCTCAACAGAGGCTTTGAAAACCGTCAACAGTTTTCCCAATCTATTAGCTTTTCCTGACATATGCTAATGGTTTTATAGCAAGCTTCACAAGCATTTGACCCTCGGGAAACTGAGGCTCATTTCTTACTTGCTAATCTAGAATCTTGCAGTTTTTCCCCTTGGCTCTAGATTAACACATAAGTGGACTTTCTATGTATGTTGATTTTCTTTTTGTTTTATTTTCATTTGTTTGAAAACCAAGATTCACATGTTTGTATATCATAGTCTAATGACATTGTATGATTCACGTCGAATTTTGCTGCGACCAAATTAGGCAGTTGTACAATATTGGATACATCTTTTATTTTTTTTTTCCAATACAGCACCAGCAGTGAGCTTGCTGATTTTCTCCGGTATGATTTCAAATATTATGTTAATATAAATGTATTTCGGAATTCAACAAACATAATTGAGGAATTAACATTAGAGTTTGGATTTAACAAAACAAAGCAAAACAAAAAATAAAATGAGAACAGTGTACTTTTAACAAAAAGGATGATTATGGTCTGTCTTTTGCCTTAACTCGTTTTAACATATGTTTTCATTTCAACAACATTTGTTGTAGGCGTGTCACACATAAACTCTTATTATTTTATATATTTTTATAAATATATAGAATAATAAGTTTTATAAATTAATAAAGTATTTATTAACAATATTTATATTAACATATAAAATTTATTTTGCGAGGTAAGTTATATCAAATTAATATAATATTTATTATTTCTAATATTAACATAAAATTAAAAGTTATAATATAAGAAATTTACATAAATTTTAACATTTTTTATTTTTTAGGTAAATTTATTTACTTGTTATTGTTAATAAAATAAAACAATTTAATATAAACCTTAATTTTTTTATCATCATCAAATAAATTTGTTTAACAATAATCTTTTAATAAATTAAAACTATTATTTATAAATGGGATCAATCTTATTAACACTAGTTACAATGGGAAAACTGAATTCATGCATAATAATGATTATTTTTGTTATGAACCGGATAAATTTTATTAATAATAAAAAAAATTAAATTATCAAATTAGAAATTCAATGAACAATAATTATCATTTTTGTCTATTAATATAAAATTAAAAATGTAAAAATAAATAAATTTAACATAAATCTTAACTCTTTTTTATTTTCTCAGACAAATTTACTTTTAAAAATTAGAATTTTGAAAATAAAATAATTTAATAAAAACTTTAATTCTTTTTTATTCATAATCAAAAAAAATATTTAACAAAAGTTTTTTTAATAAAATAAAAATATTATTTATAAATTGGTCTTATTTAGATTTTGAGGCGAAATAAAAGAAAAAAACCTTAGGCTCACATATCTAACTTGATCAAGGAATTCTTTAAAAAAAAAATGGACTTATAGTTCAGATGGTATACTCGAAAACATCTAATTAAAATGGAAGTCTATACCCGAGCACGATTAGGATTAAATTATCAAATCAGCAAATTAAGGGGATGCAATTAATGACTTTAATTGCAAAATATGGCTGATGCATCTTAGGTTACTTCAAAAAACAATCTTAGGCGTCTGCTGTGTTTATTATAATATTTATATATTTATTAATCTAAATTTATTTGATCCAGTGATAAATCTAAAAATTAAAAATATTTATTTAGCATTATCATGTTTGGTATTTTGGGCAGCATGAAGTACATGTAGGGAATATTCTGATAAAAGAGATGAAAAGGCAAAGGAAGATGCCGCTAGTGAGGTGTCACCTTTTCGTAAAGGTCGCGCCACCCGTTAGTTCCACCGCTTTCTCATCTCCAATTGCTGTCGGATTCGCATTCGTCCATAGTTTTTGTTCCCTCTAGAACCCCAATTAAACAAAAGGTCAAAAGAATTCTAAATTTTCTTTTTGAAAGAAAAGAATGCAAAGAATTTTCGGCAGCACTTTTTTCCGCTTTTCCTTTTTCCCAACGGACTCTGAATTTTAAATATAATATATTAGAATGATAATACTTTTGCTTTGTGTTCATTTTTTTTATTTATAAAGAACTATTTAAAAGGTTAAATTGAATAATTTTATAAAATAATAATAGAATAAAGAAAAGTAGAAAAAATTGCTGCTCCTTTTCTTTGTCATTTCATTAAAATTTCTGTTATTCTGTTTATTATTTTTAGAGCAATTTTATAAATTTAAGTTAGTCAAAAATTATAATTTTAATTAAATAAAAATAATAAAAAATTAAAATTATATGTAAAAATTATTGAATTTGGTCTAATCAAATGAAATCCAAAACTGATTTAAACAAAAAAATAAAAATTTATCATTTTGATTTTAATAATTGCAAAACTAATTGTTTCTAAATTATAATAGATTAATATTAATAATAAGAAATTTTTCTTAAATTTTAAAATTATAAAATGTTGCTAAATTAATTTTAATTTTTTTATATTTTATACAATTAATTTAATTAAAATAATGGAGAGACAAAAAGTCAGGTCAATTGTCATGCTTCTGTGATGAATACCATTGCCTCCCCTTTTCTATTTTTTTTTTTTAATTTATATAAAAAAAATTGGAATGCATATATGCGTAATATAAATTATTACGGGCTTAGAAGCTGTATTTTGAAGGTGACAGAAAAAACTACACCGCCCATTGTAAGACTCTCTCTCTCTCTCTCTCTCTCTCTCTGTGTTTTTGTTTCTGATTCCTTTTCCCCTTTTCTTTTGATTTCCTCTGTGTTTTTTGGTTTCGTTGAATTGTGAGATTGATAGATCTAATACTGTTATAGCAGCCTTCTTCTTCTTCTTCTTATCGTTTCCAATGGAAAAGCTGGAACAACTAAAATCTGCCGTTGCTTCTCTTTCTCAAATCAGGTTTCCTTCTTTTCTTTTCTTTTCTCTCATCATTCACTCAAGTATTGTGTTGTGTTTTAATGAATTATTAGAAGTAATATCAAAGCAATCTGTGATTTATGTCCCAGTGAAAGTGAGAAAAACGGATTCATCAATCTTGTCTCCCGCTATCTCAGGTATAATTTCTATTATTATTAGTTAAATCGATTCTATTTTATTTGTTTTCTGTTAGCTGATATTGCAAATTAATGTCAAATAAAAGTGGAGAAGCGCAGCACATAGAATGGAGTAAGATCCAAACACCAACTGATGAGGTGGTTGTTCCTTATGACGCCTTGGCTCCCCCTCCTCTTGGTATTTATCTTATCTAATATAATCTCAATCTCATCCATTCAAAATACCAAAACCAACAAAAAAAAATGTTGGATTTCATCAGCTCTCACCATATGTAATTGTAGATCCTGCTGAAACCAAGAAGCTATTGGACAAACTTGTTGTCTTAAAGCTTAATGGAGGTCTGGGAACCACTATGGGATGTACTGGTCCCAAGTATGCCCCTCCTTTTCTTCTTAATCCTCCTCTTTTACTCCATCTATTTTACCTTCATACACTAATTCATCTAATTCTTCTTTTCTTTTCAAAAAATTAAAACAGATCCGTCATTGAAGTTCGCAATGGGTTGACATTTCTTGACCTGATTGTTATTCAGATTGAGGTCATAAGTTGTTGATTTCCTTTCCTTTTTCCCTTTTTGTTTCTTTTATATAATCAAATGAAGCTAACAATTTTTGTTTTGTTTTGTTTTCATATATATTTTGCTCAGCATCTTAATTCGAAATACGGATGCAATGTTCCGTTGGTTCTGATGAACTCCTTCAACACCCATGATGACACATTGAAGGTTCCTCATTCTGCATTACATATTTACCTTCGTCTTTGTTAAACATTCGATCTAATTTCATATAACTATTGTTCAATGCAGATTATCAACAAGTATTCCAACTCAAACATTGAGATTCATACTTTTAATCAGGTTGGTGATTTCAAGTTTCAGCATATGTAGATTCAATTTAGATTCAACAACTTGAGAGATAGATCCTTTACTTGTATTCTCGTTTCTCTGATTTCTCCCCTCATTTCTTGGATTTGCATAGAGCCAATACCCTCGTCTGGTTGCTGAAGATTTTACTCCATTACCATGTAAGGGCGAGCATGGCAAGGATGGATGGTAAACTCTTTCTTTATTTACTTCATTTCGCTTAATTTAGTCACTACATTGCCATGAAAGGGCCAGCCTGGCATGGATAAATGGTAACTTGTAGCTGAAGATGAACAGCAAGTTCAGTGACCCGAAAGTTTTTACTTTATCTGTGGGACTCATTTCATATGCCCTCAGTATCAGCTATGAATCACCATAGATAGTTTTTATTATTTTTTTGACTTTATAGCATAATTTGAATTGACCATTTGCATCTTATCGTTGTAAGAACTTTGTAATATTTTGAAGCTTTGAAGTGGTTCCCAAAGGGATGGATGTATCATAAAATTTAAATGGTTAGTTTTTATTCAAGAAAGTATGGGGAATTCATGTGGCATTAATATTTAGAATTTTAGAATTTTTTAGGGCATTCTAATCTGTGCCATAAGCCATTCCTAAGAAAGTGCTAGTTGTGTTTGTTGTTTAAACAAAATGAGCTATAATATTATAAGAATTTTATGTTAAATGATGTATGTTACTCTTATAGTTTAAGATATTCACAGGATGGTTGAAGAGGATCAAATTTTGAAAATGAAGTATAGGATTTTTTTTCCTTCTATGTTAACATTTTCACTGGATTCTGTACAGATAAAGTGGTTGATGAAGTCATAGGACTGATTCATCTAAATTTTTTAACTATAGTTTCTAAAATGTTCTATCATCGCAGTCACTTGGATGGTTCACAATGACAAGATTTGTTTATTCCCACTGTTTTTGATATATTCATTTCATGCAGTGCTTGCTTTTGAGAATTATTGGTGGAGATTTTGATTATATTTTTTAATTGCTTATTGGGTGGTAATCTTTTTACAAGAAGTATTTTTCTGCATGAAGGTATCCTCCTGGCCATGGTGATGTGTTCCCATCTCTATTGAACAGTGGCAAGCTTGATGCTTTCTTATCACAGGTTGTAGCTCTGATGTGGTGTGATTTTTGTTTTGTTTAATTTTTTCAAAAACCTTTGATGTATTTCTTTCTTTTTGGTAATTTATTTGTGTTTCACTTTTCATTACAGGGCAAGGAGTATGTGTTTATTGCCAACTCAGACAACTTGGGTGCTGTCGTTGACTTGAGTATCCTCAGTCTGATTTCCAGTGAATTCTGCTTTCTAGTTGTTAGTTACACAACGCACACAAGTTTTTTTTTTTTTTGGCAGTTTTAGTCCTTGACTGGTGCTCTAGAAATCTTAAACCATTTGATCCAAAACAAGAATGAATATTGTATGGAGGTACATGAAGAGAATTGTAAGCTTGTTGTATAGTTTTCCTAGCTCCATGGTTTTGCTATATTTCTTTTATTTATGTAGGTTACACCCAAAACCTTAGCTGATGTGAAGGGTGGTACTCTTATTTCTTATGAAGGAAAAGTTCAGGTATGAAATGAATTTTTGTTTGCTTTTAGAATTTATCTCTCAATGCTTTTAGAATTTATCATTCAATCCTCCCTCCTTTTCTAAACAGAAGTGTATCTGTGAAGATATGCTTCCTATCTTTTTTATAAGAACCATAGATGCAATTTTGGAGTAGAATTATTGTCTCACATGTTTTTACAATGAGGACCTGGCAAACCAAATGCATAAAAAATCTCATATTGCATTTCTAAAACTTTGTTGAAAGATTTTCCAATTGTAGAAAACATAATAATTCTTATTGCTTTTTACGCAATATTAAAAACAGTATTAATTTTACCATAATCTCCTTATCAGTATTAAATATTGAACAACCCGGAGTGCTTTCTGCAGCAAAGAGGCTCATTGCAGTTAATTTGGAAGAATTTCCAGCTTAAGCTTTTGTTTTTAGCCCGTTGTTTCACATATGTTTTTTTAGGGATCGTGATAGTAAGCTTTGTAATGCTTAATGGTGAACCGCCAACTGAGAAAGAAGACAAATATTTTCCCATTAGCATGCAACAAATTTTTTTCTCTTCAAGAGAAAATAATGAAATTCAACATTAACACCCTTTTATTTGTTTGTGTGATTCAGCTCCTTGAAATTGCCCAAGTCCCTGATGAACATGTAAGTTATCTGTTTCTCCATCATTGTTTTTCTATTTCTTGTTTTGCTATTTATTCTTCCACATCAATTTTCTTTTAACTTTACTTTGTTAATTTAACAGAGATCATGTGGTTTTAATATTAGAATTTGACCATAGTTCAAAAGGCAATTGGACTGCTAGGTGGTGCTTTTGCCACCTATGATAAGATACTTCTAATTATATTGGGGATGTTATTACTACATTATCACTGTCAGTATATTTTCGTAAGAAAGTTGAAGTTCTATGGGGTGGTTGGTAAAATTAGTTTTAGTGATACGGCAACTACGAGACTGAGTACGATTGAACATAGAGAAAGTTGGGAGTTTTTGCCAAGTTTAGGGTCAACTAGGTTGCAGAGATAGAAATATTTGTTAACAGTTAGGATTTGTAAAAGAGAATAGTACGTCATTAAGGTTGAATGAAGAAATCAATGCTTAGGAGTTGTTCTGATACTTTCCCGTAATATAAAAGTAATTTGAGCAGTGAGGTGGTGTTTGCTGCCCATATTCCTTGTCTGCTCAAAAAGCCTTCCATTTATAAACCAACGCCCAAAGCCTTCTTTTCTTTCATCATCCAGTCAAACCTCAAAATAACTAGTTCTTGCTGACCATATCACTTGATTTTTTGCGATTTGATGCAACCCCTTTTCTTATCCTGATGCTATTTTGCCTCTAAAAATCCTATTCCTACAAGGACCTGAGGTTCATGACTTGAAAGTTGAAACCACAAAGACTTAACAACTCTGAAACTGTAAATGCAGGCTTAGTGGCATAAAACGATCCAGAATAATATCAATTATCTGGTAGAGTCGAAATTGAGAAAATTAAAAATTTATAGAATATGCCGGGGCTTGCTTTGGGCTATTGACCCAATGTGCTGATTCTAACATGGCATGATATCCAATCATATCTGTGTGATTGTGTCAACCATTGCTGCTTGACGATGTTTTCTGTCCTCATCGATTGTGGTGTTACTTATGGATGTTTACTAACATAGTCAAAAGACGGTATCTTTGATTGCTGGTATAAGAAGAGAAGAGAGGTGGAGACTTAAAAGGGAGAGGGAAAGAAAACTTGATTGGCAATGGCAATGATACGAGAAATTTGTATTAGCTAACTTCTGGAACCTTAGACATGGCTGCTCGAAAATGAGTTTTGTTATTGTCAGCCGAGGTATTGGTAGATCTTTGATGATAAAATTTGACAGAAGATATCTTCTTAGGGTGAAACCACAAAGACTTAACAACTCTGAAACTGTAAATGCAGGCTTAGTGGCATAAAACGATCCAGAATAATATCAATTATCTGGTAGAGTCGAAATTGAGAAAATTAAAAATTTATAGAATATGCCGGGGCTTGCTTTGGGCTATTGACCCAATGTGCTGATTCTAACATGGCATGATATCCAATCATATCTGTGTGATTGTGTCAACCATTGCTGCTTGACGATGTTTTCTGTCCTCATCGATTGTGGTGTTACTTATGGATGTTTACTAACATAGTCAAAAGACGGTATCTTTGATTGCTGGTATAAGAAGAGAAGAGAGGTGGAGACTTAAAAGGGAGAGGGAAAGAAAACTTGATTGGCAATGGCAATGATACGAGAAATTTGTATTAGCTAACTTCTGGAACCTTAGACATGGCTGCTCGAAAATGAGTTTTGTTATTGTCAGCCGAGGTATTGGTAGATCTTTGATGATAAAATTTGACAGAAGATATCTTCTTAGGGTGAGATGAGAATGGATGGCAGAGAGGAATGATCCTTTTTTTGCGATGAATTTAACAGGATTTGTTCTAATTGTTTTGATGGTGGTACTGATTGCCATGAATTTAACAGGATTTGTTCTAACTGTTTGAATGGTGGTGATGATATATTTCTTATGCCAAAGTTAGATAAAAGATACCTTGGTAGGGGAGAAGAAAATGAGGGATGCAGGTAGAAATATTGTAACTAGAAGTATGGCACATGTTGGGTTGTGGTACAGGTTTCGAGGACAGTGCATGCCACTTAGTTGTTTTATGGTACGGTGGTACCATTCGTCTTTTGTTCCTTATTTTGGATCTCCGAATGCTATAAACGATTATTAGGGCCATGTTTACTTTGAATAAAGTATAAATGTGTTTTTTGTCATTACACAAGCATATTTTAATCTGGATATGTATATTTATGGATATATTATAATCAATAATTTTCATGTGTAAGAAGATACAATTATTTCCATAGTAGTTTTTTAGGGTGTATTTAAAATTTTTTTTCTTAAAGAGAAAAAAAAATAAAAATGGGAAATTTTAGTAGTAATCTTTTTCTTCTTTATTCTCCAAATGATGTGCCAGCCACCTCATATTCTTCAAAAGTGAATTTGTATTTTACAGGCTTTAAGGTTATATTTAGGATTCTGAGTTTCTTCTGTCGTATAGAGTTTGCCTATAAATACCTATGTTATTTCAGTTTCTGGTAGGTTGGATTATGAAATATTTGAGCTTTGGGATTATGATATATTAAGACTTAGATTTTTTTTATATATATTTGATATGTGATTATTTTGTGATTTTGGTGTTTCTACTGTGCTTTTGGAGATTTTTTTTATTTATATTTTTGGATTCTGTCTCAAATTTTCATTTTAGATAGTTTGTTGTGCATCAGCATCATACATTGAAACACTGCCAAAGGTAACATTCAGCAGGTGTTTGGCTGACATGATTCTCTTTTGTAACAGGTCAACGAATTCAAGTCTATAGAAAAGTTCAAAATTTTCAATACTAATAATTTGTAAGTCAAACTGGCTTAAATATTGTAACTGCTCGTAGGCTTAGCACTAATGATTTATGTTACAGGTGGGTGAACCTGAATGCAATTAAGAGGCTCGTGGAAGCTGATGCACTCAAGATGGAGATCATTCCAAACCCGAAGGTTTGTATCTTTTTCTTAACTATGTTGTCTCTGGTAGAATTCTGATTTCCAAAAAAATAAAATTGGCTGCAGGAGGTCAATGGAATCAAAGTTCTTCAACTGGAAACTGCAGCTGGTGCAGCAATTAGGGTATAAATTCTACCTAATATTGTTATGATGTATTAAAATGTTGAGAAATTGGTCTAACTGTGTTATTTCTTCATGTGAACAAGTTTTTTGATAATGCTATTGGTATCAACGTGCCTCGATCGCGATTCCTTCCAGTGAAAGCAACTTCAGATTTGCTTCTTGTTCAGGTTATTTGCTTCCCCTGACACTGCAATCCTGGATGATAATATGAAGCTTCCTTAACACATCTTCCTATTTTCTTTTGCAGTCTGACCTTTATACCTTAGTTGATGGATTTGTTGTCCGGAATAAAAATAGAGCAAATCCTACAAACCCAACCATTGAATTGGGGCCTGAATTCAAGAAGGTGAGTACTTGTCCTGTTGATCTTGCGCTTTCATACAGATGCTATATCCATAATGACCTTTATATATATTGTTTTTTAATTTGCTTAACAGGTTGGAAACTTCTTAAGTCGATTCAAGTCAATCCCAAGCATCATTGATCTTGATAGCCTTAAGGTGACCGGTGATGTTTGGTTTGGTGCTGGCATTGTTCTCAAGGTATTTTACACAGCCACTGTTCTTTAGCAAGTTGTGTTGTTTTAAGGTTTTGCCTTTACTTTGAAATGGGCTAATACATAGTAAGCAATTAGTTGCCATTTTTTGTGAGATTGAATGTTGTCCTGATTGTATGTGGTGTCTTTGAAATGAACTTTAGTAGAATTCCCTCTATTTTGGACCCCTTTGATGAAAATATAGGTTAAAATATCGGTTAGTTCCTGAATAGTTCTGGCCTAGGTCTCTAATAAAGTTACCGCAAGTAATTTTGTGAAAGTAAATGATAATTATAGAAATAGTTATAGATTATTTGTACATAACGTCATGGTTCTCCAATTTTATAATCTTGAGGGATGTTATCAACATTTGGGTTTTTATGGTGTCTTAATATGATGTAGTAAAATTGGAAAGTGATTGTTGCCCATGTTTGCAACGATGGCATTGAAGAAACATGGATAAGCATGTGCTGTGTGTGTGTGTGTCGAATTTTAAACTCTGTTTGTAATGGATATCCGTTTTCAGGGGAAAGTGATTATTGCTGCCAAACCCGGGGTAAAGTTGGAGATTCCTGATGGAGCTGTAATTGAGAACAAGGTAAATATTTGAATGCATGCATTGTCTCTTCCTTGTTGCTGCCATTACAGTACATATCAGGTTGGTTTTGATTTACTAACTCTATCATGTTCTTGATGACTAGGAAATTAACGGCCCTGAAGATATCTGAGAGTTGCCTGCCTGCCAAAGTTCCTCTGATTTTGGTGCTGCAATGGTGAGGCTACCCGTGTTTTATATATGGGAAATAAAGTACTTAGAAGTATCTGCTTTTTTATATTGCGGGGTTTTGCTGAGAAATATTATTTTTTCGAGCTTTGCCTGCGTATGATTACAAACATTATTCTGCTAGTGTTGTATGGTTTTGTTACGTTATATGTACTTTTCACATTAACAATTTAGCCCGTTTTACTAAGTTTTTTGAGCAACGACATTTTAAACCGTACATTACATACAACCTTTGAAAATTGTCATCTAAAGACCTTCTGGATTACCAAACTAGAATGGGCAGGCACTTCAAGACAGCGTATTTTGAAGGAGACCATCTTGAAAGAGAATTAGAAAACCTTGGTACCCCCCCCCCTCCCACCAAGAAAAAAAAAAGCCTTAAAATATGAGGAAGATGCCGTTATGACCTAACTCAAGAAGACCCAAGCCAATATATCTATTTAGGACCTGTTAATATCATCCATTTACACCGCGAGGCTATCCTAGAAGCCTTAAGCAAGCAAGGCTCGCAGCAAACACCACAACCATCTGGTCTTGTGGCTGTCTTTGCTATTACTGCTCTAGACGGGATCATGTTCTTTGATAAGGATTTTTCGGTTAAGGGGGCAAAGTCATCTTCGGGCTTTGCACGTAGCCACTGAATGTTGCAACAAATTCATACCTCTTGTCCTGAAAGATAATGGTTCAGCCGTTCATGTTTTCCTCTAAGGACCACTAACATCTTAAGTCAAGAAAAAAGAAGACTTTACCACCTCCAAACAAACTGTCTGAGCTTATGACAACACTTTTCGGACCCATCCTTGGGAATGTCACCCTCTTGTGCAGTGTACACCATTGAACAAATTTAAGAAAACATCGAGTTTCGTGTGGTTGATTTCTAGATCTGATTCAACTTACGACAGGGAAGACAATGGCTGCATGCCACTAAAACAGTTTCCTCATCTGTCCACCAAACAGTAAGAACAACGGAGGGAAAGTTGCTGACCCTGTACGGAGATGACATCTTTGGGATTTCCAACTCTTCCTAGCTCCAACAAAGATATAATGCAACTTTTGAACACTTGCAGAAACGACGGATCAAGAACATTGCATACGTTCGACTTGGCATTCCCGCGAAAGTCCCCCAGCAATGCAGTCCACATCCCAATACGAGTCTAGCAATCCACTCGTTTTTGGTTTCCTAGTTCTTGCTGTTGGGCCGATACCTTTTCTCAATCAGCAGCATTTGCATGTCTAACACCTTAAACATTTCCCAGCAATTAGCTTTCTATTTAAATCCTTTATTTTGATACTCTTTCCAACGTCTTTCAGTTTTGCTCTGCTAGTTCCAATTTTGTTTTCTGGTACTTGACATATTTGGTTCAAATTTTGATACCCTCTTTACCTTTACAAGGCGCAAAATTTGACCTGTACCACTAAATTACTCGAAGAGAAACTTCAATATTTGCTACCAAAGGGAAGGATAGAATATATAGATTAACTTTCAATGAGATAATGTCAGATCATTATCCAATTTCATTTCCATATCTTTTCATCTGGCCGCAACTGATTGAATCAAAATCCACATCCTTTAAATAGTGTACATAAATCAAATCCTTAAACATAATGAGATAAATCAAGAAAATGAGAGTGTGTTCTAATAATGGCAATTAAAGTCATCTAATGACATCCCTCACCACCCTCATTCACGCCCCCACAGTGACGCCTTTATTATTTCCCTGCAAACCCGCAAAAGCATCAACAAGAGCTCTCAACCCTTGCCATTTTGGACCTGCAACACAAAATATATCGCAAACATTACCAGTAAGGACTAAGGAAACATTGACAAGGAATGCATTATGACAAACATCTTAAAGTTCAAGGACTTTGAAACCATTCATACTCCTAGACGAAGCCATTCAAAACATATACCTAACTTCCTGAGCACATTATTCTATCAAAAGTCACACTTCACCTCGCTTAATAAGAACTACACTTTTCTCCATCCATATATCATGCGTGAAACATGCTATCAAGATAATATGTGCCATATTTACCCAAGTTAAAAAAACATCTATTCGAAATGTACAATCTGCCAGAGAATTTTGACAATTACACATGTAAGTTTATCTATTATGTTTTATCTTCGCAATAAAATGGTCTCTTCACGGAACAAGCACAAAGAACTTGGTCATTCAGTAGCAAGCCAGGTTGGCTGTAGTTACCATGTTCAAATTTATGCTCCGACAGAAAGTCTTGCCTTCAGCTCTTCTGCCACAGCATCAATGAACTCCTCAGTGTTCAGGTACTGGTCCCTAGAAAGCCTGCAGCAATCATGTGAAACATCATAACCATATTCTGTATAACACATATAAACATGAATGCAAAGTGAACACACAACAAAAAGTATCCACTGACACACGACTGCTTCGAATTTAGATTCATTTGCAAGTTAATAGACCATAAACTGTAAGCTCTTATCATTTAAATTGCATAAAACATGCTTGATAAATACTTACTTAGAGCCGTGAATGATAAGTGCAAGATCTTTGGTCATCTTCCCAGATTCCACAACTCCAATACAAGCTGCCTCTAGTTTCTCAGTGAAATCCAAGAGCCTAGGATTTTCATCCAATTTTGCCCTGTAAAGAACATAATTAGGATTCCCAGTAGTAGTTCCAGTAAAAATTTAAATAATTTCATTCAGTGCCAACACGGAAAAAGAAAAAAAAAGTGCTATCACTACCTGTGTGCAAGCCCACGCGTCCAAGCAAAGATAGATGCTATGCTGTTTGTGCTGGTTTCACCACCTTTTTGGTGAACTCTGTAATGTCGAGTGACAGTACCATGAGCAGCTTCTGCTTCTATTGTCTTTCCATCTGGGCAAACCTGAAACACAAACCAATTCATTCTCAAGTAGGGTACATTTGGGGCAAAGGATGATGGGTTGGATAGTATCAAACTTATGTCATCCCATGTTCAGTATTCATCTTAAGAGGAAGAAAGAATATAACTAATCATCCTCCTATAGAATGAGTAAAGACAATGGAAAAGGGGGGTGATATTTTATTAATCTTATGGGATAGGATGATAGATATAATTAAAAAAAATCATCATATCCTACTCTTATAAAATTATTCAGCCCTGCTCTTCATCTTCGCACCATCAAACATAAAATAGGATAGATATTAGCTAATCCAATTCACTTCCTTATCCTATTTAATCTTATCTACTTCATTATTCTCTGCATCAAACACACCCGTAGCTTCTTATATATAAAGTTACTACACAAGAAGATAAAAGTTAAAGAAACTGTTGACATGAGATATACCAGCACAGATGTCATCAACCCAAGAGATCCAAACCCTGCAAAAAGCCATTCAGGTTTAGTTACCAGACCAATATGGTTTACACACCACAAAAGGAATGCAAGTCAAGTTTTAAAGCCATTATGGCCTTAATCTTCATTAAATTGTGGCAGAAGAGGGCATCATTCTTTGCCTGATATTACTTTGTGTCACAGACCTTGGGCTAAGAAATCACTCTGGACATCACCATCATAGTTCTTGCATGCCCACACATAACCACCTTCACTCTTTAGAGCATATGCCACCATATCATCAATAAGACGGTGTTCATACCTTCAATCAGATTATCTGAATCAATATTTGACATGAATATATAGAATATTAATTCAAGTTACTGAAACCAGAAAGACCCTTACCATATCCCAGCAGCCTCATATTTTGATTTCCAGTTAGCCTCATAAACCTCTTGAAATATGTCCTTAAATCTTCATTGAATGAAAAAACATGCCTTATAGAATTCAAAACAGAAAAATAAAGTGCTTGCGCCATTAAAAAAATTTACTTATCAAGCAAGCTGCATACCTTCCATCATACTTCTTAAGAATAGTATTTTTTGTACTAAGATAAAGAGGCCACTTTTTCTGATAAGCAGTGTTCATTGAAGCCTCAGCAAAAGCACAAATGGACTTCATCACCAAATCAAACACAAAGCAAAAGAAATCAGACACGACTAGAACAGATTAGGCAAAAACATGAATATCAAAGGATTTATAGATTCAGACCTCGTCTGTGTTATACATGGCCATTGAAACTCCTCCATCACCAGTGAAGTTGAAAACTTCGAACTCTTGCTTCTCACCTTGTCCCTCTGGAACTGCAAACAATGGCAACCAAATGAGCTAGTTATCCGTGAAGGAAGCATCGAAAATTACCAAATACCAATTAAAATAAGCAAAGGAATGTAGGAAACATAAGCAAAGAAAAGATTTTACCAAAAACAAGTTTAAGTTTCCCAGCTCCTTTGATGACAGTGTCAGTTGCTCGATATTGATCACCAAAGGCATGCCTTCCAATGCATATAGGCTTTGTCCAACCTGATGAGACAAGTAGTCAGCGTAGCCTCGTATAAATGTAAATAAATAAAACATAAACAACTACAGCATCAAGAAAAACCTAAATACCTGGGACCAGTCGAGGGACATTTTTGCAAATAATTGGTTCTCTAAAGACAGTGCCTGAAAGATTACGCCAGCCAAGACAGCTAATTATGAGCCATCACAAAATAACTGAAATTTTTTTCTAGAAAGATTTGAATGCATCAATGCTGACCATTCAAAATGTTCCTAATAGTCCCATTAGGACTCTTCCACATCTGCTTCAAGTTAAACTCCTTAACGCGAGCTTCATCTGGCAACCACCAACACAATACCGTTAGAACTTGCTGAATTTCAAACTTTGATGAATATTACCATTCCAGTAAGAATCCAAATTTCACTAGTTCAAAAAATAAATGCAAGCTTAAGAAGTTCAGCCATGAATACCTGGAGTGATAGTGGCACACTTAATGGCTACATTGTACCTAAAATAAGAAAAAGAAATACTAAACATCAGCAGGAGAACTCCGATAACACAATGCCAGTACATGGACCCAAGTAAGTTACCACGTATTTTAATAGAAAACATAATGATGTTGACCAGGAAAAACAAATAAAGCTAAGGTCTAAGAACCATATCTGACTAAAAGATACAGCCATTAGTACCAAAAGTAAGAGCAAGATGTAGAGTCTCCAATCAATCAAAAATATGTTTCGTCATAAAAAAAATGCAAACAAGAATAGCAATAACATGTAAATTTCTATCATGGTAAATGAAGAAAATAAGAAGGAAAGACTATGGCCAGATGGGTATGCCACAAGGTAGATGGGGACAGATGGAAGATTTAGGAACTACCGCATTGACTAAATATTACTATGAAGTGATTCATCATTTACAAATTTACGAAGAAATAACTTAGACGTACTTAAGAGTAGCTTCTGCACTTTCAATTGTAACTTTGTCATCGGTGGCATCACGATACGGAAGACCAAGGTCAAAGTACTTTATGTCCAACTCCAGAAAAGGGAAAATGAGCTACAGAAAAATCAAAGGACGTTAAGCCCGCAAGAATAATCTTAGAAGTTTTTGACAAAAAATTAGACATATATGTCATCATGTAGATCAACGAATCACCTTATCCTTAATTGATTTCCAGATAACTCTGGTCATTTCATCTCCTGTGCCATAGAAATGCGCAAGCAGATATGATCAGAATAGGACAGACAAGACTATATTATACCAATTCAAGAGAAGCAACATATTGCAAGGTTTAATTCACAAGAGTGTCAAATTCTTTAAACCCAAAGCCCTGTGGCATTCTTGTCGTAAACCACAATGATACCTTCCTTCACTCTTAATTAAAAAAAAAAAAAAAAAACCTTAACCACTATCCTTTGCCAGACATATATGTGCATATTCCTAGCACCCAACACGCTTGATAAAATGTTAAGAAACTATTGTTTTCCACAGAGTTAAGTTTTCACGATAAGCCATGAAATGGCAGTAAGATAGGTTGCTTTGGACAATCTTTCCGCCATATATATTAATATTAATGAAAGATCTGCCGAGTCCAATTAATCTGCTGAGTCAAATCCAGTCAACTTGATGTAGAGCTAATTAAAAACATCGTATAATAATCAACTTAATCGAATTAACAGATGATGAATAAACAAACATTTGACATATGAGGTTGAGATAATAAAGTCATGATAGTATAAAGTACGTTTTGGCTTTTAGCTTTTAAGATTTCCATCCAGATTCATTTTACTGTCAGTTTTTTTTTCTTTTTTTTACTTTTAGTTTTCCGAAACTGTTGGTTACAAAAAGATCGGAATGTTTGGTGATGATTTGAATCGAAGGAAACAAGAGTTAAAGTGCAAAGAAAAAGACCAGATCTGAGAGCAACCGTTAACATACTGAAACGAAGCAAATTAAATCTGAATCTGAATCTAAAAGAAAAGAAAAAGGAAGTACCGTCCATCTCAACGATGGGATTGGCGACCTTGATCTTCTCAAAACCCATTGCTCAATACCGATTTGATTTCTTTCTTCCTCTGTTTCTACCCAACTATTAAGATGAAAAATCAAGAAGAGGCAGCCTTCCGAAGTGACGTATATAAGTAGAGGAACAGATAGGGAGATATGTATTTTGACTTTTGTTTTTGACCTCACCTAACCCTCTCTTTTTTTCTTTTTCTATAGTAGCTCGCCCACCAATTATACCTGCTTATAGAAAGAATACGAATCCATTCAAAATTTTATTTTATTATTATTATTATTTTATTAAAATATTATTTTTATATTAATATTTATATATATTATAATTAAATTTAAATAAAAATTATTAATTTTATAATAAATGATAATATAAATAAGATTTAATCAAATTTTTAAAAATTTTATTTTATTATTATTATTTTATTAAAATATTATTTTTATATTAAAATTTATATATATTATAATTAAATTTAAATAAAAATATTAATTTTATAATAAATAATAATATAAATAAGATTTAATCGAATTTTTAAAAATTTTATTTAAAGCTGGATTAAAAATTTTATTAAACCTACTAAATCGGACTAATAACAGACCACGTGTCTGCCACCCATGCACGAACCAACCACTACTCAATTCACAAATATCTTTGTTTTCTTTTTATTTTCTTTTCTTTTTTTTTTTTTACAAATATCCATCTTTTCATTTTTATTTTCTTTTTTTATTTTTTTTACAAGAGGTTATCTTATGAAAATAATAAATAATAAATGTTAATATATAAATTTTATTAAATATTAAAATAATTATATAAATTAATTAAATTATATTTTAGATTATTGATTTTATTTTTTTAATATCAATTAACAGGGCACATGCACATGAACATGTGCATGCTCCATCTGCTCTATTTAATTATTATATTTAATTTTAAATCTTAAGAGAACGTACATTCATCAAAAAAATAATTTATCTTTTATAATTTTAAAATTGATCACTTATTCAGTTTGATAAAAAATATTCTGACGTCCTAATTTTATATACTATGTGGGTTTTCAATAAAACCGATAAATTTACTCTTTATTATAATTAATTAATTAATTTTATTTTTATTTGAAATATTTTGTTACAAAATAATAAAAATTTAATTAGTTTTAAAATTTTTAATTGCGATTAAAATAAATTTTAATTATATTATACTTTATTGCAATTACAAGTTAAATATTTTAAAATTATTTTTTAATTTCATATATCAAATTGGCAGTCTATATATTACTTTTTATTTAAAATAAATTAATAAATTTATTTTATTTATTTTAAGAAGTTTAGTCATATAGAATTGATTAAAAACAAAGATAAAGAAAAAGAACATGACAAAAATAAAGAAAATGAAGGTACTTAATATTTAAGGTAAATTTTAGAAAAAACTATTGATTTGATTAATAAAATCCTAATGTTAGTTTTTTTTTTTTAGAGCGATAAAATGTAACTCTTCAATTTAAGGCGTAAAAATTTATTTTTAATAAAATATCATGGATGATAATTATTTTTTTCTCCTTTATTTCTTCTTTTAATGAATTTTTATGTAAGTACATATTCAATATTTTAAATTTATTTTTAATTTAATTATATATTAAATTTAAATTTAATTTATTATATTATTTTCATTTAAAATGAATTAATTAAAATTATTTTAAAAATTTTAATGATAAAATATAAAATGATAGTAATTTTAATATTTAAAATAAAATTTGAATAAACATTGCTTTGATTAATGAAATGTCAATATTAATTATTTTTCTAGAGAGATAAAATATGGTTTTCAAACTGATAGATGTAAATATATTTTCAATAAAATCACATATATGATAGTTTTATTTTTCATTTTTCTTCCCCTTTTGTTTCACCCCCTTTATAGTTTTTATTTCAATCAACTTCTTCATCTTTATTATAAATCAAAATTAATTTAATCAATTCATCTTAAAGTTAATATATAATCGAATTAAAAATAAGTTAAATTATTTAACATCTACTTGAATTTGAATATAATTTAATTTTATAGTAATTAAAAATAATTTTAAAACTAATTAAAATTTCATTATTTTGTAATTAAAAATTGATTGAAAATAAATAAAAATAAATGGAAAAATGCATGATTAAACATTAAGAGGTAAATAATTGTCTTTTTTAAATTTTACTTTAATGTATGTTAAAAAAAAACAATAAAATTCGGTAATAACAAGAAGGAAAAAGTAATAATTTAAAAAAAAATTGCAGAATTAGTTTAAAATTCATGTGATAGTACAACCTTTATTAATACCTCTATTTTGTTTTATTTATTCCCCAATAAATTTATCTATTGAGCTTTTAATCATTATACAATTCATCCTCAATAAATTTAAAAACTTTAACAAATGAGATTTGAAGTTTAAATACCAATACATATCTTTTAAAATACGTTTATAAATAATAAAATAACAAAATAAAAACACTAAAGATGCCAGGCAAGATGTCGGTTCAATTTGTAAATTTTAAAACTCGATAAAATATTCCATCCGTCTGATTTTCTTCGTCCTATGTCCTTACTTCATTCATCAAAACCTATGTTTTTATTTGGTTGTTCTTTTAACACTTAAACTCATCTTTTTATCCTTGGAAATTAATCTTTTCATGATTTTTTAAAATATTTTACAAGCATAAACTTAGTAATTCATGTATTCGTGTTATAATTGTGTTTAAAATTTTTAATATTTATATTAATTTTGATATATTTTTAATTTATATTAAATTGATTTTGAGAATATATTT
>JBBYHO010000003.1:13431492-13443889 GCA_038382025.1 Adansonia gregorii | reverse complement strand
GAGTCATGAACTTGCGTCGAAGTAAATACAAATTTATATGCTAATTTTACTAGGTTTACCCAACTCAAACCCCAAAATATTTGCACAACAAAATCTACATTTAAAAATTAAACATGGAGCCTAATTTTGATATTGAGAATTAAACGTGATCATATGCAGCAACGGATAAATGACAAAAGGTTCAGGTGTGGAAAACTAACCGGCACGATTTTAGTCAATTTGCTCATCTGATTCATGAGAATCCTCTGTAACATCTGAGTCTTCGTCTTCATCAAAATCTTCTTCTATCCTTGCTGCTTTACTAGCGGTTATCTTGGTCATTGCTGCAGTTTTGCTTGCCCTTTGTGAGCGAGGGCCTATGGTGCCAGGAATTGTGGGAACCACAGATTTAACATACGCAGGTGAGTTTTCTTCATCCGAACTTACTTCTTCATGTCTTACTCGTCTCCTTAAACGACTTGGCCGAGTTGAGCATGGGGCTGGTGTTTGTGGAACTGCAGTGGAACCATCAACATCCAAGTTGAATTCGAGTTCTAACTTTTCTGCAAAATATTGAGACACAACATGGTTTGGTGTTAATGACCAAAAGCACGCCCAACTAATAACAAGAACAAAAGAAAAAAATCACAAATAGAGAGCAGGCCAAAATTATTATGTGATTTTACATTTTTCAACTGAAAAGCACGAGACTTAAATGCAGGTGGTATTCAAAACAAAAACATTTTGGAGGTAATTAAAGCTCTGGGCAATTTTTGTAGTTTGTTTCTAGAAAAGCATTCTTCTGCATAAGACTAAGCCATCTACATGATCAGACTCAGATTTTGTATAATATTCTCAATCAACATTTCCATTTGACATTAAAAGCACAGCATCATCAAATAATTATCCATCCTGCGAGTGTAAGAAACATACCAAAGATCAACTTAGCTTCATCTTCCAACAAATCCTCATCTGGATGTCTATCTAGTCCCTTAAGACGTTCAGCAATCTGCTTCAACTCCTTTACAAGATCTTTCTCACCTTGAACACATTCACACACACGAGTCAAAAGCCTCCTCATTATCTTTACTGGCCCTTGTTCTGATAACCGGAAATTGAGAGACGCAAGTATTCTACAGAGAGCCGCAACATATGACCTCTCTGCAGGTGTCTTCTTCACTTGGAACCTCAACACCTAGGGAAAGAATAAGAAAAACAAAGTAGTAGGTAATAAATTAGGTATTCTTCCTCAAAAAGCATGCCAACAATTATGGCCACCACCTTACATAAACCGCATTCATGACTTTTAAAGCAGCAACAAAACATTCTTTTTCTTCTTCTTCTTCTTCTTCCTCTTCTTTTTTTTTTTTTTTTTTGGCACCCACAGGAAAACATAAATCATCAGAAGATAGGGATTGCTTTAAAGTGAATTTTCTAAATTAGAAACACAGTCAATGTACTCCATCCCAAATAAGCATCTTGATTCTCAATATTGTCCGCTAATATATGTGCAAAATTGAAAAGTCAAAACCTTAGATATCTACTTTATTCTCATCATCCTTCAGCATTTCCCTTTAAAAGATATAACTTGGGAAAAGAAAGCTAAAAGTGATTGATAATTGCATATGCTTTAAAACTGCACTGAAAGAAAGCCAGACAGAAATAGTGTGGACCTTCAATAGACAGTCAATAAATAGAAGACTGTTTGGCACTCAATTTTTTATTGCTTGTAACAAATTTTGGTTTGGTTGCAGAAAAAAAATCTTAGGAGATACTATCCACGTATTGATTATGATGAATATACGGTCATAGCAAACAGGCTATAGCAGGTGAAGAATCATTTCAGAACCTACTAGTTGGATATGGATCCCTTTGACAGAGGCTTAAAACCAGTCAAGTGTAAGTTACTGAGTTTTCAATTACTAATGATGTAATTTCACTTGCAGTACATGACTGGATATGTACGACTTCATGCTTTGGGAGTAAATAATATTTGTTGGTTCTCTCTATGATCAATGATACTTATTATTCAGAAAAATATGTGGAAGGACCAATGCTGCAGGTCAGAGTAAGTTTGCTGTACATTCTTGCAGGTTTCGGAAGAATGTTTATCTTACGCGTAAGTTTAGGAAATATGATTCAATCTACTTGTGGGCTTATTTGTTTAGTTTATTGTATTGGACTTAGCATTTACATGAGCTGTATTTTCTACATGCTTTTAAAACCTAGGTTTATGAAGCTCATACCTACACATATGACACATACACACACACACACATTCATACATACATATGTAGATGTTTGCGGATGTGGATGTGTGCAGGTTTATTAAATGTCAAGTTAGGTTTTGATTATTGATATTGTAACATTAAGATTTTGAAAAAAAAAAAAAAAAGGTGAAGAAATAAGTTTAAGAAATCGAGATTTTCAGATTATTATTGAGTGTTATCATACTGGATTATTTGTTCTTATCAAATTTTTGGCCTAATTCTTATTGAGCAAATAGTTCAAGCTTTCATCCTTTAGCAGTTTCTAAAGGCTTATCATAAAATGCAGGATAAATTAACAGTTGCAAAGAATTACCTCTGTGGCTATCCGTATTGCAAGTCCCTCTTCTGCACATTCTACTGAAGGCAGTGCAGAGCCGTCTATGATTTCTGGTGATCCTTTGCAACCATTATCATCCTCTGGCTCAGTCCCTTTTGCATACAGGGGAGTCTGCATCATCTGTAGCATGAATCTTGAAGCTTGTACAGCACGCTTACGCATGTTGGACACCATATAAGAAGAACCACCAGGATTGTCATTTATTCCAGGCCACATACAACGCATGACAGGAATGAAAGCCTTCGACAAACACTTCTATAATTGCGAAA
This sequence comes from Adansonia gregorii, assembly GCA_038382025.1. Taxonomy (NCBI): domain Eukaryota; kingdom Viridiplantae; phylum Streptophyta; class Magnoliopsida; order Malvales; family Malvaceae; genus Adansonia; species Adansonia gregorii. The sequence goes on along the minus strand of JBBYHO010000003.1, from coordinate 13,441,034 downwards.
TCAAAATTATTTGTCATCAACAAGGAAGTCTATAACTGTAATGACACATCGCTTCTGTGTCTGTATAGACAAAAGATGCATATCGTCCAGAAATTAATGCTAAATACCTTGTGATTTTCTGAGAGAGAAGTGTAATGCTCGAAGAAAACAGATAAACACTGTTTCAATCTAGTCAACGAATAAAAGAAAAATATGTTGTAACAGCCGCTGTAAGAAAGAAGAGAAGAATTTTATAAAGTAAAAGAGAGACAGAGTATACAAAGGCTTAAATCCACCCACCTCTGAAGGTCCTTTGATTCATTACTGAAATACAGGCTAATCAGCTTGGATAAGAGCAAAGGATGAAATGATGCTGGAATACTTGGATACTTCTCACTTAGAAGAAGAATCTTTGCAAAACCCTCTCCAAGAACAGCTTGGACTGATTCACTATCATCATTTTCTAGAGCTCGGCCCCAATTATTTGTTGCAAATCCAGCATATAAGAGATCAACCAGCTGAATATTCAAATCCCCATCTGTGTCAGAAAAGTTTACAGGACTAGAGGGCATAGTATGTTCTTCGAGCTGTGACGGAAAGTTCAATCCCATGGCCCTATCAACTTCCTGAGGACCATGCCACATCCCAAGATCAAATAATGCCTTACAAGCGACTGTGCTAATTGGAGAAGGGCCCTTAACATAGGAGATCCTCAACTGCTTTATTAGTTCTTTACTTGGTTTATTCTCTAACAACCCAAACAGACCTAGGCACCGGACAGATACCCTCTGCACATCCAAGTGAACATGTTTTGCCTGCATTTATAGCCCATGTCAATTGTTAAATCCCTCCAAAAAGGAGTTTTTGGACAACTTTTTTTAAATAGGCATCTTAAAACATCCAGAAGCTGCACAAACAAATGAAAAATGGCATGCAAATGGAATGCATATTAAGTGCAATTCCATCAAGTTAACCATCATTTGCTACAATTTCTACTTATAAATTCTTAAGTTTCTTGAAGTAAATACTTATGACTAAAATGAGTGAACATGACCATATGAACAAATTAATGACCAAACGCTTGATCTTATATTGCATATAATTAGAATGCAAGAATAGAAAACCATTCTGAAAAGCTAAGTCTACATCATTTAGGCCTTTAGGATTTGATTAAGAATGAATGACGTGACCAAGTTCATACCCCAGGAAGCAACAAAGATTGAAGCAGTTCAGTAGGTTCAACAGACCATTGGAATGATTTTGCATTTTCCAAGAGAAGACCAGTAACAGCAAGGCAGTGCATCCAATTTATAAAGTCAGCTGTTCTTTCTCTACAAGGACGTGCAAGCTCTTCTACAACCCCAAGAATAACTTCTTCAAATTCACTAGCAGCAGAGTGAACCTTCCTTGCCAACCTTGCCACTGCAATAGCCCAATCTCTGTCACCACCAAGATTTATGCCATCTCCAATCACAACTTTGTTGCCTTCATCATCCACTTCGTGTTCAAGAGGCCTGTGCAGTAAGTCCTGCACGAAGGAGCTAGCAATCTTCCTGATTGTAGCATCAGAAAAATCAAGCATTTCACCAAGTAATAGTAGCTGTCGAGATGCAAAGTGATAATTTGCCCCTGAAATTATCTGGTCAAATTAGAATCCCTAAAGTTGAATAAATACTTTATGCATTTGTTGATCAAAAGAACCTGACCCACCTGCGTTAATATGAGCCTTGACCAAATCTATGTAATCAGAGACAGTTTCAGGAAGAATTCTATCTAACAGATCACTGTTGTCCGAAGCTTCAGCAGCATATATAGCTGCTTCAGTGCCCATTGTAGCAGCAGCATCAGAACCTTTTTCCTGTTGAACAGTGTTATTTTGTATATTATCATGAAAGTGCACATAATGTTATTAAATTCGAGAATAATACCTAAACAAGTCATTATCATCAAAGGTCTAAGAACCAAGTAAAGAATCTGGAAACTGAAGCAGTAGTACATTTCAAATAGATATTTTAGGGTTTTGTACTCAGTTTTAATGATGAATGGCTAGGATATAGATAGTTAAAGGTTATATTTTATTATGCTTACAACTATTCGTTATTAGGGGTTTAAGGTGCCAAGATTATGACGAACAAGAAAAGAGGAAATATCAAAACTAGAAACTGGAGGGAATCAAGGAGAAAGGGGAAGAAAAGAGGAAATTTGGGGAGCAAACGAACAAGGGGAGAAAACCAGTAAGAACCAAAGCAGAGAGATATCTCAAACTTAATAGCCTAAATCTTAATAATTCATAATTTACAAGCCTCCCAAAAACTAAAATAAGTTAGGTATTAAATCCTAAACAATACTAGAAGCATGGGATAGGAAATATAACCCCAGAATAAGCTAGAGACAAAAAATTAAAAAAAAAAAAAATTACTCACTTGAATGTATGTCCAATAACTTTGAGGAATAATGAATAAACAAACAGATAAACAATTGAATGAATAAGAAGCTTACTTGTGCTTCCATCTGCAAATGTTTGCATACCATTCTCCAATAAAGAGAGACCTCAGGTTCCATCAGCTTGATACTAACAGAATAATCCACTAAATCTCCTTGAATAATATAAGGAAAAAAAAAATCAAGATAATAGGAAGGTGAACTTTTTTGCTTGTATAAACTGCTGTGCTACACTTTCCCAGTTAATATAAGCAATATAAGTGAGAGAAACTGGTCTGAAATTCCTAACATGAAATCCAAGAAACAATCATCGGAAGTAAACTAATAATCAGAGGTAGAGATACAAGTTTAAAAAAAAAAAGGGTGTTTATGCAAAAAAGAGTACAATAAGAAGCTTCATTATTAATCATTGCATTGAAAAACAAATAATTCAGATGCCAAAAATGTTTGCACCACCCAAGTCCACACAATACAAGATCTCTCTCCATTTTCCACAAAACATCATGCAGAAGTTTGTTAAAAGTTTACCGCAAGTGAAAATATTTTAAAATGTACCCAAGTCTACCATATATTAGACTTAGTGTACCCAAAGGATCACATTTAAGCAATTGAAAGAGTTTGCAGGGAAACTTCAGCTGAAATGGCCTGTTTACTCCCATAAATTGATTGAAACAATAATTGGATAAATCAGGTGATTCCTCAACGAGTTGTGCTTATAGCAGGTAAACTTCAGTGAAAATGGCCTCTTTACCCTCATAAGTTGATTGAAACAGTAATAAGTTTAGTCAGGTGAATCCTTAACGAGTTGTGCTTATAGGATGCAGTTTAGTTACCATATGCAGAAAAGCATCAAGTGTTGCATCTTTCCCATTTAACAAGACAAAAGAAAGCAAAGATCTCAACCATCAAAGCTAAACTAAGTTTTCAGTGCACCAATCAATTAATTTCTGCTGTGAGATACTTATTGACTAGACTGCATGAGATTGTAAAAAGGCACCAATTTAAGACTCAAGCTAAGTTGATCATCCTAAAGTGGCATGCACAACACCAACCACTACATATATGTGTACAAAGTCATTATTATAGTTGTTACCAAGTGGCGAAATTGTAAAAGGTGAAAATAAAAGCAATAATCTTTACTCATGTAGCAAACATATCCAAAATCTTCACAGACCTTCACTTCTTTCATTTGTTGATGCTGGTAATATGTACTGCTGGATACTTTCCCCCTTATTCGGTTTCACTAAACCAGATTTTAGAAGAGACTCCATTACAGACTCCCCAACTGATTCATAGGTTTCAACATCAAGATACTTGAGAAGTTCCACAGGATCTCCATTGCAGCACTTAGCAAGCCACTGATCTGTCATTAACTTTAAACACTCCTTCAAAACGGCCAAAGAACGATCAGCAAGTCCTCTCCGAAGAATTGTTGTCCTATGCTTGATGCTAGCAGACCAAGCAAATTAAGCCGAAGAAGATTTAAGATCTTATTAAACGAAAGATAAACAACATAGCACAACTACGAGATTAAGATCTATTTTACCTTAGGCTTTGAAGAGGAAATTTGCTAGCTATAACACAGTATGCTGCTTTGCGTACCGACTCGCTTACATCCATTGTACAATCTATGATTACTTGGGAAGTTGCATTCGAAGGAGGCAAAGATAACACAATGGTCTTACGAACCTCCTGTAAACCGAATCTCCAATATTATTTAAAAATTTTCAATTATTTTGCTTGCTAAACATTTAAAGAAATTAAAATTTTCATACCAAATCACGCAAACCATCGAAAAAGAAAATAAAATAAGCTCAGAGACTGACCGAGTTCTGTTCCAATGGAAGGACCTCGAGAAATAAATCAAGAATGTCGCTGTTTTCAGAATCATTTACAAATCGTGAAAGCGCCCTAACTGCAAGTGTACGGATCAGAGGAACCTTATCCACCACCCGAATTTTCATTAATTCTATCACCTCATCGCATAGTTCATTGCTCACTTCTGAGTCATCGGGCAGTCGCAATATGATCTGTTTTTTTTTTAATAATAACAGAAAATCCATGATTTCATTTAAAAAAACACACTAAAAGATCGAAACCCTAAAACAAAAGGGAAAAGATAAGACGAATTTGAAGAAGCTGACCTCGGAAATGATCTGACAAGTCCTAACTCGGGCGGTTTTATTAGAGGCAGTAGCGCCAACCAAAAGAAACTTTAGAAAATCCTCCAAGAACTCATCGCTAGCTAAAGCGTCATTGGGGTCTCGGGCGCTGGCAAAGGCAGAAACGAAGCGTACGACACGTTCCACGGAGGCTGTTCGCTTTAGGATTTGAAAGATAGGGGTTAGGGTTTTGGTGAAGGCGACAGAGAATTGTTGAACGGAAGGGGATTTTGAACGGACGGCTGAGAGCTCTTTAAGCTTCCGATGATGGATGGCGTTCGATGCTTTAGCCTCGTCGAAGATTTTGGCAATTTTGCGGATCAGCTGTGCCTCTGCCATTTCTTGCTCTCTCGTTCCCGGTTTTCCTTCTCTATTCCGTTATTCTTTTTTATTGGTAGACCACATGCGTTTGAATTTTTGGTTTTGAAATCGAGCGGGAGTTTTGTTAAAGGATGGGAGGTCGGTACGGATGCTCTTTCGTCCAAAAATTTCACATGCCCATCACTTGGCTTTTAGCCAATATCTATGATTAGGTGGTGATATTAAAAATTTTAATTTTTTTATTTTAATTTAAATTTTGATTCGATTTAATTTGTAAATCTGAATCATTATTTACATAATATTAAAATTTTAAAATATATATTTTTATATTAATACTTATATATTTTTATAATTAATTTTAAATAAACTATCATTATGGCTCGTCAGTAATAAATTTGTCTAACAAGAATGTTAAGCAATCCAAAGTAAATTTTTTTATGTCTTATATTGCATCTATTTTCCTTGAATTCTATTTGAATATTATTAGTGTATAAAATAAAAATTTGTTTATTCAATAGATTTTCATTATATTCTTTCTATTATATTTTATTCTAGTCAATCAAATCTATTGAATTATTGTTCGTATTAAAATGGATCGAAATTTATAAGAAGTTGGCCAATGATGCTCGAACATATACTTGTTTTGAGTGCTTATTTATTTTCTATCAGTATTTATAGATTGATCACTAGTCGAAATATTTTTATCTAACTTTTGAATAAGTTTAGATTTAAGGTTTACGTATTAAAAAAATGAAATAGCGGAAGTTATTTTAGTAGATATTGGTTTAAAAAATATGAATAGTGTTTATAAAAGATTCAATTTTAATTTTTAATTTAAAAAATGATAGAAATAAATATTTTTATAAATATTTTTTTGTAATTTTGTTTATTAAGTTGGTGTCATTTGATTATTAACACGAAACCCAGTCAAAACTTTATAATAATATAAATATATAAATTAAATATAATGACATTCTTTAAATTAGTTAATATATTATTTATAGTAGACATTATATTAAATGCAATAATTAATAATTTAATTCATCATTTTAAAGTATTGGATTAGATATTATTTCGTATAATAACCATAAATTATACCCATAAAATCCAAAAAAAAAAAAATGCATTTTTTGCATTTTCAATAAGGTGACATTTCATTAAACATTTTATTTGCATTTTTGTTTTGCAAGTTCTTTCGTGAATGTAATTTATAATCTATAACTAATTCAGGATATGTAAAAGTGAAGTTGAGAATAAAGATTCCAACGGATCAGATATCCATTTTTTGTTATACTTGGATTAGCATAATTGTTATAAAATTCAAATTTATTTATTAACTGCATTAAATCTGACTATCATTGTCTGAATTAAATAACATTATCGTGCGGATATCTAAAAATGCTAAATATTTGAATTCAATGAATCATACTTTTAAATAAAAATAAAATCAAATAAAAAATCATTTAAAGGTATTTAAAATAATTAATTAATTTATTATTATATTTTATTTTGAAAAACATTTGCTACATTACTATCATATTTCATTATAATTGATATAATTTAATTCCGCTGCCACATTGTCATAATTTTTTGTATTTTAAAAATAAAAAGATAATGGATTTGGATCTCTTTATCTATATTTGTTATCCCTATAAACAATGTAGATTTCAATAATAAACATTCGAAAGTTCATATCTACATAATAATTATAATATCTAAATCTAACCATTATTTTATTTTATTTTACTTTTATTTTAATTTTATTTTTGAAATAGATGATGGTTTTCATTGTTTTGTTAATGGTTTGGTGCTTTGATTTTCGTAGCCTCCATGCAACCGGCGTTTGCTAACTCTCCCTTTATTTTCATTATCATTTTAAACCCTGCTTATGCTGCGGTCTTCAAAATTTTAAATAAAAGTTTTAATTAATTGAAAAAATTAATTTTAAATTAAAATTTATTAATTTATAATCGCTTATTTATATTTGTAATAATATTAATATGAACATTTATATTCTATTAATGATAGAAATTAAACTTATAATAATTATTTAGGGTTAGATATTGATTTTAAATTAACTTGCGAGTCAATAAAACAATTACTTTAACTGTATTATTTTAAAATAAAATAAAAAATTAAAAAAAAACTATTTTTTCTAGAACTGGTCGAGTATAGATACTAAACGAAATTTGCAAAGGAATGCATAAACCAAGTTTTTTAATACATTATTTAAAAATAAATTTTTTTTCTCGAGTAGATCAGGTATGGATCTTAAATTGAACAATGAGTGGACATTCGAATCAAATCTTTTAAATACATTTCTTTTTTTGACTATTTTCTCTCAATTGGTCGGATACGAATTAATAAAATTCTTATCAAGTGTACTTTGTTTTTAATTATTTTTCTCTTTATCTTCTATGAGCTTAGGGATTCTAAGCCGTACTTAGATGATTATTTGAGTCAAAGGTGTAAAAACCATGTTTATGGCCAAATCTAGAGCCATGATGTTCAAATATTTTCTTTTGCTTTTCTTTGCTGATTTTTGTTAAATGTTTCTTAAAAGTCAACTTTTTATCATGAAAAAATTGTTTTTATAAATTTCAAAATAAGTTTGCATAGTTTATGGTTGTTTTCACCATCTCGTTTTCCTTGTTCTTACCTTTGTTAGTTATCCCATGCCATACGTTTTTTCATTTTATGTATGATTCATGCATTATAATCACGATTCATGTATCCATGCATTTTCCATGAAAATATTATGATTATGGTAACATCATCATACATGTTAGTGTACTTATTTATGTTCATGTTGATGGGATGTTTTATATTTGAAATCATATATGACATATATTGTATGATATTTTCATGCGGTATGATAATGATTTATATGTTCATGCATTTTCCATTAGGATATTGTGATTATTAAAGATTACTACGTCATTTTATGCATATACATACATTTAAGTCATGTTTTTAGGATTTAGAAATTATTATGTAATTTCATGCATTTTAGAGTCATTTTAATAATTTTCCATGATTTAAGGGCTACTATGTAATTTTATGCATTTTTAGCACCACTTTAATTATTTTTTCATGATTTAGGAAGTATTATGTAATGTCGTACGTCTTAGCACCATTCCAGTCATTTTTCATGATTTGAGAGTTATTATATAATTTCATACATGTACACTTCGTCTTGGTCATGTGCCATGGTTTAGGATCATTTATACAATTTTATGTATTTTAGGGTCATTTTGATAATTTACCATGTTTTAGAGACTTCCATGCATTTTAATATCATTTAGGTCATTTCTTATGATCTAGGGTTGAATAAGTGTGTATATATATATATATATATTATACAATGCACATGAATTGAAAATAAATAAAGAGATATTCTCTACAACTAATTACCAATAATATACCCTATAATTAAAATTGAATATTTACATCTGAAAATATACATGATACACTAAAGTAGTAGTTGACTGGTAATTTTTCTTAATAGATTTATCTAAATTTTTGTTATTTTTCTTCAATTTTTCTATAGCTTTTTTTTTTCTTTGAACAATTTCACAACCATCTTACAAGAGGAAGAAAATAAGATAATTTTAGTTGAAACTTTTTTGGTCAATTATTTTTAAATACTTCTGTAGTTTGCACATGCATATATATATACTTAGACTTAGAACACACCCACAATGTGAGTGAAAAAGATAATATTTTTTTAGAAAAATATATTTAAAGACATACATAAAATTAAGTAAAAAATTAAGTAAATTTTTTTTAAAGTGTGTAATTAGTGAAATCAGTGGGTAGTTTTTTTTTTAATTGGGTAGTTTTTAAGCCGCAAAGAGCTTTTAAAAAGAAGAAAAGAGTAAATTTTAATTATAAAAGTACATAAATATCTTTAATAATATTAATTTAGTTAGGATTTTTTGACATTTCGCTAATTTAGTTATTGTTTGATTAACTCATGACATCAATTCAATTAGGAGCTTTATATTAATATAAATAATTAATCCGTGACACCAATTCAATTAAGAGCTTTACATTAATATTGATTATAAAACAATAGAAAGTATCCAGCATTTGTGTTCTACAATGTATGAAAATAAAAGGCTAAAATATTAAAAACAACCCTTAAACCATTTCAATTTTTAAAATAAGTTCTCATATTTTTTATTGTAAATAAAACCTTATCTTTTCATCTATACCTAATTAAGCCCTTATTTTAGGTAGATTTATATTAAGAGCTTTTTTGGCCCAATTTTTTAACATATAAGTTGAAATAAAACTCTTATGAAAAATAAAAATTTTAAAACATGTTATTTTGTAATTTAACTCTTAAACGCTACTTAAATAAATTTTTTGTAAAAGGTATACATATTCATGGGCTAGGCTACCCACTCGATCTAATGGGCTTGACTTACATGAGTCGAGCTTTTGGTAAAGTTTTTCGTATTTTAGGTTCGCTCAACTCAAATTACTATTTAATAAATAAAAAATTTTTTTATTTAAATTTAATTATAGAATATATAAATATTAATATAAGAATAATTTTTGCTTAATGATTCAACCTTTCAAGCTAAGTATTTAGGCTTGAGCAGAAAATTTAAAAAAATTTGGGCAACTAAC
>JBBYHO010000003.1:13407842-13421867 GCA_038382025.1 Adansonia gregorii | reverse complement strand
TCCATGCAAACACAACGTGAAACATGCTCTGCACTGTAAAAGATGCTCCAATGATCTCTCTCTCTCTCTCTCTCTCTCTTTCTCTATGTATATATATATATATATATATATAAGTAGACATGGATAAATGAGATATTATATCATTACTTCCCCACAATGAAGGTTTTAGTTGTTATCTATTTTCTGTTCTACTCAATTTTGATCTTTCCTTTAGTTATGGAAGCTCGAGAACCTCATTGTAAGACGATCTTTTTCTTTTTCTTGTTTTGAAATTTGTATGATTTTTCTTTTCTTAATTCTCAAATAAGAAAAATTAATAGTACTAACAACACCAGTTTATGCGTCTTTAAACATTTGAGTCGTTGATAAAATAAGTATATTCTTAATCTCCATCAAATCCATCTTGTTCATCCTAAGATTTGATGTTCATGTTTGAGAACCAACCCTTCTCTTACTTGTAATATTAATTTCGATCATTACAGTCTCTTGTCGATATATATATATATATATATATATGCACACACACACACACACACACACACACACATATATATATGTTTGAGAGCTAAAGCAGTTTTCACAAGTTTATTATTTTTGGTTCCATGATCAAAGCATGTTTGTTTTTCTTTTGTTCGTATCTCAGTGGATCAACAAAGGGGAGATTTTCCTGTGAAACCTGGTCCGGCAAATAGGGGGAAAACATCATGCCACAAGGACGGTAAAATTTATGTTTGCGACATACCCATAACCTCACCGCGACAAAGACGTACCCGTAATTCCTCGGTGATTTATGTTCCAAGGCAATCGCCATGTCCATGCAGGAGCAAGTGAATTCGTCATGTTCATTAAAACATGGTTTGTGGTTTAATATGTTATAATAAAGTTTTGTATTATGTAAAATATTTTTAAAAAATTCAAGGTTTAATGCAATTATTTTATGTAATCGTTTTTAAGAACTGTTATTTTGTAACATGATATGTAGTTCACGAAAATAAAGAATGGAATTTGGGTTTATTCCTTTTCAAAAAGTGATGCATTTGTTTGGTTCATATTCGAATAATGAATCAATTATCGCTTTACCTTTTTCTTTGTATTATAAGATTTAGAAAAATTGAGTACGATCTATAATTATCTCTTAAAGATGAAAAATAATCTTAAAAGTTTTGAGGATGAACAATACATTCTAAATAGTCATCTTCTAAAACTATGCTCTTAAAAGTTATGGAGAGAATATAATTTTTTCATAATGTTCTTAAATTAGGAACGACATTCATTTATAATATTGTTAAAATCAAAATAGAGAATATTTTTTTTATCATCTCTGTATCTCGTCTCTAAAATTTCTAACTTCGTAGTGTTGGTCGAGCATCGTATCTAATCGTTGACACTATTTTACCTTTATTGTTGTTCCACCATTGATCTCACCTTCACTTTGCAAGCATTTGCCCAATGAATTCCTCGGTATTTTCATTTTAGTTTTTCATCTCTTTTCCTTCTTAATTAATATATATTTTCTTTGTTTGAGTCTGAATTTGTTTTCTAATTATTTCCCATTTATGTTAAGTTGAAATGATTGCTGTTCTAGTAGAAAAAAATAAAAGTATGTTTAATCGATTTTAAGCCATGTTCATTTTTTTTTCTTGGCTTAAAGGGAGAAAAAAGAAGAAAATGAAGAGAAAAAGAGAAAGAAAGAGAGAAAAAAATTGTGTAGTTCTTTTGTTTTTTGTTTTTTTTTTCATGTTATTCTTTACGTATTCAAAGTATTAGGAATTTGTTTGTTTCTTCATTTTCGTAAGGGCAAATAATCTTATTTATATTTTTTTATATCGTATTATATTTTAATTATTTTATAAGTTTTTTTTGTCATATCTCAATTTATCTCATTTTTTATAATTTGTTACAATAATTTAATTTTTTACTCTAAATAAATTCAATTACGTAATATATTAAAATATAAAAAAATTTAAATGATGTGTTATAGCTGTTCAATTAAGGAAATATTATTTATTAATTTTTATAAGTTAGTTTATATATTCCTACGGGGTCAATTTAGCATTCATACTTGACCCACTTAAGGAAAAAATAAATTTTTTTTTAAATTTCTTTAAATGTATTTACATTGATTTTATGGTGCATTTTTTAGAAGAATGTTTAGTATGTATTTATAGTAGTTGATTTGCACATTGACTCTCGATCCGCACGTTAACTCATAAGTTAATTTAAGATTTATATTCAATTAGCTTAAAAAAATTTTGTTTATCTTTAATTTTTAAATGATGTGTTTATGAGAGTTGCCCTATTCTTGATTGATGTAGCATTTTTAGTTAAACAATTCAAGAAAAAATAATTTTTTTATTTTTTAAATTATGTATTTAAAGTGATTCAAAACTTGTATCAAATTCGATCGAAAATTTTTTATTTTTGTTTTATTTCTAAATAATATATTTGAAAGCATTGGTCCGTATGTTCACTCTAATGGGCTTACTATTTGTACTTGACCCTCTCAGAAAATTTTTTTTCTTATTATTTTATTTTATTTTTAAATAATATGTTTTACATAATTGTTTTGTACATATACTTGTAAGTTAATTTAGGATCTGTATCGATCGTAAATAATTACCATAAATTTAACTTTTCATAATTAGAATTTAAAAATAAAAAAATTTCAAAAAATAATTTTAAACAATTATCATAAAGTTAATTTCCATAATTTGAATTTAAAATATATGAGAAATTATAACTTAATAAAATCAAAATTACTTTTTACAATTAATTAATTGAAAATTATAATTTTTTGTGTGGTTGTTTTTATGTTATTTTTCGTGTTTTGTTTCCGTGTTAGTTTTTTATGTGCCTAAAGTATTAGGAATTTATTTGTTTCTTTATTTTTGTTTGAACAGAAAATCATATTTATATTATTTTTCATGTTATGTTATATTTTAATTATTTTTTGTCTATCTTAATTCATTTCATATTTTACTTAAGATATATACTAAAATGTAAAAAAAAAAATTTAATAATACGTCATATTTATTAAATGAAGAAATTTTTTTTTTCTATTTTATTAATTAATTAATTTTATTTTATTTTTAATGATATATTTTTTAAGAAATTTTTAATGATGTATTTAAAAATGATTGATCTATTCGTTGACTCACAATCCAAATGTTAACTCAAAAATTGATTTAAGATCCATACCAGATGATGTATTTAAAAGATTTGATCCGTTCTCGCAAAGAGCGATTTAGCATACGTACCTAACCCAAGTAAAAAAATAATTTTTTTCTATATTTGTTTTGTTTTGTAATTGATGTATTTAAAGTGATTCATGACCTATATATAATTTGCTGAATTTTTTATTTTATTTTTACATAATATATTTAAAAAAATTGGTTTATACATTCACTTAGGTAAACTTATTTATATCAAAAAAAGAAAAAGAATAAAAGAATAAAGAAATATATTTATGAAAAAAAAAAGAATAAAGGAATAGGAAATAAAAAAAATCACATTAGCAGTCACATCAACGTTCGGTCACGTATCACTTATAACTTAACATTTATTCTAAATTTCTACTAATGAAAATGATCTGATTGATACAAAATTTTGTAATTAAATTTAATTGATACGTTTTGAAGTTTTGGATCAATTTAAAATAAGCTTTAAATTTTGGAAACATACAAATAATTAGCTCAAAAAAATAAAATTGTCATGTGGACAAAACTAATATTATTTTGATAAATAATTTTTTAAAAAAAACTAATTCGATAATTAATTTAATTAACAATACTTTGATAAAAAGAACCTCAAAACTTCATTCTCTTTGGTAGGCTTGAGAGAGAAATTATCGCTTGGAGAACCACATTCGGTGCTTTCTACATTTTCGAGGGTTGTTTATGAACGTAGAGGAAAAGCTTTATGCCTTTGGGAATAATAAAGTTAACCATCCTTGCCAATTATTGCTGCACCACCAGCGACACCACTCAAAACGAAAGCTTTCGGCATGCCTATGAAGACATTTGGATTCTTTATCCTATTGCATCATGCTTTTGATATTTTCCAACAAAGTAACAAAGGAGAGTGATAGTGGTGGGTGATTTAAAAAATGAATGTTTGTTAAGTGCGTGGTTAAAGTATTATTTTTATATTTTAGGGATAAAGATAAAAATTCAAAATAATTATCTGATTATCTCTATTATTAAAAAGAAAAAATAAGGTAATCTCCAATCTTTGGAAATAATAAAAGGTCGGGCAAGCTTATCCAAAAAGTAAATAAATAAAAATAAAAAGATAGAGCACTTACAAGCTTTTTTAGACTAGCTGTGCCTTTTATTATCTAACAAGATCAAATAGACTCGAAACTTAGATTAATTGATTTATGTAGTTATAGTGATATTCAATAGATTTAGCATTTGAATCTTAATATTTGTAATATTTTTTTTATCTGCAAAACATAAAGATTCCTTTTAACCATATGTTTGGATAAGGGGAAATCGGAAAAGGAAAAGAAAATGGTGTAGATAAGAAATCTTTCTTTGGTTTGCTTAGCATTTTAAATTAAAGTAAAGGAAAGAAATGGAAAATAAGCACTCTTTCATTTTCTTCAAAAGTAGAAGTATTCGTATGTCGGGTCATGATCTAAATTTTTTTAAAAATTTTTACTTAGGCTCAAATGTTACTCAATTCATAGGCTCGAATTACTGTTTAAAAAATTTTAAAAATTATTTAATACCTTTATTATTGTTTTTTATTTTTTAAATATATTTTTTTGACATTCGAACTTACCCTTGACATAAACTTTAAATCATATACAACGAATTCATCAATTATATTTCTCTCTATAACTTCGACTTCTATAATTTTTTTAAAAAATTTATGTAGATCTTATCTTTTTTCATTTCCATATTACTTCATTTTTTTTAAAACATATGTAATTATGGGAAAATGCTATTCATTACACAAGTTTATAGTTTATTTTATCTTAATAATATATTTTCCTCATTAATGGATCAATTTTGAAAAAAGAAATATATTTTTTATAAAATTAATTCCAAATATACAATCTTTTATGGATTAATTATAAAAATTAGAATTTTTAAGAATTTTTTCTTTTAACTTTTAAATTATATAAAATAATTAATTTCAAAATTATTCACATAATAAATAAAATATTTTATTTTGAAATAGATATAATTATAGCCGTTTAATATAATATATTAAAGGAAACCTACTCTTTCTGGTAAAGTTATGTAAAGTGGCTTGGGTTGGAGACACGTAATAAAAGGGAAAGGAAAGGTGCGAAAAATATTAAAGTTTTAAATAATTAAAAGTAAATGAAGAAAAGAGAGGAAAATTAATGTTTTTTATATTATTATTATTATTTTTTGAAATATCTATCTAAACGTAAAGACGCTCCAATGATCTATAACTAGCCATCAATAAATGAGACATGTCATTGTTTCCCACATCGAAGGCCTTCCTTGTTATCTGTTTTCTGTACTGTCTTTTGGTCTTTCCTATGGTTGCAATAGCTTATGAACTTCATAGTGGTAAGGCGATTTTTTTCTTTTAAGTATGATTTCTATTTTATTTTTCTTCTCAATATTATCAGTGTTGTTAACACCTCTTTAATCTGCTTTAAACTTATTAAAATTATATGAAAAATAATAATTCGAGCATTTGAGTTAATGATAATTTATGTACATTTTTAGTCTCCATGAAATTCATCTTACTCATCTTAAGATTCGAGTTGAATTTTTTTTATTATTTTTTTATCTATTACTATTCAATATAATCTTAATCATTATTTATAATTTTGACTGACTTTGATAATTTATAAGTGAGTTCTCTAGATATAAATAATATTAATAAATATATTATAAAAAATAAATAAAAAAATAGATAAAAGCTTAACCTTTAAAATTCGATGTTCATAGTTGAGAACTAAGCTTTCTCGTTCTCGTAAATATCAAGTTCAATCATTAAAATTTTTTTTCTAGCAAATGAGGTATAACTTTGAAAATCGAAAAGAAACAGCAAATGCTGAGATTTAATCTTTGGGTTCATGGCATATGTATGTATACGTTTGAAGATAGTTATACTTACCTTGAAGATGCATAGAATAATTAACACTTGTGTTATACTTACCTTGAAGATAGTTATTGGCTTATCTTGTAATACTTAATAAGGTTATGATCTTAGAAATGGATCATTATTTCCTATAGGTTTTCCTCAATTACAAGAATGAATTTTTATTATAGCTATTTAAGGATCGGTTAGCTTTACCTGATCCTACTCAAGCTTAGATTTGTCATATTTGATCTTATTATTATTTAAATTTTAAAATAAAAAAATATAAATATTAGTTTAAAAATAGTTTTTTAAATATTTTTATTGTTTTTTGCACGGTAATTCAGGCTATTATACCCGGCCGTATTGGAGCTTGACTTCTAATTTTAAAATTTTTTTCAAACTGTAATACAGCCCAACTCGATCTATGAACGAGTGTTGATCTTCATATATCAAATTACTAACCTAAACCCATCAATCTGATAAAATCTAAGTTAATATTCTTACCAAGAAATAATTTATTAACGGTCTAAACAAGCAAGCCACCAAAAATTACATCGTAGGAAAATCTCAACTTGTTTAGGTTTCATGTCCGAAGTTCAGACAGTCACAGGAATCTCAACTAAGGTCAATAAAAGGAATATAAGGAATAATAAATATCTAACTTTTAATATTATTAAATCAGAATTTTTTTTTTTAAATTTTTGGCTTTCAAAAAAATATTTTTATTTTTTTATTAACTTACAAATTGGGGAAAGCAAATTCAGGAGTTATTATAAATGAGGAAAAGAAACTTATATTGAATTGTGAATAAATATAAATACAAGGAAATGATTATAAGTCATATAAAATGCATGCACAGCCATTCTTACAGGAACAAACATGTAAGCCTTTTCTTTTCTCTTCTTTTTTTCCCTAAAAAAAATCATGTCGGATAAGAGAAAAAAAGGGTTAAAAATGAACAAAATGCTTGAGATTATACAAAATTGAGATGCAAGACATCCCCTGTGAACTCAGTCAATTATCTGAATTCTTAGTAGTAATAGAGCAATTCAATTTTCCTGTAATGGTTGAGGCATTGAACTCGTCTGACTTGATTTGGCATTGGAGATGCATTTATGGCATTAAGGTGCTACGATCCCTTTGCTCTCGACTCCAGCCACTCGGATTGCCGTACTCTCTATTCTTCCAGGGACCCTGACTACCGTCTTCTCGGCTCCAGCCACTCGTATTCCCATACTCTCGGCTCCTCCAGCTACCCTGACTGTCGTCTTCTTGACTTCTCCAACTACTCTGACTGTGATTAAAGAAACTAGAACTGTAGTCTTGGCTGCCAAATGCTAACCTCTGAAACATTCTGATTTGTGCAGATTGTTGTGCTGAATCAAACACTTCACTTTGCCCCGGTTTCATTCCATTTGTGAGATCTGATGACTCATCCAACAAGTCTAGAGCTCTCACCACCTAAGAAATAAATGTCAAGAAATCGACATGCAAGCCTAATGTGATAACAAAGTTAAGTTCCATCTTACTCGGAAGTCGAAACTTATTTACCTGACTCATTCTTGGCCTTTTAGTAGACGAATGTCGCACACAAGCTGCGGCTGCCTCGATCATTCGAAACATTTCATGATCCACATAGTTCTTTTCCAGCATTGGATCCACCAACTCTTCTAAGTTTTGATGTTCGATTGCTTCAGCAAGCAACGGCCGAGCCTAAGTAACAAGTTCGAATCATATTAAAATTGTTTCATATTAGGAACATTGTCACCGATTCCATTGCATTAGACAAACAAATGATTGAAGTCATAACATTACACAGCCATTCAAGATTTTATTCCGAAGAAGATCAACTTTCTTGAAGATTCGACCAGTCTAAGACTTTAAACTTATAGCAAAGCAAAAACTTATGAAGAAGTCAGAGAAAACGGCTTGTTAGAGTAAGCGAAAGCTTTTGATAACATAAACCCTAACTGCATAGCCTTACCCATTCAACCAGACTCTCATCACCTAGCGGCTGAGAACCATCAACAGGCTTGCGTCCCGTGATTAACTCCAAAAGCACAACACCAAAGGAATAAACATCAGATTTTTCAGTTAACTTGCCACTTGTTGCATACTCCGGAGCCATATATCTATAAAAGAACAAATTCATTTATCAAAAATAAACCTGAATACGATATTTGACTATGCACACGCAAAACAGGAAAAACAGAATCATGCACAAGCCCATGAAAGTTTAATTCTTCTCGATATATATATCACAAACCAAGTTAACTTACCCGAAGGTTCCCATCACACGTGTGGTTACATGGGTATTTGAATCCAAAGCTAATTTTGCTAGCCCAAAATCTGAAACCTGTTGGTAGAAACATGAATTAAAATAATGGGAAAAAAGCCCAATATAGGTCCAAAAAGTATAATGGGAAGAAATATTAGTAATTCTAAAATTAGTGCATAAATTCTATAGTTAACAAAAGACGATAAGGCGTTCATAAGCACCGTAAAATCGCGCAAGGCAATCCAAGATCAAAATAATTGCATTCACAAAAATTTAGATCGTAGAAATCGGCATACCCGAGCATCAAAATTGTTGTCCAGAAGAATGTTTGATGACTTGATGTCACGGTGAATGATGCGAGGATGGCCTGATCAAAGCAAAATATTTATATGATGTGACAATTTGTCAATCGCCAAAGAAACATATCATAGGAAAAGCAATTTTATATGATATCAAGTACATATTACTTTATAGCATAGCAAACTGATGATTTAGGCATTTAAATTCAATTGCTGTTCTTATTCCGATTATTTTGGGGTTTGCAGCAAATGTCACAGTCTCAAAGTGCAACAAAGAAAAGAAGAAAAAGAATAAAAGATTACAGTCTTCATGGAGGTATGCTATCCCACGAGCTGCACCCGCAACAACCTTGACTCGGACAGCCCAATCCATGACCGGCCTCCCTCTACCTGCAAAATTCCATAAAAGTGCATGACGTTAAAACATTATCATCTGCATGAGAAGATCATAACGAGTGAATCTTTTATGTTTTAGTTATCCCTCATCTTCTATTAAATGTGTAGGCGGATACTCATGCACATGAAATATTAGTCGGGAGAGGAGGGAGCTTCACAACCGAAGTACAGACACTCAAGCAGTGTGAGTCGAAACAAGTTAACGGACAGGAATCCACTTACAAAGTTGATATAAATATCCATCACATCAGTTGACTTTGAACCATGCATGTTACCCAGGGGCACGCTACTTCAAATTTTGAACTTAATATTATATCTGACTTCATCATAACAAGAGAATGCTTAGGGGCAAGAAGTACTTAGGTGTTCAAGATAAGATGTCTTACCATGGAGATGGTAATGAAGGGTATTGTTCGGGACATAATCATAGACAAGCAACCTTTGATGGTCCGATATACAGTACCCCACCAGTGAGACCAAATGGCGATGATGTACTCGGCTAATAATCTCGACTTCTGCTCTGAACTCCCGCTCCCCTTGTCCACCACCAATTTTTAGCTGCTTTACAGCCACTTCTCTACCATCTGTGAGGATGCCTTTGTATACACAACCAAATCCACCTTCACCCAAAAGATTATGTTCTGAAAATCCATCTGTTGCCTGGACTAGCTCTTCATATGTAAACCATGACCTGGAATTGTTGACTCCACCAGGCTCGGACGGTGAATAAAAACCACCGCCCGAACCACTCCCCACTAGTTGATGTGGAGACTGAGGCCTTAAAAATGCTGAATCTGCAGGGCAATGCAATTTCCTATATCACTATAGGGCATAAAAATAATTGAAGTAATATTCAGTTATAGCAAGAAAAATCTAAAGGAATTGAAATGTCATTTGCACAAGTTACATGCAACTAGAGAATCCCCTGGAAAATTGACCTGAAATAAAATTTTATCCTTTATTAACTCCAAATCTCCAGCAACCAATAACCTAGGATAAGAAAATGGCCACTTAACAAGCATCAAAGACCACAGATTTCTCTTGTTAATAACATAGCATGTTAACATGTAATATGCAGAATGCTGTCAAATGTGGATCATATAAATTCTGCGTAAGCAATGTTTCAATTATTTACCTGAATATTGAGAAGAGGCAAATGGAGAAGGCATAGTGTACCCAATTTTCAGTCCGGTCCTCTTCCTCTTTCGTTTTTGTGCAAACCACACAGCCATCACAAGAAGACTGAGCACAATAAACCCAACAGTAATGCCTATTGCCACAGCAGCTCCAGCGCCTAAACCATTTTTACCAGAGGATGTTGCATTTGCAGAGGCATTGGTTCCATTAGTTGACTTTGCAGTAGGTTTTTCTGTTGGAATTGCAGGCAAAGGTGATGAAATCGGACTTCCAGTTATTGATGGAGCACTTGGAGTTTCCGGAGGTGAAATGGTAGGTGGTGAGGAGGTTGAAGGAACTGAAAGGGGAGGGGGTGATAATGTGGGTGTTGAGGGAGAAGTTGTGGTAGGAGGAGGAGCAGTCTTAGAGCTAGATGGTGGAGGTGTAAGTGTAGGAGGTGAAGAAGAGCTTTCTGGTGGTGGTGTTGCTGATGGTGAAGGTGGAGACTTTGAGGAAGGCTGTGTTGGGATATTAGCCGGAGGAGGTGGGGAAAGTAAAATGACCTGAGGTGGAGGTGAAGTTGCAAACGGAGGAACCAGTGCAGCTTGTGGAGGAGGAGAGCCACCGGATGGTGGTGGTGGAGATAAAACTGGAGAGGGTGGTGAATTATCCGAGGGCGGAGGAACAGCAGGAACTGAAGGTGGCGGAGACGTCGGCAGCGATGGAGGTGGGGAAGCAGGAGGGGATGGAGGAGGAGATGCCGGGGTCGACGGTGGAGGTGAAACTGGGGGTGGGGCCAATGCCGCTGGTGGTGATAAAGTTGGTGATGGAGGAGGAGCAGTAGAGACAGCTGGAGGAGGGGATTGTGGTTGTGGAGTTGAAGAATTTGATGGTGCTGCTGATGATGGCGGGGGATCAGTAGTTTGATTTGGCTGAGATGATGTGGGGGATGGCGAAGTAGTCGAGGAATCAGAGGAAGAGGTAGGAAGTGACGGTGGCGGTGAGATATCACCAGAACTTGGCGGAATTGCAGAAGGTAAAATTGAAGTCATATTTCTTTAAATGATCAACACTACTATATTCCCTACAATCTCATATCCATTTAGAAAATTCCAAACAGCCAAATCTCCTATTATTCCACAAAACTATCGGTTCATCGTTTCCACAGCACAAAATATCAAAATTCAAGCCTTTAATACAAAGAAAACTTCAAACAATTGACAACACAACCCCCAGAAACCAATAGAAAATGTTTCAACAAGTCAAGTTCAGGCAAAAAAAAAAAAAAAACAAACAAACAATCAATTAATCTCCCTTCCTGGGATCACCTAGAGTCCAAACTCCGAGAACCTCTAAAAAACCCAAATTTCACAAGAAATGAGGAAGACCCAGTGCGTAAAATCCTCCAAAAAGCAAAATCCAGATTACCAAACTTCAAAATTTACATCAGTGGACTAAGCTCTTACTTCCATGCAATTGCAACATCCAGAACGACAAAGCAACTGTTAAATAAGCAAAATGCAGGATTACTACATGGACCATGAAAACTCAGAAATTGAAGGCCAACAAAAAAAAAAAAAAAAACCAAGAAGCTGCAAAGTGAAGAAATGCTTACCTATATCTCCAAAAACAGAAGGAAATTGGAATCTTGAAAAGCCACTAAAGAGAGGTGGAGTTGAATTTTTGCAAGAAAAGAAGAGAAAAGAAAAAGGCCATCTTTTCTTTTTTCTTTTGAGGAAATTGGTAGAGAGAGAGAGAGAGAGAGAGAGAGAGAGAGGAGCCTGTTTTAGTGAGAGAAGTATGCCCACAAATGGTGCAAAGGAAACGTGGGGGCAACTTGGAAGTGTATTGGTTCAGTCAGTCAATTCTGTCTTTCATCACATGTACAAGGAGCCCATGTGTAAATGTTATATCACTTTCCTAGCGGTGTACTAAATATTCTTTTTCTTCTTCTTTTCTTCGCTTAAAAATTACTAGTAAAATAAAAGTTTACAAATTGTGATATTCTATTTTAAACAAATATGCAAATTTAATTACTCTCTATTTTTGTTTTTTTAATAATTTTAATATTTTCAAGGTAAGGTTATTTAATACCAACTCGATCGATTTAATTTAAAATTTTAAAAATTAATTTAATTAATTTTAATAAAAAAATTAATCACAATCAATTGATTTTAATTATGTAGTCGAAAATGACCAAACCAACATACATCATGGTTATCTCAATAGTGAAGTTATCTCGGTTGTATTGTGAGTTGGACATAGGTGGCACTTGAGTTTGGGTTAGTGGGTGTAGATTTTGTATTATATTATAAATATATTTAACAATATATAAATAATATATTAATATATAAGTCGATTAAGTAGGTTTGTTAAATTTCAGATTCTAAAAATCATAAATCAATCTATTTAAGCAGTTAAAATCGACGTACTAAACTTATAAAAATTAAAATCAATTAATCAAATTGATAGAATCTACTCACATCATTTTTGATAAATTGAATTAATTTTAATCTATTTTTGCTCACCTCTATTTTGAGATTTCAACGTTTCCGATCATGGGTCCGACGAAATTGAATTTGAATCGGGCTTGAGCATATTATTAATATTAAATATATTTATCCAAGCTTGGTCTAGCCTGAAATACGGATCTCGAATTTTGTTCAAGCTCATCTATATTTATAAATAGATAGTTTAAGTCCGTTTAAGCTCACCCATGTTATATATTTTTTATAATTTATTTTTTAAAAAATATATATTTTTAAAATATAATTTTTATTAATTTAATAATTTTTTTCTATTAAGTTTATAAATATAAATAATTGAACTTACTTTTAAAAGTTTATATTATAATATTATATATATTATTTATACGACCAAAACAATATAATGCATAAAATCTAAAATAAATATATATACTGTAATAGTAAAATAGGCCGGGCTGAGCACGATCTTTGAAAGTTAAATCCAAGGCTTAATCTATTTTTAATTGGGCTTAATTTTTTTATCCGAACTTATTTTTCGTGTCTAATATGTTTATTAAAATTTTTCGAGACTTTCAGACTTGGGTGAGTAACCCGACCCTTAAGTAAATTTAGTTTCTAAGAATTTGCTAATTTATTATTAATTTGTACCTACAATTTTTAAAATTGATGCAATTACGAAGTAAATTTATTGTCGTCTGTCCCACAGAAATCCTTTTTCTTTATTCTTCGAAGCAGTTATACGAGCGTTAGAAAATTCTATGATCCCATTCTGAATACTAAGGATTGTAAAATCAACGTTAAGCTCCTTTTTCAGCCACCCTGCAACCTCACCCAACTATTTTAAATTACGATTACGAAAGTAATTAACTTTATCGTAATAAATTATAATAATTATTAATGATAATTATTAATAAAATAATAATTACTTAAATCTATTAACTACTTGATTTTCCATATCATCGAACAGCTATACCTATCGAGTCCAATCACCAACACTAGTAAGTGTTGGCATAAACTTGGTTTCCTTACGGCATATTGGACTTTCAACGCATTCTATCTTCCATGATGGGAAAGCATTAGAACAGATAGTCTTGTTCGTAGATCATGCAGTTTGATCAGTTTGATAAGTTTTGTTCAGTATAATTCGTAATTTGAATTAATAAAAAATTATTTAATGTAATTATAAAATATAGATATTAATATAAATATAACATTTTAATTTTTTTTAAAAATAATAAACGAGTTTTTGGATTAATCCAAAACCATTGAAAGAGTTAAAAAATTTTTAAACTCCAGCTCATTTGAGCTACGAATAAATCTAGTATAAAATCTCCAAAAAGACTTTAATTTATTAGGGTATTAAACATGATTGTCGATG
>JBBYHO010000003.1:13368200-13379392 GCA_038382025.1 Adansonia gregorii | reverse complement strand
TATATATATATATATATAAATAAAGCATTTTACACATCATTTACAGCTCAAAAGTGGGTATATTTTGGTATAAATGATTCTATTTTTTAACATTACAAAGAAGTAAAGCATAACAAATATTATATATATATATATGCATGTATATAAAAATGGTTTGGGTGACCAAATCCTCCTCTATCCATCATCAATCTCGAGCCACCAATCAGCTGCTATTGTCTTTGAGATCCTCACATTCTCAATTCCTTAACCCCAAAAGAAATATATATATATATATATATAAAACAATTTAAAAGATGGGTTTTGGGACTTTTGTTGAATGGCCAAACTCAGGGAATGTTGGATTCTCCATTGTTCCAAGCAAACACAATAGTATTATAGTTTATACATGTATATATATTTTAAGTGTTTTAAATTATTTTTTTAAAGATTATTATATAATAATATTTTATTCAAAACATTATAAATCATGAGTAAAATTATAATATCATTATTAAAAATATTATACACTCATTAATAGACTTATTTTTGGATCGAGGTTAAAGTATTTTTATCCAAAAAATATAAAAAATTTTATTAGTATTTTATGAGGTTGAAAAAGTCATTAGGAAAAAAATTAGTCGTTAGAGTATTAAAACTTTGATATCGTAAAAAACTTTAATCGTAAAATATTTGAATGAAAAAAAGATTGTATTTTGTTGTATTTCATTTGCCTTTATTTATAGAAGATAAATTTACAATTGAAAAATAAATTTTAAGAAGCTAAAGTAAATCAAAAATTAAAATAACGATAAAGCATAATTTATCTTTATTTATTCGAGGGTTTAATTTTATTTTTATTGATAATAAAAAGGTCTGCCTGTATGAGTTAGAAAATTAAATCAATTCGATTTAAATTATTATTTAATAATAAAAATAATATTTTAATAATATAATAAATAGTAAATTGTATTTTCGAATTGATTAAAATTTGATTTGATCCAAATTTTAAAAAAAAATTAAAATTTTTAAATTACGAATTGTCCGAATCATTGATAGGTCTACTCGATGATAAAACTATGTAGTTTATTACTTTATTTTCTATGTTTATACTCTCTCTCTCTCTCTCTCTCTCTCTCTCTCTGTGCCCATTTTATGGGTGCTTATAATATACAATGTGAAATTATTTTTATAAACCTTGGAATTACCTAATGTGTCCTTGTCTTTGGAATATAAACCTTGGATTTGGTTTCATTTTGTTGGTTTCTATATTGTGGGCATTACATATTCCCTTCTTTTTTTTTTCTTACAACTTTCCTGTCCCAACCCAGTGACAGCACCATGCTTCTTGCTACTTTCACTTTGTACTACCAATAAATCTGCATTTTCTTTCTTTTTCTCCTTTTTATTTTATTTTATTTTCTTGGAAATCTGACACAAGATTTTAGTGAATGGATTTCTGGCATGGAAAGCAGATTTTACCTTAAACAACACACTCTCTCGATTCAAACTTGGTTTTTCTGATAAAACTATCAGTTGAAAGCACAACACAACCTTAAAGTTTTGGGAACTGTCTGGTCTGCTTTTTTTTCTTTGCTCTGGTGAATTTTGTAGTTGAAAATGGCAATGAAGAGAAGAGAGATTATTTTTTATTTTATGGTTTTTCTATGGTTTTGGGTTCCTATTAATGGACTGCTTTCTCCTAAAGGTGTTAACTATGAAGGTAAACAAGAAACTTGCGATTCTTTCTTTTTTTCCATGTGAATTAATGGAGTGTTTTTTTTTTTTTTATATCAGTGTTTTATTTTTTTATTTTTCGCAGTTCAAGCTTTAATGGCTATAAAGGAAGCTTTGCATGATCCTCATGGTGTTCTTGATAATTGGGATGCTGATGCTGTTGATCCATGTAGTTGGGCTATGGTCACTTGTTCACCTGAAAGCCTTGTCATTGGCCTGTAACTTTTTTTTTTCCCTGTTTTCTTTTTTTCTTTTTTCAACCTTAAAATTTACAAGAGAAATCAAGCATTCATCATCATTAAACAAATGAAAATGTTCTTCTTGTTGCAGGGGCACTCCAAGCCAGAATTTATCTGGTACTTTGTCTCCAAGCATAGGGAACTTAACAAATCTTCGGATTGTGTAAGTAAAATCCAATAAAAAAAATGAAACAATCAAAGTGTTCTGTTTTCTTTTTTCCAAATTGAATGCTTCAATATTTGCTGTCTTCTTCCACTTTTGCAGGCTCTTGCAGAATAACAACATAACCGGACCAATTCCTACGGAACTGGGGAAGCTTTCAAAGATTCAAACACTTGATCTTTCTGATAATTCCTTCACTGGGGAAATTCCCACATCTCTAGGCAACCTAGGGAGCCTCCAATACATGTAAGAACTGAAAAACTGAAATCTCGAGAACTAGAGTTCAAAGACTACCATGTCCATAATTTGCAGTCATTTTGGTTTTGAATTTTAACACAAGACCTGCAATTTTTTTATTTTTTATTTTTTTTTTAATTTTAGGAGGCTAAACAACAACAGTCTTTCTGGAAAATGTCCTTCATCCTTAGCTAACATGTCTCAGCTTGCTTTCCTGTAAGCTTCTCAAGTTTCTTTCATCCCTTCCTCATTTCCTCCTTTTAGATCAATGATTTGCGTCTGTTTTTGAAATGTGCTTTAATCATGTTTGTATGTTTCAGCGACTTGTCATACAACAATCTGAGTGGACCAGAACCCAGATTTGCTGCTAAAACTTTCAGGTATATTCCCCCATCTTCAGCTCTTTAACTCCTATGTCATTCCGAGTTGGGTGTGACTTGAAGAGTCTTATCTCCATACTCATGTACCCATGTCGAAAAATGTGTCAGAGACAAACATCGAACTTAAAAGAATAACCCCAAAGTCCCAGCAGAACATTCTATTGATAAACTTTTCTCCTTTCACTATGTTTTTTGCAGCATAGTGGGGAATCCTTTAATCTGTCCAACTGGCTCTGAACCAGAATGCCATGGGATGACATTGATGCCAATGTCCATGAACTTGAACAACTCACAAGGTACGTAATTTTTAACCTACTGATGATAAAACTGAAATTTGTATCTTCTTACACTTTCTCATATACTAATTTGATGAAAGAAGATATCGATTATGATTCATTGTCTGACTCCAATCTCTTCTGTTTCTCAAGCTGCTCTGCCTTATGGTAGATCCAGAAGTCACAAAATAGCCATTGCCTTTGGCTCGAGCATCGGATGCGTGTCTTTGATGTTTCTTATACTAGGAGTACTATTATGGTGGAGACGAAGGCGGAATGAACAGATATTCTTTGATGTTAAAGGTTTGAAAATAACTGTACAAGTCTTGCATTAAATTTTGTTGGCATCCTTGAGGTCTAAATCACTAACTAATTCTTGTTGATTGGTGTCTTTTTGTTTCGGATTTCAGACCGGCATCATGAGGAAGTTTCCCTTGGAAACTTGAGAAGGTTCCAATTCAGGGAGCTTCAGATTGCAACACATAACTTCAGCAGCAAGAACATACTAGGAAAAGGGGGTTTTGGGAATGTTTACAAGGGAATTCTGCAAGACGGAACAATAGTCGCCGTTAAGAGGCTTAAAGATGGTAATGCAGCAGGCGGAGAGATTCAATTCCAGACTGAAGTTGAGATGATCAGCCTTGCTGTGCACCGGAACCTTCTCCGGCTTTACGGATTTTGTATAACACCGACAGAGAAACTTCTTGTTTACCCATATATGTCTAATGGTAGTGTTGCGTCTCGTCTCAAAGGTAAACTACGAAAGAGTATGCCCGATTTTGTATAGCCATAAGTCCATAACTTAACAGTGCTGTATTTCAGTTGGTGAACTAAACCGCATTGCTTTTTGTGACAGGAAAACCGGCCTTGGATTGGGGCACCAGAAAGAGAATTGCTCTGGGAGCTGCCAGGGGATTACTATACCTTCATGAGCAATGCGATCCGAAGATAATTCATAGGGATGTGAAAGCAGCAAATATATTGCTTGATGATTATTGTGAGGCTGTGGTGGGAGATTTCGGGTTGGCAAAGCTTTTGGATCACCAAGATTCACATGTCACAACCGCGGTGAGGGGCACTGTGGGACATATAGCTCCCGAATACCTCTCCACCGGCCAGTCTTCCGACAAAACAGACGTGTTCGGATTTGGCATTCTCCTCCTTGAGTTAATCACAGGTCAAAGAGCACTAGAATTTGGCAAGGCTGCTAACCAGAAAGGAGCAATGCTTGATTGGGTGAGTCTAATTTCTCTCAATCTTCTCACCTTAAAATGCTTAACCATTGAAGCATTGATTCATGTTTATGCCATCGATTGGCACTGGCAGGTAAGGAAAATTCATCAGGAGAAGAAGCTTGAGATGCTAGTTGACAAGGATCTTAAAAGCAACTATGATCGGATCGAGCTAGAGGAGATAGTTCAAGTAGCATTACTATGCACACAATACCTTCCAGGCCATAGACCAAAAATGTCCGAAGTGGTTCGGATGCTCGAAGGCGATGGACTGGCTGAAAGATGGGAAGCTTCCCAAAGAGCTGAAGCAACCAAATGCAAGCCCCATGAATTCTCCTCGTCGGACCGATATTCCGATCTCACTGATGACTCTTCATTGCTTGTTCAAGCCATGGAACTCTCTGGTCCAAGGTGATCAAAGAAAACCAACCTCTTATAAACTTTTAACTATAAATCCTTTTTTTCTTTTGATCTTTCAAAGAGTGTTAGAAAATTATAGTCGACGCATTATATGCTAAAACTCCAATAGTTGCATTATAGTGGCATAGCGTAGGTCCAACGAGCTTTGATTTTTTTTCTTCCCTTTTTGCTTTTGTTTTTAAATCAAACTGTACAGATTAGGGTTCTAAGAAGACATTATTGAAATGGAGATTTCATGTAGTTGCTATTCCTATTGAGTGGAAGATCTAAGAGACTGTCTTGTGAATTTGTGTGTAAGATCAACATTCTTCGTAGGAGTCTAAAAGTTTATATGGATCGAGTTGCTGTCCAAATATTTTTTTAAAATTTTTTACCCAGCTCGAATCAAAAAATTTATATCCAATAAGTTTATTGAGCTGAATGAGCTGTCTGATCTTTGATCACGTATATCGTAATTTAAAAAAAATGGTTAATTTTTACAAAATTAACCTTGTACTATGCTACTTTTCCTAATTAGGTACTTCAAAATTTTTTTTACATAAATAGGTAAATGAACTATGTTTTTTTTTTTTTGCAAAATGGGTTTAATTATATAATAAAATGTTAGTTTGAATACTTATTTAGGTCAAAAGTTTTTCTAGGTGCCTAATTGGGAGAAGTATAATACCGGAGCTAATTTTGTAATTAACCCCAAAAAATAGATAGTTACCATGCTTCTGTCACTTTTATTTCAGTGCTATGATCTTACATTTGGGGTTTCATAAATCAGTATTTGATTTAAGTAGTTCAAGCAGTCACATTTAAAAGTAGGCATCCAATAAATTTAAGGCATCTCATACCTTACCCAAAACGAATTATTACGACCTCATTGGCAAAAAAATAGTGTATATGGATGCCATCTAATTTCAAATCAAGTAGTAAACAAGACCAAGAATGTAACAAAATTATCTCCAATTGTGTACCCTAATGGAGGAACTAAGTTTTTATTTTTAGATCAATTTTAAAAAATTGGATCGGAGTTCAAATAGATTAGAGTTTTGATTTTTGATCCAATAGGTTAAACTAATCAATTTGATCAAAATCTCTTTTTTAATATTTAAAAATAATTTTAATATCAAATAAATATTAAATACAATTTTTAATTAATAAAAATATGTAGATTAATGGTATGGTTTTTAATTTATACTTATTATTAATTTGTTGGTTGAGTTGGTATCACGAGTTAAGTGATACAACTCACTTGGGAAATTGAAAAAAAATTCAAATTATAAAAAAAAATATATTAGAGAGTTATATCAATAAAAAAGAGTGAAAACTAACTTTATTTATTTTTTTCTCGGTTTAAAACCACTTTACTTTCCTTTTTTCCTCATATTTTTAAATTTTGTTCAATTTGAATATTTTATTTTTTACCCACAAAGTAGGTAAGGTTATAATCTAGTGTAAAATTAATAGGTTAAAAGTTCAAATCTTATCAATTATAATTTTTAAAAAATTAAAAACAAAATCAATTTTTTTATCAATTTTATCGATTTTTAATTATTTTTTATTGATTAAATCGATTTAATGTATTCCCTAGCTTAATATCTTATTAATCAATTCGATCGATCGATGAAATCTAATTTTTTACTTATTAGTTTAGATCGTTCAATATACAAAGATTGATTTCTAGCTCAAACTCTAAAAACCAGATCAATCTACTTGAACTCAAAGTCGACCTAACCTGATTTTATCAGAAAAGTTAGTAACCCAAAATCAACCAACCTAAACCCGAATAACCTACATAATTATTATAAAATGATCCAAACCAAAAAATGATCAAACTCAAAAAACTCAAGTATTAAACATGATTTTAAATCTAATTAGCTTGAGTGTTAAACTAAATTAACTCTAATTCAATTAATCAAAGAGTTAAACCCGATTCATGTGAAACTAAAATAATCTAAAAACTTAAAAACTCAAACTGACCCGACCCAAATCTAACCTAACCTACCAATTGAAAGGTCTAAAGCACATGAATGATGAATTGCATAGGAATAAAATGAGAAGTAACATAAGTTCTGTTTCTTCTTTTTTTTGGGCTTGGCGTCAGTGCAAAACAGTTGATGAACACTATGACAGTAAGACAAACTCACATGATAAATAGTTGAGGGAGAAACATCCTCCATAACAGTAGCCGCCAATTGTGGGTTTCATGTCCAGGTTCGATGACTTCAATGTCGTACCATTATCGTCCGAAGAAAATTTGAATTATTTAATATTTAAATTATCTCGTATTCAAATTATATAAAATTTAAATTTTTTAGATTTGAGATTCAAATTTTTATCATTATATTTAAGTTTAAATTATTAAGATCTAAAGTTATATTAATTTAATCTCAAGTTAGCCTTTTTGGATCCTTCTAATTTTGATCAAATTTAATTAATTTAAATTTGAATCAGATAAAATTTAAATTATTATTTTTTTATCAAATCGAATTTGATCGAATTAAGGTTAGATGAAATTTATGAACTCGGATACCCTTTTTATGATCCGCATGTTGGCAAGCTGACGTCAAAGCTTAAAAACGTCAAAGCTTAAGCCTCCCCATGTCCGCAATGTTGACGTGACATTGTTGTCATATTTATAATGTCACGTGTTATGTTTTCATTGTTAAAAAATAACATGTCATCAACCATTAAATCTTGAATTAACGTTGCGATGAAAGTAAAATTTTGATACTTAATTGTGAATTTTTTTTTTAAGATACTAAATCGTAAAAAATAGTATAGTTTAAAGACCCATATTATAATGATCCAATTATTCTCCTAAATTTTTCAGCATCAACTGCAAGAGTGCAATCGAACAACTTTAGAGTGGCAGAGGTAATCAAATGGGAAGTGCCAACTCTTATTTATAACCCATAAATTGCCTTCTTGATTTTTGCAAACATAATTGGACTTTGCCTTGTCAGCAAATATATGACGTTTGCTTCCTGTAAACCTCTTCATATATATAAGAGTGCATCATTTTACATCTAGTTCATGCAAAGACTAATTGTTGGGTGCTACTACACGACTATGTAGTTAAAGGCAAGAACCAAGAGCTTAGCGCAGTTAAGTTATGTAGTCAATTGGCATTTAATAAGTTTAGAATTTAAATTATAATATCATCCTTTCCCTACCCTTGGATTACTACCTCTTTAGTGTGTATATATATATATATATGCCAAGCCTAAAATCATCCCAAGCGTGGCTAATGTGGCTACTAAGCCACTATGAAAAGAACCCATCAAATAGTAACAGGTTTCAGTATTGGGCTAACAGCATGTTTGGTTCACATGTATAGGCTATTCCATTACAGGAACATTAGATGTGCTACAGTGATGCTATCATTTGAAGTGAAGTAACAATTCCAAGGAACGGTCGATTCCGATCTTATTCCTCATACTCCCAGGATAGCCATTTCTCACCCTTACCCCCCACTGGATGGTTATTTCAACTTTGGCCGTAACAAAAATTGCTCTAGAGGATTTGAATGTCGAGTGTTCCATTCTACTGAACCAAATTACTGCTATAGTTATTTTATGGCATTCCAGCTCTATTTCATTCTCACAGAACAACTATTCCATTACAACTTTATTCCATTCCAAAGAACCAAATGCACAGTAAATGTGTCACTATCGTTTAAGCCTGGTCTTTGGTTGAATATTTTTGCCGTCAAGCTGGCTTTATATCTAGAGTCAATTAATATACATCCAATGAACTTAAATGGGATTGTTGCAAGCATTCAACCTACACCACTTTTTCCACTGCTATATACAACATGCTTGCTTGGAGCACAACCGAACACTAGGCCTCAATTCTTTCCACCAGTTAAGGCTAAACTTATACAGATCATATATAACATAAATCGAAGGAAATGACACGAAAAATATTTACCAGAGCATCTACTTGTAAACATGGGGCTGCTTATTTGGCTGTTCTCGAGTGCCTGATTAGCCAATCGATAACGACATCGACATTTATGGAATCTTTGCATGAAATCATATAGCAGCATACCTCTCTATCACTGATTGACTCGAGACCTCTATGAAATGAATATCAACAAAATAATAAGAAGTTTTTGGTTTCTCAATAAGAATTAGAGAAACAAAATTGTCAAGAACAAACATCAAAGAAGAGCAAGACGATAAATTAATACGACTAGTAGCATAGCTTCTAGAACTTACAGCTGATCCACCAAAGCTTGCATTGAAAGAGCTTCTGACTTATCGATTTTGTTGCCAAGAACAAGCAAAGGAATTCCACTCGAGGAGGGTTTTGACAAGAGGTCATGTAACTCACTTCGGGATATCGGAACACTGTCTCTATCAGCAGCATCGACTACATATCTGCCATTATATATATTAAATGGGGACATCAGAATGGTTGCAAATGGTAAAATATAGCACAATACATGCTAATACTCTTTCTAAATCGGATGATACTTACTAACGCACACTCTGATTCTTTGTTCTTTCCTATTTTCTAGGTTGCATGAAAGGAAATGAAGTTTTCAGTTTATTATTTCACTGTACACGATAGTAGATAATTGTCGAACAGCATGAAAAAAGTACATGGTATGAAGGGTCAAAATAGATTTTATCAAGAGTAAATTCTAAAAGTTGTGAGGAGATATAGATCCTAGTTACAGGCTAAAAGAAGCCTTCAATGAAATTTACTGATATGAAGAACAGGATTAAGCCTGTACTCATTCCCGAAACACATAAAGTCTCACCAGCACACAAACTAACAACAGATTTCTATTCTCACCTGAACCAGATCATCTTAAGCGGTAAATAAAGACAACAAAAGCTAACTGATACAACCATACACGTAGTAGATTAAGAGAATAAAAGCATTACACAATAGCAGAGACACCACGGCAGTAACGTTCCCACATGGTACGAAACCTCCGTTGCCCTCCAAGGTCCCATAGTTTTATTGTCACACTTCCCTTTGTCACTTTTCGCATATTAAATCCAACCTGGATTCCACATTTGAGGATTTTCTTTTAACATATCCTCAAGAAGAATCATAACATCCGATTTGTCCAATTAAAAGATACCTACAGTGGGAATCATGTCTTCACGAAAGCCCCCTGTCTGGTACACACCAAAAAAAAGAAAGTTCAGATAAAGCAACTAAGAATACGAATTATATCAGCAGGAATAATAATAATAATCAAAGTCCATGTTACTCACAGCAATGGCATTAACAAGAGATGTTTTTCCTGCGTTCTGAAGACCAACGAGGGACAGCTCCATTTCCTGCTTAAAGAATAAACTGCAATGCAGATACTCAATCAGAAGCTCAGAAGCGCATAGAAACGTCGCATCTTCAAACTAACCATTACCTCAGAACAAACTATACAATGAAACTAGGTGTCTACAACAAGTTTTTAAAAAATCCACTACCTGGAAGATAGGAGGAAGCAAGATGGCATGGCACATCCAGGCATACAGATAAATGGATGATCAAAAATAGAAAAATACATGAGAGCGAGTGACCATTTAAACTGAAAGCAACTATGGAAACACTTAAGTACTATATATGTTTTATAGTTCGCATTAACATTTTTCTATTTGATAATTCCAAAGGGAATGCTGTAGAAAAAGCCAAACCAAGTAATATCCTGGTTAGAAATGTCTTCATGATGTCTATTTGTACCAAATTTCCACAAAAACATTGGCAGATTGACAATTATATCTTTTAATATACTTAAAACATTAATGTACAACCAAAACATGACAGGAGAATTGAACGCTATAACTATGTTCAATAAGAAGTCCATGAAGTCGACTTTTTTTGACTGAAAATTAAAGGTCTATTGGACCTCTATAACAACGAAACCCTATTAAATGAAAAATAAATAAACTGAATACAGAATCTTAGAAAAACACATGAACTGATTCCAATAATACCTCCAATGGTATTAGGAAAGAGACATGAAACAGAGACTAAGTCCACAATGAGAACGGTATTTGTGATTATTGCAGCTTGCAATCTTCACAAACGAAGGAAAGTTGATACATGTTCATTGACCGTTTTCCAGCAGATTGAAGATTAAGGTAGTCAAAACCATAAGCGTATTTGGTATTTGGTAACAATATTCATAGTGTTGGTGTGGTCAATGAGTTCAAATCTTACACAAGAGAATGAAGAGTGTGGAGAGGGAGTCTCACAATCTTA
This sequence comes from Adansonia gregorii, assembly GCA_038382025.1. Lineage (NCBI taxonomy): Eukaryota > Viridiplantae > Streptophyta > Magnoliopsida > Malvales > Malvaceae > Adansonia > Adansonia gregorii. Next base: position 13,368,520 of record JBBYHO010000003.1, on the reverse strand, counting down.
ACTTTTACCATTTTTACCAATATAACATCTAACCTTAATTCCAGAACTAAAAAAGAAAAAATACAAAGTTCTTCCAAAATCTATAATAGTTTCCCAGAAAGCAAAGCAGACCAAAAAAACCCAAAGGAAGAAAATGTAAATTCCATTATTTTTTGTATATAATTTTGAAATTACTCATGGTTTTTCCCAGTGATATAATCAAAGTATAAACTGAACCGTATACATGGGGTGCCCTAATACAATAAATTACAAGTTTATTATATTAAAGCATTACTTTTTCAGAATTTGCAACAATTTGAATTGCTTTGCACACAGTGTTA
>JBBYHO010000003.1:13346436-13359433 GCA_038382025.1 Adansonia gregorii | reverse complement strand
CTTTTTTCTTCTGGACAACATGTGAATAAAATTCCAAAACCCAGAGACAAAGATCTGGAAATCTGATATTTGGTCTTCAGAAAGCTGTCGTGTAAGGGATACAACGTAAACCAGATCCAAGTTAGCCGACATCTTGATTAGAATCTGATAAATCGTCAGAATATTGTTCTCGAGATCCAGACGATCGAGAATGTTTTTCTTTTTTGGATCAAAAGAACTCTGACAGTTGATTGAGACCATCAATGGCTGCACTGTTGCTTTTGTTTGAAACAAGAAATAGAAATATTGCTGCTAATATTTTACGATTTTTGATTACTTCGTTATCGATATTTATTATTAATATTTATCATAATTTTTTTATAATTATATCATTATATCATATGATCATAACATATGTGATATAAATTCACAATTTAAATTTTAAGCTCTGATTAGAAAACATTAGCAAAGTTCAATAGATGAACCTTATTTAAACCTTAACAACATATTTGGTTCATTATAATAACTATTTTATTATTGGTTGATTTGTTGTGTTACAGTGACACAGCAATTTGATTTACTAAATACTTATTTCATAAAATAATCAATTTCGATCTTATTTCGTCAAAGGTAAGAATAGTCATTCTGCACCTCCCGCACTGAATGATTATTTTTGACATTCGACGGAAGAAAATTACTCTAGGAGATTCGAATCCCCTTTTTCGAGGATTGAGATTCGAGTCCTATAGTGTTCTATTCTACTGAACCAAATTATTATTATTATAACTATTCTATTCCATTCCAACTCTATTCTATTCCCATAGAATTAGAGATAGTAAAATAAACTCGAACTTGAAAATCTACCCGAAAAGACCCGAGCCTAAACCCAAGTTGTTCAAAAAGTCAATGGCCCGAACCTAAAAAAAACCTGGAACTGAAATGGCCCAAACTTGAGAGAACCCAAACCCAAAGAAACCCGAACCTGAAAAGACCTAAACCTGAAAGAATTCTAACCCAACCTCAACCCAAACCCGAATTTAATGCTAAAAATAAATATGATGAAAGTATAATTAAATAATTTTTTACAAAGTAAAAACTTTAATTATCAATTTTATTTTAATGTTTTTTTAATAATTTAATTAAATATTAAAAACTTAATTTATATTTTACATATGATTAAATCTACTAATGAGTTGGGCGAGGTCGAGCCTCAAAATTTTTAAAAATCTCAATCCCAGACCTTTATTGAAATACCTAGACCCTTCCCTTTAAGTCAAAATTATTATTAATCATATTAAAAAATATTTTAATTAATATTTATATAATATATAATTAAATAAAAATAAAATATATGTTATTTTCATTTAAAATCATTGTTCTGACTCAGGCCAAGCTAGTCTGAAACAAAAATATGAGAACTAAAGCTTGGTCCCAATTAGGCTAGATAAGTAGCCCGATCCTTAAGTAGATTTATATGTGATAAAATAATAATTTATCAAAAAATAAATTATATCATAAGCTTTGAAAACATTATCAATAAAGTATATCATCTATTTGTCATATTTTTTTAATCTAATTAATTAAACTCATTAAATATTAAGAGTTTATTTATGTTAGTAGTAAAATTTTAAATACTTCTTTGAATATTATTATTATTATTATTATTATTATTATCATCATCATCATTTTAAATAATGATGATTAAAGTCTGATAATAGTATAACAAAGTAATAAGGTAAATTAAAAAAATATGAAAGCTGTAATAGATTATATCATATAAAAAATAAAAAAAATCACATGTTAGAATAACAACTAGATCTACCCATAGGTCGGATAGCCTGCCTAGCCCAATAAGCTTTGCATGATCAGGCTTGAGTCTAAGATTTTGAGTTTCAGGCTAGTCGACCTGAAATAGTATTTTTTAAATAACATAATATATTTTTATTTAAATTTAATTATAAAATTTATCAATATTAATATAAAAATAACTTTTTAATATTATGAACAATAATTTATGCTTAAATGGGCGGACCAGGCCAAATTCGGCCCTAAGCTTAGAATTCAATATTTTTTCGATCCGTGGTTAGGCCCATGGAACCGAACTAAGATTTTTTTCAGGCTAGACTAGGCCAAATTCGGGCTTAGGCTTAGAATTCAAAATTAAATAAAAGTGATTATATTTAACACAAACTAAAAAATGATCTAAAACATACTCAAACTTGAACTCGACCCAAATCCGAATGTGAAAAATCTCAAACTCGAATTGGCTCTAACCCGAATAGGCCCAAACCTAGACAAGCCTAAACCTGAATTTGAATAGGCTCGAGCCCGAATTACCTTGAATCGAAAAAAAAAACTTAGAATCTAAAATGACCCAACCCGAACTTATCTAATTACCACCTTTATATAGAATACCTATTCTGTTATGACTCTACTATGTTTGACTCTATTTTCATTTTAGTGAATTAAACATGCCAAACTCCTCTTAAACTTTTTTTTTTTTGACAAGCACAAAATGAAATGTATGGGGTCACGATGAATGTATGCATGAAACTTGATGACATAGTATATGAATAAAGAGATGTATGTGCATGAAACATATGCATATAGAATGCAAATTTAATTGAAAATCATGTCATTTTGTGACTGGATGTTTGTGAATGATGAAACGCACTTAGAAGAGATGAAATGACGTATTAAATTCATGATGAGATATGTTTATTACACCATGAAATGCATCAATACATCTACAATTGCAACTACAATAAAAAAATCATGTTATTTATTAATACGATATATGCAATTAGATCTATTCAAAAGTCAGATTATTCGTTAAAATTCGAAGGTAAATTTAATATTTACGAGAGTTTAAAAAAATATTAAGTTCTGAAAAATGGATTTAGGTAAAAAAGTAAAACCCATTTTAAAATTGCGCAAGGATTTGGACAAAAAATTTTAGGTCGAACCTAAATAAGATTTTTTAATTACAATATTTATATGTTCACGATATTAGTTATACTTTTATTTTACTAGTTGTTAACTTATGCAAATATTTTATAATGAAATTCATACTATACATTTAAAAAAAATATTAGCAAAAAACTAATTAAAAATATATATTTAATTATTAAAAATTAAATTAAAAATTTATTAAAAAATAAAACATTATATATAATATGAGTGAACCTAAATGAACTTGAACTACAATTTACATGTATAAGCAAGCTTGGAAAAAAAAATTTAGATATTTTGAATTGGGCCGAATCTAAACAAATCAAGAATATATTAACATCCTTTATGAACCCGACAAAAACTAAAACCGGCCCACGAACAAGTTTATATGCAAACAATAAAAGCAAATTTAGATTGATTTTTTCTGTTTTATTTGAAGAAAGAGACACCACTTAAAGAAATTATACCTTTAGAAAAATAAAATAAAATATTTTCTTAGCTATGCTTGATTTGATTTTATATGCATCTAAAAGTTTTCAACGTGCTCTTTACTGTTGATTAAATTGGACGAGACATCTCGATTCCCTGCCATAGCAGGCTACACTCGAAAATGATACAACTCGAGTAAGCTAATTTTACTGGCCATTGCAGTGGTTGTCATCTAATGAGAACATAGTATTTGCATTTGTCTTACAACTAATCGGATTAAGCAAAGTTGGATTGCAATTTATACATATTAATCAATTATACAATAAGCAATAAATGTTTTCCTTCATCATGGAAAACAAATAAAGAGTTATTGGATACTAAGTAAATGAAGTCATGGAATATAAATACTTTGCCAAAGAATTACGAAGAGTTATAACTATGGAACGTTTATGCAATAAAGCCATGTTTTTAAGCTCGTATTGTCGATATAAGGCATTGACGAAAAGCACTCAAAACAATAAAATCCGTGCCCAGTAAAGCGTCAGATTCAGGTTCGTAGGATTCCTAAGACGACGGTGGCAATAAACGTTGTGTCGTTGGTGACAGGAATGGCGAGGGAAATCAGGGCCTAGCTTAAGATAGCAACTAACCCTTCTCAACACCCCCACCATCTGTTCTCGCCGCCTCCTACTTAACCAATCCCCGCTCACCATCTAACTCTTCCCTTCTCCCCCACCCACACCCACCGTGACTCTATCCCAAATAAAATCTAGTCTGAAGGGCTTCGCTTTAAGGATTTGTTTGAATATACAGTCGATGAGAGTGTAGTGGGTAGTGGAAGTGCTTTTCGTGGGTGTCTGACAGAGATGGGTTGATAGAAATAGAGTCGATGAAGGAAAGAAGCAGAATAAAGAGCCAGGAAAGAGACATGTTGTGTGTTGTAAACACAATTCAAAATACTTAACAGTTTTGGTAGATAATAAAGATTGCATACTGATGTCTTATTGATAGCCAAAGAAAATCCTAAATTGGATTCAAAATCAATAGTTTAGCGTGAGGTTATCCATGCAGATATGTACTAAAAATCGAATAAATAATAAAATTAAAAAAATCAATATAAGTTTATAATAAAAATCAAAATAATTAAATTAAAATTAATTGATTGGATTAATTAATCATATCTATTTTGATTTTATTTCGAGATAAAATTATATAATATAATTATAGATCGAATATGATAATAAAATTAAATATAATTAATAAAAATAAAAATATATTATTTATTTTTTTAATTAAATATTAATTAATTTAATTTTAAAAAAATTATAAATCGAACAAATAAAATTATTATAATCAATTTTATGGAAACAAACAAAATCAAATTAATGGATCGATTTGAATTTGTGTTTCTCTTTAGTTTTGCTCTTTTTGCTTGCTAAAAGTCAGTGAGGCAACAAGCTGAGCTCAGCGTCTGGTTTCTTTTCACGTCATAAGCTCAGAGAGTCAGAGTCTCAGTCTGAGTCCGAGTCAACCAGTGGGGGTGGAAGGGGGGTAAATCTGTGAAATAGAGCCCCAATTGCAGGAAACAGGAATTAAGGATTGAATGAACAGTATGGTAATACAAGGCTTTTACGGTTCCGTACTCCAATCCTCCTCTCTCTATATATAGCTTTCCTCTTTCTTTTCCATTGCAAAAAGAAAAATCCCTAAATTTCAACACTTACGCAAATTCCTACCCCTTCGATTAATAACCCAATCGCTGTAGCCTTCAGCTTCTGAACCCAAACTTGGTCTGCGAATTTTCGAGGTAATTTTCATCTGTTTGATGAATTTCCATGTTAATTTTTTCGCTTCTTGATGGTCAAAACATATTTTAATTCATGGGTTTTTATATAATTTTCTGCTGTGTTTATATGCCGTTGAAGCTTGGAATAAAATAGGGCTACAATTAACTTTTCTTAGTCTTGTTTAGGAGATTAGTGTTTTTTATTAGCAACCTAACTCTATAATGTGCTTTGCAATGGAGTGGGTTTGAAAATCGCTCTTTGCAGGCGTAATTTGGATGATTATTATATGATTTGAAGCTTTTGCAAGGTTCTGTTTGTAATAGATTTCTGGGATTTTTATTTTTATTCTGGCTATTGAAATGAATCAAGGATTAGTTCCTTTAACAATGATTTCTAGTTCATGTGAAAGTTGATTGGATTCACCCATCTCTGATCTGATAAACCTCAACGAGTTTCTGCAATATTTGAGCCTAATTTGTTTCTAATTGCTTAAAAGTCCTCTTGGGGAAATCTATGTTAATTTGAATCATCCATCAAAAATCAACATTGTTGAAGCCTCCTTACATCTGAAAAACACAGGTCTGTTTCGTTTTTTTCTGAGTTTTTTTCATATATTTGAAGGCATATATCCTCATACTTGTGTCCTAATATGTATTGAATGCGGATGTGGGACACGGATACTTTAAGGAAAATTAAGTCGGTGTAATGTAGGAACACACTATAAACTGATAATATTATGATCTCCAATAAGATCTCAGATTAGATGATTTGACATAATAAAACTTTAATCCTGACCTCCATTCTGGGTATATATGATATAGGGCATGATACAAGAGCTTTTCGTCCTGCAATTTAGCTTCTAATCACCCTGTGTTAAAGTTGAAATGGTATTTTTTAGATGAGTAGGATAGTCATAGGAAAACATCTATGTTACTCGAAGTTTGAGGTGAGTGTAGTATGCGACGATGCGTCTTATATGGGTATGCTCAATTTTTTTTTCTCTAAATTATTTCATATATTTTGAGGACAGAATCTTAATACTGGTATCCGAATATGTGTCAAACAAAGGTGTTGGACATGGATATTTAAAAGAAAATGAAAAGTTGCAGTAACATAAGAACAAACCGTCAAATGATAATATTATGATCTCTAAAACCATGTTTTCTTTATTATGCATGATTCTAGCGGTATATTTGTTTCTAATACCATGTTTTTATCGGTGAAGACCTTGGTAAGTTTTCTTCTGCAAATGCTTCTTGTTAGTTATGTTGTAAAACTATTCTGCTGTTTCAGCCGAGAGAAATGCAAGATCCAAGGATGCCACCATGGGAAGAGGGTATGAATCCGAAGCAACGGAAAAAGAAAAAATTGACTAACAAAGCACCCCTGGTTGGGGCTCGGCCGGTACAGGGATCTCTACCATCAAGAACAGGGCGAAAGACATCCAAAGGGAACCCGAAGAATGAAATCTCTCCGGTATTTCAGCAACCTGAGAGATCGAATTCAGATTCATTACCCGATTCTTCTACATCCGGAAATGAGTACCGGGCACTGAGACGCAAGTATTTGCTACTGGAGGAAGAAAGCTTTGCATTAGGTAAAGAGATAAAAGAAGTTGAAGATGAAGTCAAGGCACTTGGAGATGAGAAGCTTGCCTTGCTGGATCAGCTTGTTGTGTTGGAGGGTCTGATAGATCCTTCGGAAATGCAATCTCACAGAGTATAAGTGTACTAACTAGCCTTTTTGGCTCGTTTGCTGATTCAAATAATATGCTTGTAACATATTGTTATGGAATATAAACGCTTACGTAATCAACTGCAGATGGAGTTAATGTTTGATCCCTTGGCCATCGTCTTCTTTTTTAAGTGTTTTTATAGATTCTTTTAGGTGAACATGATTCTAGATAAGTAAAAACGGTTCCGTTTTGGGGAAAAAAAACCTTACGACTAAATCATAGTATTCCAGTGTTTTAGAAATCAACTCCGAATCAAATTCTGCTGATTCGGATTGGTTTGATTTATCAATTTATTTAAATTTTAAAAAATATATTACTTTTTATATTATTCAATTTTTTTACTAATTTAAAAATATAATATTTATTTTTATGTTATAAAAATTAAATAAAAAATTCAATTCAAATAATTATAATTTTTTTAATTTATGAACCAAAAATCAAATAAAACCAAAATAAAATCATAAAACTCAACTGAAATTAATCATTGCGATATTTTCTCAATTTTTTTCTCAGCTGTACGAAATATACATGCAAAGATTAAGTTGTACTATTAATGTAATAATTACATATTTAATTTCTTATATATATATATATATATTAAAATAATATCATTAAGTCAAATACATAAATAGATACTATATTTAATATTTTTTAAATTGAAACCGATAATTCGTAGATCACACCAGTTTGATCTCTTGTGTGGTTTCCCTTGTCCCATTTTTTATTCATTGAGAAAGTCTAGAATGAAGGAATCATTTCAAGACAAGATGGACTCTTCTTCGATGACCAATCTCTTGTTCCATTTGCAGCACACATGCTGGACCATCTTCCCTCATTAATGGCTACATGAACGAACCTTTATTCCATCTGGTTAAGAGGTGTACCATACGTGGTCAATCATTATGTTGCTCTGATTTTTCATTTTGCTTAAAGTATTAATGTCTGTAACAATTTCAGATATAGATATGATCCTCCAAACACATGAAAAAACCAAGAAAAAATTTAATATATCTTCGTTAGACACATACACATATCTAATACTCATACCCGAGTCCAAATAACGTAGCATGGTCATATGCTTAAAAAGCATAGAGATGGTCATGTAAATGAAATATTGGTGCAAGGTTTTGATAAATCAATAGTAGCGGAAAGCATATGAAAGCCTGATATGATTAAAAACGAAATAAAAACACAACCCTTGCTTGACATAAATAACATCCACTATCCGACAATCTCTTGGCCTAATGGCTAGGAGTGTGTTAGAGTTGGCATGTAAGCTTGAGTTTGATTCTATGTATTTCTACCTACATCCCTAATTTATCAAAAAAGAAAAAAAAAATGCTAAATTGGAGTTCACTAGTTTATGCACTAAGACTTACAAGTGTTATGTGCTGCTGGGTCTTTGGATGTTGTAGGGATTGTGACCAGGATGCCACAGGCGCAGTTCGATCTTGAGCACCCGGGAAATGCAAGAGAACTCACTAGGAATCAGGAGAAACCCTAACGAAAGTGGGCTATCAACCCGTTTTGTTGTGCTCTTTGTGAAGGATTGTAATCTAATAGTACTTCCGTCCATTTCAGCTTTTGCAATTAGTTCGTAGAAGATACCTTTCTCTATTGAGGGCCCAATCTGACTCAAAGAGACTACATTTCCCAATGTTTCAACCTTATGGTTGATAATAAATAAAGACCCATCTGTCTCCTCTCGAAGAATAAGGAAATCTTCAGAAACTAGTAGGGTAATGGAAACTAAGCGATCGTACCGGAAAAGTTCTGCAGAATACTTGTGTTCATTACCAAAGTGTCCACACAACTGCTTTGATGAACCCTCGAATTTGCAACCAGGATTGGGGCACAAACACGGCACAAAAGTGCACGACTTTTCATGTCTCTGCTTCATACTATAACTGACTGCTTCTTGGCACCCATATTTTGAATTTTGGCATGACACTTTGATTGATTCTAGAACCTTCTCGATTGCTCTGCAGCGAATATAGCCGATAGGACTAGCACAGCATGCGCATTTGTTCCGAATTTTGAAGCAACATGTAGAGCAAGCTATATGGCCATTCTCACACTGAATTTCCAATCAAGCACGTAAAAAATTATCAGGATGCATTTAATATACGAAACAATAAATAATATGCTTACAAAAATATGGAAACTTATCGGATTCCATTAACTCCATATGTGCTATCAATGATATGCTTTGATGGGACAATGCCGAAACTCATCCACCAAAACACCCTCAAGTTCAAAAGGAAAACTGACAACTTCTAAAAATTACTGCCATTATTGAAGATAAAAGATCTGGCCATTAAGAGATCTCCAGAGAAAGCTAATAATCAAATGTTGTAGAAGTCAGATTTCTCTTTATCCTCAGAAATTCCAGACTGATCTGGTATAAATATTCATAATGACAAGTTAAAGACTTCTCAAAGTCTATTGTTCATGTCGAAGTATGAACGATACTTTCAAAAAACTCACAAACCGCTTCCTCATCATCTTAAGACGTAAGAATCTCATAAGCCTCATCCTTTCTCTTTCTAATGCATGTTCAAGAATGACCAATACTTCTAAAAGGGCACTTTTGCCGGAGCCAGAATGTGTTGATTAAATGGTTATAGAGGGATAGGATTGACTTATTCTTCCATTTTTTAGCTATGTTACTCGGACTTAAGTGTGAGTATCAGACACAGGCATGTTCAATTTTTTTTTTTCAAGATTTTCATGTATTTGGGGGGAGGGGGGCCTTGGAGGATTATATCTTTGTACCCATCTCTGAATATGTTTCGGATACGAGTGTCGGACAGAGGTACTTCAAGAAAAATGAAGAGTTGGAACAACATAAATTCTTGCTAATACTTGCCTCTTTCTAGTAACTTGAAAATACTAACCCTTCTCACAAATGTAACTAAGATCTTACCATTGGTTTAAAAGTTGCAAGTCATCTTCCCATAGAAAAAGGTTCCCAACTAACAGGGATCTAAAACTCCAACTTTTTGTAGAAGTACAAACAAACTTTAACCTTTGATCCTCATGTTTCCCATTTCATGAGATACCACTTATGTTACCTGGACTTAGGGTCGAGTATCGGATACGAATATATATCCAACACAAGGTATGTTTAAATTTTCTTAAAGTTTTTCCATATATTTGAAGGATCATACCCGTATACCTATGTCTGAATATGTGTCAAACATAGATACTTTAGGAAAATAAAGAGTTAGAGTGACATAGGGTACAGCATACAGGTTTAAAAAGTAGTATCTCTTAGCAGTCCTACAGTCCTACTAAGCCCCAAATATGATGATTGATGCAGGGTAAAATCCTACATGAATGGAAGAGGAAGTAGGAAAATCTATGTTCAAAGAGCTATAGTAGGCTTTATCACTAAAGGCAAAACTATTTACTAAACTTATTATGTTGACACTATATAGTATCTTACAAATCTGGACCTGCTTATCTAGCATCATCCAAAAACCCTGCAATGTATTATCAATATAGATGAAAATTTTCAAAACATCAACTTAGATTTGACTCTCAACAATCATTTCACATATTGACCCTTTACAAATTCATATAGGGAAAAAGAAGTATGAGAATTCCACATTTGTCTCATGCTCATATCCTAAGTCATTGATCCCAAAGTTTAGCCCAATTGGGTCATGTAGTCATAGTGCATCCAGTAATTTTGGAGTTTGAATTACAACATCTACAACCTTTCCCCTATTCTCAAGCTCTGGCCTCATTTGTACCAAGAAAAAATATCCTAGTTACTTGAACTACATTGTGAGTGTCTGACATAAGTATGTGCACGACATGGATATGTTAAAATTTTTTTATTTTTTTTCATGTATTTGAAAGGTCCTAGAGGATCATATTCAGATTAGCATGTCTGGATATGCATCAGCCACGAGTACTATAAAAAAAAAAAGAGTTGGAGCAACATAGATTATATCTATCAACTTAAAAATCATCCTCTGCGACTGAAGCTAACAATCACTGAATGCCTCTTCACCATCCATACACTTGCTTTCAGCAGTCTATTAAATAAGAAGAAGCCATAAATTGTCAAGTCTAGTATCCATTTATAGAATTTAAGCAGATTTGCTAAATCATAGAATCTTATCTTCATCCAAAAATCTAAGCTTTGCATCAATAACTATTATTAGAGTATTCAGCTAATATACCTAGATCATACCAAAATATAAAACTTCAGAGACACATAAATTTAAAGGAAACACAAGATGAATACAAAAACATAACTGAAAACGAAGAAAACAAGAGATATAACATAATCAGAAATCATTTCTTATAAATTTAAAAAAGCTTTCCCAACAAACAAAAATCTATGTCCAAATTTGGAAGCTTTCCACCAACAAACAGAAAACCAGAGAGCAAATTTAAAAGGAAAAGAAATCAAATTCAAGGATTTTCACTGATAAAATCAAGAACTAAACAAACTCCTAAAACCTTTTCACTCATTAATTAAAAAGGCACTCCAAGATCCAATCCTTCCACCATAAATCAAGAAGTTCACCAAAAATTTGAATTTTTTTCACCCAACAAGGAAAAAAGGGAAAAACCCATATCCAAAATTCAAAGCTTTGAACTGATAAACATATAAATAAAGACCAACCTGAAAAACTGGGATAGTCAAGGCCTCATAGCAGATAGGACAATCAAGAACTTCAGGGTCAGTTAAGGTAATGGAAATAGAGCCATCTCTAGTAGTAGTCTGAGGGTTCATCATGGATCCTTGCTCAGCTCCATTTTCCTCTGATTCTTCTTCTTCTTCTTCTTCTTCACCCTCCGATTCTTCTGATAGTTCTTCCCCTTCTGATTCTTCTTCATCTTCTTCCTCTTGTTCTGATTCTTCCCGACCAGAGCCTTCTATATCCAAAATTTGCACCACCCTTTGACGCTTATGGATTCGGTTGCTTGGCCCTTCTCCATCTTCAATCCCCACTGAAAACTTTGCCATTCTCCTTTTTTTTTTTTTCTCTCTCTCTTCACCAGAAAGTGTCTTTTTTTTTAACTATCAAAACAAAACCTTTTTGACAAGTTAACAGCTTTAAGGTAACACTTCTGCTGCCTGCCAACGTTGAATGCAAGAAGAAATGTAAAATTTAATTAAAAATATAAAATATAATATAAATTATTATTACATTAAAAATATAAATAAATAATATTTTTTAAATATAATTATAATATATTAAAAGCCTAAAATTTAATTTACTTTTTAACTAGTAGCCAATTTACCAAATCTAAACGACTTCGTTTTGGACTCTCAGATGCCCTGCTCCGTTGGTTCTTCCCTTGCCGCTCCGCGACTTTTTTTTCCCCCCTTTTTTTCAGCAAAAATCCCGACATTATTAAAAGAAAACATGGAGATGAGTTTAACCCATATAGCCAAACCACTTCCATTGCTTGTTACCAAACAGTTTATGTTTCCTAATAAAAGAAGAGAAAAACTATTAGTGTTAAGGCTTTAAAAGGTTCCTATTCAAAAAGAGCATCGTTATCCGGCAACTGGGATGTCTCTGATTTATCTCATCTTGCTTCAGCTTCAGCTCCAACATGGCTTCCTAGATTTGAAGAGCTTGATACTACCAACATGCTTCTTCGTCAAAGGATTATCTTTTTGGGTTCTCAGGTTTTTTTCCCCCTTAAGTTTTGCTTTTTATTGCATTATAAGTCAACTTGGAATGTGGGTTTTTTTATTACAAGTACATGACCATGTTTTTAGCTTATATTTCAATTGGAAAGGGTTTGGGATTTTTAGTTGTATTTGTTTTTATTGGCTTTTTCTACTTCACTTCTATTTTTCTGTTTCTAGAACTACTTTCTTTTATCTTTGTAATTCAATTTGGACACTAGTTTGTTTATAATTCAATTGTGTTTTGAATTTAAAGGTCTTGGTGATTGTTTTGTCGGGGTATTTGAAGTTTCTAAGATTTTGAATCTATTTAATAAGTTTTCATTGATGTAGAACAGGTGGATGACATGACAGCAGATTTGATTATAAGTCAGCTGTTACTTCTGGATGCTGAAGACTCCCAATAAAATTGTTCATTAATTCACCAGGTGGCTCTGTCACTGCCGGTATGTC
>JBBYHO010000003.1:13331234-13346336 GCA_038382025.1 Adansonia gregorii | reverse complement strand
GTTAGTCTTATAGTTTATCAATGGTCCTGCAAGATATTGGTTGAAACAGCAAATGCCTAAAGAAATCAAGTGATTGCAAAGCAAGTTTAGCATAAGGGCCTACTGAATTATTTTCTACTTGCTGATTTTTATTAAGCAACCGGTGTACTATTTTCTACTTGCTGATTTTGATTTGAATAAAGGGTTTTAAAATATTTTGCGATTAGGCTTTTAGAGTATTGTTCCTAATCTACAATAAAGGAAAGCTCATAAAGTTCATAGCTTGGTTAGCTCCAAGGTTGTCTTATAATTTATCAATGATCCTGAAAGGAAGTCTTATAGTTGAAACAACAAATACGTAAAGAAATCAAGTGATTGGAAGCAAGTTTAGCATAAGGAAGGTCAAATGCCCTACTAAAGTGTTTTCTACTTGCTGATTTCTATCCAGAAACCCGGCGTTAAGGATTGGGTTGATCTGACCTAATTTAAATGATCCTTGGGTTTTCTAATGAGCGGAATCTTGCCTGCATTTTCTTTATCCTATTTTTGTCTTTCGTTCCTGCTTTACCAAATGGCTTGAGTGATAGATGAATAAAATAGTTTTTCATGAAATTCTACTGACATTTCTATTGGATAAACAAGCGCACAGTTTTACAAAACGCATTGCAACATTTGAGCTTCATTTTCTCACCTTCATGTTATGTAGATATTTCGGTAAATCGATCAGAACTTGTCACTAACTCCAACAATTTGTAATTGTTCTTATATGTCCTTTGGCTTCTGATTTAGAAAATCATTAGTACCTTTAGGACCTATGGAACTAGCCAAAATGTTGGATGGCAAATAAAGCAGAATTCATTTTGACCGCCTAAGATGCAATCAAAGGGATAAAAAAGAGTTCATCAATAGAAGTGTGGTGGGAACATGGCATTGTGCTCATCGTGTCAGGATCTTATAATATTATTATGCACTAAGCTGCATTGGCCTTTTTGTTTGGCATTTGGGAACTTAAAGTTTGTGGTTGTATTTTTGTATTTTACTCAAAATAATGGGAAAAAAAAGGCTGTGATATATAAATCTATGGAGCTTTGTCAGATCCAAGGTGCTGGAAAGGAGACTGGTTAGTTAGTTGCGAACGTAAAATGCAAAATAATCCGGTAGGTGATCTCTTTAAATTTCCATCTTGATGGCTTTAAAGAAAATAAACTTGCTAGAATTACTTAATCAGCTGCAAGAAATGATTCACGTAGATGATGCAAATATTTTAGGTGCTTTTTAAAAGAGTTAAGTATATCTAAGTAGCTTTTCTTCACCATTCTGATTATGTTAACCTTCCCTCGTCGATTGATGCATGTAGGAATGGGAATTTATGATGCGATGAAGATGTGCAAAGCAGATGTTTCAACTATTTGCCTTGGCCTTGCTGCATCCATGGGTGCTTTTCTCCTAGCTACCGGTACAAAAGGGAAGAGGTTTTGCATGCCCAACTCAAGAGTGATGATTCATCAACCACTTGGAACTGCTGGAGGCAAAATAAGTGTCCAATGCTCTGATTAATTTATAGACATCGATCCTCGGATATAAGAATTATATTTCTTTTCAAGGGCTTATTTGTACTATTTTTTAATGCGTCTCTCGCAATGTTTTGGAAGCAAGTTTCTCTTTTGTTTGATTTACACCCAAATAAGCTGAAGAAGAATGCTATATGATTATTGGACAGGTTAATAGTAGTTGTTTGTTCCATCATATATAAATTTTCTTAATGTGTCCATGGCAAATTATCGGGAATCAATTTTTTTCTTATTGTTCAATGTAACTTTATTGCAAGATAAAATTATGTTAACGATTAGAAAACTGAAGTTTTCAAATGTCAAAAGATGGAACTCAGTGGAAAATTTTCTAATCGATAGAACGAGTCTAACTCGAACTCTGCTAGTAATTTATTCGGCTCACCAATTGTCTGTAGCTAATTAATTTCTGGTGGTTTCTATTAATTCCAGGCAACAGAGATGAGCATACGAATAAGAGAAATGGTGTACCATAAGATTAAGCTGAACAAGATATTATCGAGAGTTACAGGAAAGCCCGAAGAACAGGTTAGAATCTATATCAATATGCGTTCTAATCATCCTTTTATTGTCTATGTTCTCTTGCACTTTGCTTTTGTTTTCCTTTTTGAATTGTCTTACTTTTACTATCCATCGCTTTCAGATTGATATCGATACTGACCAGGATAATTTCATGAATCTATGGGAAGCTAAGGAATATGGTTTAGTTGATGGAGTTATAGATGATGGCAAGCCAGGGTTAGTTGCTCCTATTGCAGATGCAACACCTCCACCAAAAACCAAGGTGTGGGATTTGTGGAAAGCCGAAGGAAGCAAGAAAGCGAAGAAGAATTTGCCAACCGAGCATAAAATGTTGCAGAATGGATATCATGGAGGTCAAGGAAGCGATGGGGGAAGAAACACAGAGCCAGAAAAGAGAGAACCTGCTGCCGTATGAGACTTGAGAGACAACCAGTGCCTCTATTATGGGTCATCCTCAGTTTTTTTCTCATTAAGCTCTGAACTATGCAAGTTCGTAAGAAAATGTTCCAAAATCAAAAGGGAACACAAAATTATTATTCTTTTTGGACCTCAGTGTGCCTCAAAATCTGCTCTTTTTTTTTTTTTTTTTTTGAATAGCTATCTGGGATTGTTTTATCTGGGTACTTTTACCATATATTGGCTGTTGGCGTCAATGAGTTAAAACTTAGTAAGCATCAAAGGCATCAAATTGTAGCTATCTTGCTTCGTCTATTTATTTTTTTATGAAATACTCTTGTCTAACAGGTGTGTCCCAACATTTTTCCAACATTGGTATATGAATATAACCTTCAAAAGATCTTTTAAATATATGAAAAAATTTTTTTAAAAAAATAAGCATACACGTCGGACATATATTTGTATCCACCACATCTGAATCAAAGTAACATTGGTTGCATTATTGCAAACAGCTACGATTGTAGCACTAGCATGTTGTAACTTTGTGAGATCATCTCTATGCAGCTGATCGATGGTAGAACATTCCGTTTGTTTTAATTATGGCATTGGTTTTCAGCTTGAACAGCTATTTCTATCAACATCTTTGGATCCGGATTTGGCGAAGAAAGAAATCCATATACAAATGCCATAATCCCAGATCAGCTTTTTTTCTATCTTGCTTATACAAATCAGCTTTTCAACTCTCCCTCAATGCCAACCAACCAAAAAGTTTTGGCTTTTGGACTACAAAAGATGGTTTTGAACCAATTTCTCACAAAATTACTACCATATCTATTTCCAACTCACCTTCTCATCATTTTTGTTTGTACAACAGAGACCAAGAGCTGAGTTGTATTGAGAAAGAAGAATATGCAAGTTTTGAGAACCGGATCCCTATCTTGCTCAAATCTAACTCTTAAAAACAAGTGAGCAAACCATTTGAGCTAAACCTCAAGTTTGGCTCCTCATTATTTCATTAATGTCGTTATAAAATATAGTGTCCGTTTGACCGAACTTCTTTTTCTAGCTTAAAAGCTTCTTATTAAAAGTAGTGTTTAAGCCAAACAAATCTTTTAAAAGCGCTTAAAGAAAATGTTAGCTTATTTTGAAAGAACAAAAAAAGAGCTTCAAAAAATGATAAAAATAAGAGGTTTTTTTTAATAAGCTAGCTTTTAACGGAATTTTTATTTTTGTTTAAAAAATTTCCTCATTCATTAGAATGTAACCCGATTTCTACAAAAAAAAGAACTTATAAAGATAAAATTACCGAACAACTCTAGCATAATTTTTAAAACACTTATTTTTCATAAGAGCTTCATAATAGCTTTTAAGCCAAAAAAAAAAAGCCGAGCTTAACGGGGGCGTAATATATTGCAATGCTAAACAGTAAAAACTCCCAAAAAATTTTTCACAACAATTTGAACCTAGTTTGCCAACCAATAATTTTATAGCAATGCCAAACTAGGCCATGCAAAACAGGCTACCTTGCTTCGATTTTTTTTTAATCCTATGTTGGATACCCATGTTCGTTTTATATATTATTCGGACATGAGTATGGAAATATGATCCTCAAAGGACCTTGAAATACATGAAAATCTTGTAAAAAAAATTGAACATACCCCGTGCCTGACACTCATATCCAAATCCGAGTAACATTAAAAACAGCAACTTGGTCAAACCGCTTAAATAGAGATTACTGAGTCACCATCACTGCTTTCACTATCACTACTACTGCTCCCACTCCCGCTCCCACTTCCACTACCACTCCCACTACTCTCACTTCCACTGCTACTGCTTGAGCTTGAAGTATTTTCTTCTTTCCCTTCTGCATTTACCTGAGCTCTAAGAGCTTCTGCTGCATTACGTCCCACTTTATGTTCATCATCACTTGCATCTACATCAGCAATCTCATCATCCGTGTCATTTTGATCTGGTAAGTTGATGTCGATACCAATACCAGTTGAAACTTTTTCAGAGGCATTATCTTCCCTAGCTGTCCCCAAGCCATTATTATCATCGTCATCATTGACTATATCCACCTGTTCTTCTGATTCATAATTTTTAGGATCCGGTGACACAGTTGGTTGATTAGGAATTGACGACAGGAACTCCGAGTTCTTCTCCTTTCTGGATTCTGCAATATGGGCAGTGAAGTAAGAGTTCGCCATGGTATAAATAACAAATTGACTAAAAAACAACAAATTCTTAAAATACAAAGTGGTAACGTATCTACAAAAGCTCAGCCACCTGGATTTCGACAATGAGCAAAGATATTGTCATTCATTTCAATTCGTAGTACCCTTACCATCTAGCCAATTGAATTCCATAAAGATAGTCTTTCGACAATGTGAGATGGTAAACACTACCTTTCCTTACATGCCCCGAAAGTGCCTATTCTTTGGGGAAAGACTTTGTAGAGATCTACAAGGCAGATTATCTCATAAAAGAAAGAGTGAGCTATATGTTGTTATAATAATTAACAAAGTCTTCTTCCAATCAGGATGCTCGAACAAGAGAAACTTCCTACCCTAGCCAGGTACCTTCTGATAGAAGAAACTATCTACTTCAATACATTGAATTAGGCTTTCACCAGGAAGTTTAAGTTTGAACCCAAAATTCAGAGAGACCAATAAAATCATGATGATGAAGGCCTAACTTAACTATATTAGCATCTCATAAACAAAAAAAGAACCACACCTCCGCTCTCAAAGTCACAAGTGTCGATGCGTTCAACCTGAAGCTGTAAATCACATAGAAAACATGACAAATAGAAAAGTTAATACAATCGAGATCTTATTAAAAACAGTATATGCCTAATTTTCTGAGATAAAAATCAGCAATTAAATAACAGGCGGTTGCTTTCAAAAGATGCATAAGATTGAGGACGAAGTAAACTCACTGGCAATGGCAGAACGGGGACTTTGTTCAAAGAGTCCGGCTTGACTCCTTTACCAAGTGGAGGTGAATAGGACTCTGCAGCAGCAGCAGGGCCAGCTGAAGGAGCCATGGCTGTCGACTCACCGGGCTGCCGCACATGCCTCAACCGCTTCACGGCTCGGTGTAAACGCTCCAACCGAAAGGTCTCACCATCAAAGAACAAAACTGCATCATTATCCTTGTAATCTTCACAAGCGCCCTCAAATGTAACCTTGGGTTTTCCATTTTGGTTGTTTTCGAATTCGACCTTAACCCGATTATCCTTAGCCTTGTGGAATAATCCTGGTTGGTTCTTATCAATTGATGCTGGCTTAAATTCATCTGCAACAAAATCAAACAAAAAAAGTAAAGCTTATATTTCAAAACATATATCAATTGAATTAAAGTTGTTCTTATCAACGTAACTCTCTCATAAACAACAAACCTGACATCTCAAAGTTGAAGATTCGAACAATATTCCAAATCAAATGGATTAATTTTCATATTCGTTGTAGTGAAGGATTGTGAAAAAAACGAAAATTGAAGCCTAAGATTCAATGATTTGCAATTCTGGATACTGAAGAAAAGAATATCTAACGTTATGAACCCTATTGGAAGTAACAATTTCTAATTAAAATCCTCCTTTATATTTTTAATCAAACACTAAAATTAGAACAAAAAAAAACCCTCAAAGATTCATATTTCAAATATTCATCAATAGTCGTTTTCTTTTTCCTTCATTTTCTAGAGAAACAAAAAGAAATCAGAAAAATCGAGAGCGGTACATAGTTCGAGAAAGGGTTTTCTTGGAAACCAAACAGAACCCAGAAAAATTAAGGGGGCGTAATGAGGACTTACAGCGTAAAGTGCAGAATTTGGAAGAAGGTTGATGTTGGTCCTTGAAGGAAGACCCCAAACTTATATTGTACCAACGATTAGCCTTTGGAGCAGTGCTTGGTTCATCTTTATTGCTGTTATTTGCCATTTTTGAAACCCTAGAATAATTTTTTGAGACAGAAACGAAGACAAGGGGGGGGGGAGAGAGAGAGAGAGAGAGAGAGAGAGAGAGAATTGGGTCGAGGAGGGTAATTTGGTCTTTTTGGCTTGCGCGGGCAAAGTTTACATTTTTTATAATGTCTCCATGGTTTTCCCTCGAAACCCTCACTTTTTCCCTCTCCAATGGCTGCGCTTCCTTTCGGGTACTTACTCTCTTCAATATTTTCTTTTCTGGGTTTTTGTTTTATAAATGATTGCTCCTTAATCTCATGTCAATTGTTTTTTCTGTAAACTATAAATTGAGCATGATATTATTATAGTTCCCCCCCCCCCCCAAAAGAATGAGATCATTTCTTTATGTTGGGATTTTGTTCAGCTGTTTTATTGTGATTTTTATTGAGCTATAGAGATGGGTTTGGGGTGGGAGTTTGAATTTCTAAATTATAAGTATTATGATCATAGTTTACAGTATCTGATATATATATATATATATATAAACTTTATATTGTTTAAAAAATGATGGATACAGTGATAGTTCTCTCCACATAGAGCTATTGTTGAGATCTGTAAGTTCATTACATTGTAAAAATAGTTGAAAGGTGGTGGTGCTTTTGGAAGATTGAACATACAGAACTGACAACTGAGAAAGTTTGAGACTTAGAAAAGGGTGGGAAGGGGAGGGGTGGAGGGATGGGGATTGAACGTACGGAACTCAAAAAGAAAAAAGCTTAATTTTCTGCTTCAAGCCGTACATCTAGGCAAAGGGCCAGTAACATATCTCAGTTTTGTTCGGGTCTATTTTATATTCTTCCTTCGTTTTTTGTTCCTTGTTATGCTGCTTTTTTAATATCATGTGCGGGCACCTTTTTTCTTCCTCTCTAATTGAAACTTCGAAACTATTAGATTCAGTTGCTTAATTCTTGGATCTGTTTGTATTTTTATTGATTGCAGTTTGTAGCATTATTAGGGCATGATACAGGCCTGCACTTTTACAGTTTCTAAGGCTTTGTAAGTAACCTTCTATCGTTTTCTTTTCTCTTTCTTTTAGTCCATTTTCGTCTTATTTTTGGCTATTGAGTTGATGGTTTAATTTTATCAAACATCGAACATTTTGAAACACATACCTTGAAAAAAATTTTCTTTCTCCACTTTTCCACAAATGAAATAGTAAATAAAGATAAACTCTCTAAACTGTAGCCAAAACTTGCTTGTATTTGAGATTTTAATCTCATAACTAGTTGCCGGATTCCAGAAATTTTGGAGCTTTGGCAGCGAGGAGGTCATTGAATTTGGGATTGAATCTTTCCTGCAACTGTTCAGTTAGGTTGATTACAATGGAAAATAGTAATAATTTTAGCCTGATGGGTTCCACCAATGAATCTAGAGGTGCCTTGGTAGTTTTTGAAGGATTGGATCGCAGTGGTAAAACTTCACAATGTGGGAGGCTGCTTTCGTACTTGGAGGGACTGGGGCATTCAGTTGAATTATGGCGATTCCCTGACAGAACTACAAGTGTTGGGCAGATGATATCCGCATATTTGAGTAATAAATCACAGTTGGATGACCACACAATCCATCTCCTTTTCAGTGCAAATCGGTGGGAAAAGAGGTTTGTTTTGGCATTCTCGACAAATTTCACAATCTTTTGAAGGTTTTTAGTGTTCGGTTTAATCCCTTTTATTCAAACTTTTGTTAGCCATGTTGGTTAGAGGAAAATGCTTTAGGCTGCAATGCTTCATCTCTGCATGCTCATATCTTTGTCTTCTCGGATTTGCAGTACTGCATTTCTCAACAAGTTTTGCAATCTTTGAAGTTCTAGTGTCTGATTTAATCATTTTGTTGGAGCTTGTATTCTTTGCTATCGTTGTGAAAGAATGATCCTTTTACCTTCACTGCCCTGACTCTGCTTCATATGTTTGTCTTCTCGGATTTGGCATTTGCATTATTTTCACATCCAACTATAAACTAAATGGCCAAGTATCATCGTTGATTGAAATGGTGATAACTTATCTATTTTGGACCTTCATTTAATGGTAAAGTGGTATGGCACCTTTACTAAGGGGCACACGTTTCTTGAGCTTATTGTGCCCTTTTAAAGGCACAACAGATAGAAGGTACAGCTCACTGAAGTGACTTTGTCTTCTCCAGTTTTCTTTTCTTATTTATGTGCAATACCTTCATCTAACAAAAATGGAAAAAAAAAAGAAAAGGAAGAAAAAACGTTTCCTATTAGGAAGTAAAAATGGGCTTGCTTCAGAAAGAAAGAAAAGGGTTTTATGTAAAACACCATGACCATTTTTTAACAAGAAAGGGGCTAACCAAGAAGAGACTGGAGGGAGAATATAGAAGATTATTAATCAAGTGAAGATGGAATTAAGGAAACTAAAATGCTAGTTTTCCGATGGTGTTTTGCATATATATTAGAATGGAAATGGAGTTAACTTTGTGATGTTTATTAGCAGAAAATTATAGCAAAAATTGTATTTGTCATAATGTGCATATTATATATTTGTTTTTGTTTCTATGTCTGTTGCGTTATTGAGGTGAGTGCTTTATAATTGTGTCGCACCTCTTGTGTTGCGTGTGTCAGACCCTGTGCCTTTGACTAAAGAGGTTGTTGCGTGGGCTCACAAGCATCTGTTGTTGCTTGATGTTGTCCCTAGAAGTATGCACTTTTTAATTTGGTGAGTGAGCATCAGAAACTTCAGCAAAAGATGGCTTTAGACAATGCATTGACAACATTCATGTGTTTTTCATTGGCGGCGTGGCAAGAAGGACAAGTGGGATGCATTAGTTGGCAGAGTAACACTTTTGGAATGGAGTAGCCTGAATAAGCTGATCTTCTTTGAATATTTATCAGATGAAATTATGAAAAATTCAAGGCTTTTAAGCAAGTCAGACAAATTCTGGTGCCACATTCTAGTGATAGATAGAAGGAATTTAATGCACAGCATTAGTTCTTTTACGAGCATATTTGTCTGTAATTGTTTAATTCATTGTATGTGCTATGCATATGGACCACTGGGATATTCCTCCTCTCATGTTGAAATAGCATTAAATGAATCAGATATCTGCCTTTACACACTTCTGATACTAGTCTGCAGTATAACGTAGACTTGGCAATCTGTATATTCATGTCGTGTTTGTATATTTTCTCGCATCATAATTATGTTTAAAGTATTATATATTTATATAAATTTTGATATTCTAATAATTTGTGTTATATAGATTTTGACACATTAGTGGTTGTGTTATTTGTTCATGTCGTGTTCTGTTCTGTCTCGTGCTTTATCATGTGCAAAAGTAGTAAATCTACTATTGTTTGCAGATCAATGATGGAAACCAAACTGAAAGCTGGAACCACCCTTCTAGTAGACCGTTACTCTTATTCAGGGGTCGCTTTCTCGTCAGCTAAAGGACTTGATTTTGAATGGTGTAAGGTGAAGGCACTCTGCCAAATGAACTAACTGCTAGTCTGCTACTAGTATTAAGTTATTTTTTGGTATGGTCGTTTGGTAACAAAATAAGGTCTTTTCTTTCAGGCACCTGAGATTGGGCTAATAGCTCCAGATCTGGTAGTGTACCTTGACATACCGCCAGAGGTTAATCATGCACACAACTACTTTTTATTCTTAAAACTAGTGAAGTGGATTGGTGATATTAAGCAATTCACTGTAGTTTGAATTTTGGTTGGCTGATTATAGTGTTGATTATTCACGCGTATGAACTCCCCGAAGTTTGTTATATGGTGGGGATTTATCTTTCCCATTTGCCCCCTCAAATCAGTATTCAATATATGCGAGTCCTTTTTTGCGGTACTCTGCTCACTGCCGCCTGCTCATAATAAGCTGATCACAATTGATCTAAGCCTCTGTTACTTAGACTCATTTGTGTGTATCAAATGCGGGTATACATCCGACACAGGTTTGTTAAATTATTTACAAGATTTTCATGTATTTGAAGGGTTTTTGAAGGATCATATCTCCATACTCTTATCCGGATATACATTGGACATAGGTGCTTCAAGAAAAATGCTGTTAATTTCATATAAACGACTGCATCTGTGATGAGCTAATGCAATCAATCGAGTTTGGTTATCCTATTTTCAAAGTGTTAAGATCAGTTTGACAGAAGCAGAAAATACGGAAATAACTTAAATTTTTCATTGCATACTATAGTTCGAAAAATTGATGCTTTTCTGAATTTTTGTTCAATTGTGTTAGCCTTAGACATTGTAATGAACATTTTTATTTCATGCTTAGGTCTATGATTTTTGAAATTCATGGCTCTTGGCACTTTACTTCAACCGTCTAACGTATGTACATGACTAAAATATTGTTTCGTATTATCAGAAAGCTGCTGAAAGAGGAGGCTATGGAGGTGAGAGATATGAGCAGCTTGAGCTTCAGAAGAAAGTTGCCCAACACTATAAGCTTCTTGAAGATTCTTCGTGGAAGGTAAATAGTTTGTTTCGTCTTATGCCATTATAGCAATACCAAGAGGCATGCCCTCCATCATGGTCGTCACTTCGATGGGCTCTACCCGGGTGTAAACAATGTTTACTACTATTTATTAAAACCTTTCTTCTTCAGCAAACTTTATTCATGGTCGCTCTAAAGTAAATTTCTGGTTTTGCTTCGGAGTTCAGACGATCAGAGATTGAATATTACACTTCGCATTTTTATGAGAGTGCACATCTATGTTGCTCTAACTCTTCATTTTTCTTGAAATACTAGTGTCCGACACGATCTAGATATGAGTATGGGGATATGATTCTACAAGGATCCTCCAAATTTATGGAAATCTTGGAAAAAATTGAAGATACCGTGTTAAAGATATATACCTATGTCCGATACTCATAACTAAATTTGAGTAACATAGGTGCACACGTAGAAAAAGCTAGAGCTAGTGTAATCAAACAACTTTCATCCATTTTATTGCTGTCTTTTTTCACACTGTTAGTTTCGTCGATTTAGTTTTCTGAAAATTTCCTTTTATTGCTAAAAACTTTTGGTCTTAGATGATAGATCAAACTATCTTGCATATAGATAATGATCATTATTCTTTATCCCCTGCTAAAATCAATTAACTCATCAAAGTAGTATCTTCGAATTTTAGACCCCTCTGCTATGGCTCTACCTCGGTAAATTAAAAGTTTTATTTGTCTGGTTATCCAGGTTGATGAAGATATTGCCCTTGTTTAAATTTTCTTGTGGCGATTGCAGATTGTAGATGCTTCCCGACCCTTGGAAGATGTCGAAAAACGGGTGAAGGAGATTGTATTGGAGCATGTCCTGGCTTGCCAGAAAGGGAAACCTCTTTCATCCCTCTGGTCATGCTAGTTTATCTCAGTTACGCGGACTAAGGGTGAGTGTTGTGTAGGAGTATATTTTCAATGCGGTATGCTCAATCCCCCCCCCCTCCACTCTTTTTTTTCATATATTCAGAGCATCAGACCCTCCTACCCATCTCTGAATACATTTTATATAACGAGTGTAGGACATAGGTACTTTAAGAAAAATGAAGAGTCAGAACAACATAGAAGTTATCTATTATTCATTTTCTTTCATTGAAGATATGCAAAACTTGCGTTTGGCAATCAACTGGTTAATGCAAAACACTTCAATGGTTTTTGTTTCAGAGCTGTTATAGACTTCAGTTCAATATCTCGTTCAACCTTGTACAATTGGTTCAAAAATCTATATATAGTTTTCTACGTGAATATATATGTATATATATATATATAGAGGGACTGTATGCTTAGTGTGTCTTCAAAACTCGACCTGTCAACTTATGTATTTCTATCATGTCGAATTATTATTTAAATAATAAAAAAATAATTTTTTATTTAAATTTAATTATAAATATTAATATAAAAATATATTTTTAATGCTACTTTAAATAGTGAAATGGGTTTTTAGGTCAATATATCTGATTATTAGATTTAGCGGTATATGTAAAGTTTTTACTCAATTTGATATTTTTATCATACTATTTGAAAATATTGTTTTTTCAATATATATATACATATATATTTAACAGTTAAATTTATTATACCGAACAAATTGTTAGCCATCTTTTATCTACTTACAATATGTATGATTTATAGGAATAGAATATTCTATATGACAATTGGAAAACTTATAAAATTAATCTAATTTTACACTTACATCTCTCCCATACAGACACACATATATATATATGAAAGGAGATTCACTTACAATTGTGTAAAATTAAATGAGTTTTATATACTTTTGTAACTTTTTATATAATTCATATTTATTTAATCTGATCATCGTATTTTATCATCTATTTACACGGATAATGTAGGTTGAGTTTCGAGTAAATAAAAAATATTTAAGTATTTGTTCGATGCAAAAAATTTCAATCGTTAAATAAATATCGAAAACACTAATATTTTCGATCAATATGAGTGAGATGTTAGATCGATTCAAAACTCTACATAAATGATGAGTATAATTATATTGCTTAATCTAATGGTTGGTCTAATAATATATTAAACGTATATAAAATTAAAAAATTTGTAAAACTAGTTACCTCAGTGTAAGTGGATATTTTTTAGTTTTATATTATATTTTTAGTCATTGATTAATATTTATCTAATAATTAATTATAAAATTAACTTATCATTAATTATTCATTTATTTTTAGTTTTTTCAACAAATTGAATAAATGTTAATAAATGATTAAAAAATTATGTAAAATTATTTAATATTACGTGTAAGTGAATATATATATATATATATATATAGAATCTTTTGATATGGCTTCGAGCAAATGGATACGAGTCCATGTGTGCATTAAATATTTATGCCACACCCTAAAAGTTCCATGGAGGCAACCATAGATGCATCATTTCTGCCCACTGCCGACACTTTCCTGCTGGAATTGCATAATAAGTATACATGGAATGGAGATATTCCTTGCTTTGGCATTTAATTTAGGGTTTTAAATTAATTAACTAATTAAGCTAAATTTATTTTTTATTTAACTTTATAATGCAAATAAAATGCCAAAGATTTAATAATGTTATTAGCGAAGAAAACCAATCTTATTTTTTATTTTGTATGTTTTGAACTTCTTTTTTAAAATTAAAATTAGTAGTATTTTAAACCCGTATATGAAAATAAAAAAGAAGGTAGATTTATGTATAGGTTGTGTCAAGTCAGGTTACGGTTTGAAATACTTTTAAATCTTTTGTCCAACCTTGTCCGACCCAAATGACCCAAATTAGCATTTAAAAAAATAGTGAAATATTATTTTTATATTAATATTTATATTATTTTATAATTAAATTTTAATAAATATTATTTTTATTACAAAAATAATAATTCGGACTGAAATGGACTAACTAAAATCACTAAAATGCAAAATCAAACACAATCTAAAATAAATTAATCATGTCGAGTTGCATAAACTATCCGAACCTTGCTATTAGTTTATGTGATGTTATGTTAAATTTTATAATAAATAAAAGCAAATTTAAAGCATTTGTGAACAATTTGCTAGCAGTTAAGATGTTTACAACTAACCTTTGAACATTGAAAGAAAAGATTTGATGAAAATATAGATTTGATTTGTAATTTTGTTTGCAAATTTAAATTCCATAATAGTAAAAGATATATTAATTATGATTAAACCCATTAGTATGATTTGACCATTTAATAATTTACTAAGCTTAAGCAAAGGTTTTGGAGTAATGATTCAACACTTAGACTAATGATTAGAAGTTTGGAACCAATACGATTAATACGAAACATCTATCAAACCAAAACCAAAAATCATCATAATGTTTGAGTTCGTGTAAATGTATTTTTAAAGAAAAACAGTTATAAATTTCTATATAAGATTAGCTTAGACTATAAAACGAATAAGAATACTCGTATTTATGATAAAAAAAAGCCATAGCAACCTTAAGAGTGGGGCTATCAAAATAAAACTAATATACATGTATGTGTTTATATATGTATTTATCGTTCGTGGAGATTTTAAATTTTATAAATAAAAATAAAGATTAATAAATATGTTTTATATTAATTTTATAAAAAAATTTAATTATTTTTTTAAAAAAATATGTGCCAACTTATTAAATCTGATAATAAAAATTTTAAATTTTGTTGACAATTTATTTGATAATTTATAGATATTAAGATCTGTGCATGAGTTAAGTTAGGTCACACTATTATCCAAAAATTTTAAATTTTTTATATTATTTGTATATTGAATTTAAATAAAATATAATTTTTATTATTAAATAATAATTAAAATCGAATTGAATTAAACAGGTTCGATCTTACAAAAATCTTATCTAAAATTCAACTTGTACAAATCGAGCCTACCAACATATCTGCTCGACTCTTGAGCACTTCAAGTTCTCATTGAAAGAATTTAAGCACTTTAATTGGTTCAAGATTGAGGGTAGTTCAAATAACTTATCAATAAATAAAAAGAGATGAAGTTCATGTAAATTAACAAGTTACTTTCAAAAAAAAAAAAATTGCAGAGAGGTTTAGTGGACCTAACAATCTGATTATAAATCTTGTGGGGTCTGTCATGCTAGCTTCATGATCTTCTCATTTGAAAAGCAATGTTTGTTTTTGTAACAGTACAAACCATTTTATATACAACGTCAAATTCAATTAACAATTTCTTACATCCAAATATA
>JBBYHO010000003.1:13294057-13317704 GCA_038382025.1 Adansonia gregorii | reverse complement strand
AAAATAAGATTTTTATCGATCCAAACAAAATTGCTAAAAAATTAAAAATAAAAAAAATTGATAAAACTGAATTTTAACATATTATATATATGTTTGGACATTTTTTAAACTCAAACTTATTTTGATTTTTAATTTTAAACACTTTCGTAAACCCAAAATTTTTTAATTCACAAAATTCAAAATAAAACCCATGTCTCTCAGACAAAACAGAATTTAAAATTACAGTCTTAATTTAAAATTTCAAACTTTTTTTTTCTAATTTATAAATTTATTATAGACTTGTATGTTACTTATATTAATTTTTTATTATTTTTTTAAAATTTTTCTGATATATATTTTCTCTTTTTTTTTTCTTATTTTTTTAATATTTTGAATTATTTTTTATTTTTTTAATTATTAAATATCATAAGATGGTTGAACTAGATGAACTAAAAAATGGTGGTTATCACCAATTTGATTTTTATTCCTTGGTTCCGATGGTCAAATAAATATTTTGTAAAATATAAAAAAAATGCAGAATAAGAATAAAGTATAAATGAGAGCTTTGGTGAAAGCCATTTTCAAATTATTAAAATGAACTTAGGATAATTTATGAACAATAACAGGTTTCATAATATCACGTGGACTTAATAATTTATATATTTTATTATGTTATAATTATATTTAAATATATTTTAAAAATATATCTCTATTGTATTATATTTTAATTGCTTTATTTATTATACAAATTTATATAATCATGACTTAAATTGCCGGAAATGATGAAACATTAATAAAACATTTCGCAATCAATAATGCAAATTGCAAAACAATGACTGTTCCAGAAATCTTGCAAAATATTAATGCCAAATGTTAATAGGGAGGATCCATTCACTACAAGCAAGCGGTGTCCATACGTGTGTGTATACATACATATATATATATATTATTCAAACTCGTCCGGCTGCCTAGTATTTAAAATTATTAAAATATTAAAAATTATTTTTATATTAATATTTATATATTTTATAATTAAATTAAATAAAAATTTTTATTATTAAAATAATAATTTGAACTAATTAAAATTGCAAAAACTTAATCCAAAATCCAATCGTAACTGTTAGACCTACCATGCAAGGCGGACAATGCAACCTATGGACATATCTACAAACAAAGTGCGGACAACTGGACATTCAAGATTGAAATCAGACAAGAACATAAGAAATTAATGAAACTAAAACACCTAAATTTTGTAACAGACGTATTGCATTGTCTCACATTTCCCTTCCGGTTTCCACTTTACTTACCAGTCAAGAAAAACTAAACTAGCAACAGAAGCACATGGAACCGCCACAGGGCCGCCCAAAAACTTAACTAATTGCAACATTGCGCCAAGTACTGTACTCAATTTTAATGGAAATAAACATAAAAAGAAAAATCCGATGAATGGAAGTTTCAAATGTTGATATCTATCCCTGGCGTCAATCTGCATGCACGCCCTTTTAGCCATTTCAACCACAGCAAATCACTAGTTTAGTGCATTCATGACGAAGGCCTAACCTACAATTTTAGTTCCTTGGAAATGCAACAGTGGCAACACGCAATCCCATGGATCCACCAGATGTGAATGTTGGATAAATCCGAACATGATTCAGATATCGAAATGGGGGATGATCAAATGTGAATGTTTGGTCCTTGATATATATATTTTTTTGAAATGCTGTTTGTAGGTCATTATATCTTGCAACCTTCGCCCAGTGCTCTAATTATCCCAAAAAGAAAATAAAGACTTCCCCCGGCTCCACCAAGCACACGGCAGATCGTCTCACTACAACCTAAACAACCACAACTAGATCTATTCCGTGAACAGTTTCTTTCTCAGCCAAAGTCTCTTTCGAGACCTTCCCATCATGACCTTTGGAAGAAACTGGCTCTACCATGGGAACTGATTAGATAACGCGTTATTCAATTGAATCCAAGAAGCCTTCCTTTGGTTCTACCTTTCTCTCTGGTTGAGTACCTTTTTTCTATGTAAAAATTTAAAGAATCGTGCGATGTAATAGATTCAATGACAGCGTCCTTCTTTCGGTCTTGATAATAAATAAGTAAAGCTTAAAATCAATCGAGTAAGCTCCAGTTTCACTTTCTATACCTCCAAAATCCTTATTTATTAGCTGTCTTAAGAACTCAAAAGCTAGCCAGGCATTAATTTTTTTAAAAGGGGCAAGAATGAAAGATAATTAGAATAAAGAAAAGAAAAACCTGTAATCAAAGGCGGGACGGACGTTGGCAGCGGAGGAGAGAGCTTCGGCGGCATCAGCGTGGCGCTGCTCATCATTAAGTGTGCTTCCATAATTGCTCTTTTATGACCAGGAATCAGCAGCCACTGACCTGTCGTCGTCGGAAGCCAATTCTCTACCGGTCTGCAGCTGTTGCAGAGGCAACGGAAGTTGCCGGTTTCCGTCCAATGAATATTCCGGCGCCAATCTCACTCCCGCCATCGATTTCAAAGTATTCAACTTCAAAAAGAAAAGAAACGTGGCTAATTTGTGAGTAAAAGAAAGAAAAAGGGAGGGTTGCTTTGCAAGAAAGGGGGAGATTTTAGGGAGATTGTTTTTTCTTTAGGGTTCTTTTAGTAATTTTAATTTTAATTTTTTAAATTCGATAATAATTATTTTATATACGATATTTAAATTGTCTCCTAAAGATTAACCCACATTTTTAGTGTTAAATCTATTTCAATTAACGTAAGTGAAAATCATAAATGCGCCCCTTTCTCCCCTAAACCTTCCTGCGTCCCGCCAGACACCGCCAATGTCCTCTCAATCGGTGGCCACCGTCGCTGCCGCCGCCAAAACCCTTAACCTAGACTCAACCCAACTCTACCTCACTGCCATAAACTCCCCCAGTTCCTCCCTTTCTTTTCCTCCTATTCCTTCCTCTTTCCCTCCTTCTAAACGCATACCAAACACTAGCTTTCTCGTTGACTACTTCCGCCATACCACTACCACCAACTTCTCGGCCGCCTACTTTCTCTCCCACTTCCACTTCGACCACTACTCGGGCCTCTCACCTTCCTGGTCCAAAGGCATCATCTTTTGTTCCCACCTTACTTCCCTCCTCCTCATCCAAACCATTAAAGTCTCACCCCATTTCATCTTCCCATTACATCTAAACGACCCCGTTGTACTAGATGGCTGCGAGGTCATTCTCATTGACGCTAATCATTGCCCTGGTGCAGTCCAGTTCTTATTCAAAGTTCCCACTAAAAATGGGAGCTTTGAAAGGTATGTTCACACGGGTGATTGTCGTTATTGTAATTCGATGAAGTTGAATAGTTATTTGAATGGATTTGTTGGTTGTGACGCGATTTTTTTAGATACTACATATTGTGATCCAAAATTCGTGTTTCCTTCTCAAGAAGAATCGATTGATTATGTGGTTAGTGTGGTTAATAAGATAGGACAAGAGTTTGAGGAAAAGAGGGTTTTGTTCCTCGTTGCTACTTATGTTGTTGGAAAAGAGAAGATTTTGGTTGAGGTCGCTCGGAGATGTAAGAGGAAGATATTTGTTGATGAGAGGAAAATGGAGATTTTGCATGTTTTGGGGTATAGGGACAATGAAGTTTTTACTGTAGATGAGAGTGAGAGTGATGTTCATGTTGTTGGTTGGAATGTATTAGGTGAGACTTGGCCATATTTTCGGCCGAATTTTGTGAGAATGAAAGAGATTATGGCTGAAAAAGGGTATGAGAAGGTTGTTGGTTTTGTGCCTACTGGGTGGACTTATGAAGTAAAACGGAATAAATTTGCAGTGAGATCTAAGGATTCGATTGAGATACATCTAGTCCCTTACAGTGAGCATTCTAATTATGATGAGCTTAGAGAATATGTGAAGTTTTTGAAACCGAAGAAGGTTATTCCTACAGTTGGTATGG
This sequence comes from Adansonia gregorii, assembly GCA_038382025.1. Lineage (NCBI taxonomy): Eukaryota > Viridiplantae > Streptophyta > Magnoliopsida > Malvales > Malvaceae > Adansonia > Adansonia gregorii. The sequence goes on along the minus strand of JBBYHO010000003.1, from coordinate 13,313,788 downwards.
ACATTGAGAAGCTTGACAGTAAGCATGCTGATAAATTGAGAAAGCACTTTGCTGGGCTGGTTGATGAAATGGCCAATAAGAAGGACTTCCTGATGGGTTTTCAGCGTGGCAATTTTGGAAGTGTAGAAGAAATTGAAATGGATGCTCGTCCTGACTTGAATGAGGAAAAGGACAAGGAAAGAAAGCAAAATATATCGGAGGTGAAAACAGTTGAGAGTGATGATGTAGATATTGCTTTGAATGATTCATCTTCTGTGCACAAACCTGATTCACTAGATTCAACTATACCAAGTGAGGAGGAAAGAGAGAGAATAGTTGAGGAATTAGGTGACTCTTTGCCCAAATGGGTGACCAAGGACCAGATATTAGATTTGATTAGCAGCTCCAGGTGGAATATTGTTGAAGCAGTTTCTAATTTTTATGAACACGAAATTGAGTTATACGAGCAAGTCTCTGCTTTTAGAACTTCTGATTCTGCATCTCAGGCCAGTTCATCTAACAATGTTGTGCCACTTTTCAATTCAGAGCCTTTTAGAAGTAGCACCAGTGAAAATGTAAGCTTTCATTTAAGTCAAGCCAGCAAGTCTCCTAGTGTGAAACTTTCAGTTCGGAGCAACATATCTCCAGGGAAAAGGAAGAAAAACACAGAGAACAAGTCGAATAAGAAAGTAAAAAGTAACTCAAAATTGGAATCGAATGGATCAAAGCAACCTATGATAACTAGCTTCTTCGGTAAACTTTTGGCTGATGACTCTAAAGGAGGTAGGACTAGTCAGAAAATTGAGGAATGCCTTAAAGATGAAAGCACCTTGCCTATTGATCTGACTAAATCATATTTAGAGAAAATAGATCAGTTTATTCAGATAATAAATGCGAATGAATCATCAAGAAATTATGTGGTCACCATACTTGAGAAAACCCAAGGAGATATCAACAAGGCACTGGATATATATTATAGTAATCCCGAGGTGAACCATAATGAGAATACAGAAAATATAGTGGTCTCCAGCAAATCAGCTCTGGTCCAGAGCTGTACTAATGATTGCTCTGTTAGCAAGAACAAACACGTGCCGGAGGAGTCAAGATGTGTGGCGGATTCATCTTTGCAAGGACAACGAGTGGAAAATGCTGACACAACTCTTGTCTCATTGCCTCCTGATAAATATAAACCTATAGAGCATGGTTGGTGTCAAGAAGTTATTTTAATTTACTATTTTCTTAATCTTGTATCTTGAAATTTTTCTAATTCTGGAGTATGGTAGCACCTATTTAGAAGGGTTTTTTTTTTTTATCATTTTAAACACTTGACATATTTCTTTGAGTTATATTTTTACGGCGTCTTTGGTTATCTTTCTTTTTGAGGCAAGTTCTCGGCTTATTCCTAAAATTTTAGTACTCGTACTGCGATGTCTATGCAGCATGCTGGAGGGCTGGTCAGCCTGCTCCATATGTCCATCTTGCACGGACTTTTGACCTGGTTGGTGGTCAAAAGGGCAAGATCAAAGCTGCTTCTATGCTTTGCAATATGTTTAGAAGGTTGGTAAGATTGTATATTATTATTTATATATATTTCTTGGTTGTGAAATCAAATTTACGTTGCATTACTTATAACTGGCTGCCTCTTCTTTTTCCTTTATCTTCTTTCAACCAGTTTGCTGGCCTTGGCCCCTGAGGATGTGCTTCCTGCTGTGTATCTATGCACCAACAAAATTGCTGCTGACCATGAAAATATTGTTAGTCCACTTCACCAGTTCTCCTCTTCTTATCTTCCTTTTTGTTGCTTCACACAGTTATTGACTCTTCCTCCCTATTCCTTAAAGATGGTTTTTCCCCTCAGATTGTACTATTGTATATCACTTAACAAATAAGAAACAGAATTTCAAGAGAGATATAGCTGCAAAGCACAAGAAACAAGATGCATTTATGCCGTAGTAATGATGCAGGAATTAAATATTGGCGGAAGCTTGGTTACATCAGCATTGGAAGAAGCTTGTGGGACTAACCGGTCAAAAATAAGGGATATGTACAATGACATGGGTGATCTTGGTAAAAGCAGATAAATCTAGACATAATTTTCCTCATTCTGTTAGATTTTTCCTCCCCCAATTAATTTTTGGAGAGCCTTCTTAATGCCCTATTTTGGTTTTAAGGTGATGTTGCACAAGCATGCCGGCAAACACAAACTTTACTTGCTCCTCCACCACCACTATTAATTAGGGATGTATTTTCTGTGCTCCGGAAGATAAGGTATGATCAGCCCAGTATGGATCCTGTGACAATAAATGATTATGAAATTACTGAAATACTGAATCCATGACTAGATACTGATTTGTTTAAAGATATGTAGGAGAGTGTCATATTAATTTGCATTACTTGGAAGATTCGAAATAATATTTAATCCCTGGGTTTTGGTGGCAAGAAATTCACTGAGAATTTGCTGTAATATGATTTTCTTCATAAGAACTGATTTCTAGGTTACTTAACAAGTTAGAAGCAGAATATTATTACCACTCTGTTGATTATAACTAGGATTGTGTCCCTACTGATCTCATGTTCTATACCATGCTATAAAATAACTAATGGTTTGGATAATTATTCATGGGCACCTGAGTGGTGAATGCATATGATTGTACCTATAGATTCTTGCACTAACAAAAGCTTTTGCCAGTTTTTTTTTTTTTTTTAAATCCTTCTTTTTGAAAATAAGAGAAAATCAGTTAATTTTTTTCCATGTTTTAGTGCCCATTTTGGTATCATTTTAGAATTTGACTCTGTAGCTAAGTAACGCAACATGTTTATCATTTTGTTTTGTGTCATTTAATCTTTGTCATGAATATTCTGTTTGTCTGATTTTCCTCATATAGCATTTATCAGTGTACAAACAGGCAGTGGCAGTACCATCCGGAAGAAAAACCTTATTGTGAATCTTTTACGTTCATGTAGAGAGAAGGAGATGAAATTTCTAGTGAGAACTTTGGTAAGATTCCAAAAATGCACTTTTCCTTGAATATACGTTATGTAGGCAATTCTTGTTCTTATTTATTTAATTATCTAATATGCAACAATGTGAAAAGAGTAGAGCTTATTATTTTATTTGAATAGGTGATATCTTTTTTTATATGCCAAAAACTTTTGACATCTATTCAAAACACTTCAACAATGTTTCATTTAGCTGTTTGCAAGTAATTTGAATATCTTATTGTTAAATCACTTTTACATGCACGAACTGCTTGGTTTTGATCTAGAATCTTATGAAGTGTCTAGAGAGTAGAGAAGTACAAGTTTTCTGAAAACCTGGATAAGTGAGTTTCTTTGGTATCATATTGGAGTTTAGGCTTAACAAGCTCTTATCATATTGAATTTCCCCCAGTTGATGCATCTTGCATTGTAGATGTGATCAAAGCAAACAATATTTGTGCTATTACTTTTGTATGCTTATTGTCATGATTGCCATTGGGATTTTCAAAAGAATTTATCAACCTTCTCACGCCTGATAACAAAATGAATCAGCGATTATGTTAAGATCTTTGAATTTGTACATTTGTTGTGAACTCAATGAATGTGAATGAAGGATTCCTTGTGGCATAATTCTTAATTTGCTGTATGAGCATTGAATTGCTTTCGTCTTCAGTTTCTAAATCATGGCAGATACAGGTCAGGAATTTGCGAATAGGAGCAATGATGAAAACGGTTCTGCCTGCATTGGCTCAAGCAGTTGTCATGAATTCCTCTCTTAACCTTTATCATGAAGGGATGGCGGATAGTCTAAAAGAGAAGCTTCAGGTTCAATATTAATAATCATAAGCTAATAAATTGTGCTTTTTTTTTTTAAAGAATTTAATATGAAATAGTATATCTCTTGATGAAGACTTCATGTTTACATGGTTGGATTTTTCAGCTAGTTTTTGTGCTTGGTGGTTTACATCATGCCACTATGGGCGAGAAATATGAACTTAATGAGTGCGCTAACTCACCTCCCCCCACCCCCCCAACAAAAAAAAAAGGGAAAAGAAGAAGAAGAAGAAAGGGTAGGATAGGATGAATACATTGATGTTTTGTTGTTCGGATTGAACAGATGTTATCTGCAAAGGATCTTGCTATCAAAGGCATCTATTAGATTTATCTGCATATGCATAATACTATTTCAAGATTGCTTGTTTTTTGTGCCATGGATCATTTGTTATCCATTTCTGATTTGATCATTGGGTTACTTGTCAGGACCTTTCTGCAGCAGTAACCAAAGCATATAATGTACTTCCCAATTTGGTAAGCGATTAAACATTTTATAACAAAATATATATATATATATGTATGTATATGTGTGCTAATTGATTTTGCATGTATGCAAGTATATTTGCGTTATTTTCCTCTTGCTATCTTTGTTTCTTGTATCTTATAAATTAGAGTCTGTTTCATTTTCCTTTACAATGCATTGCAGATGCCAGATTTTGTTGCTTTTCCTTCCCTCCATTTTTCTGAGAAAAAAAAATAGAGAATATTTTTGTTTTGCAGTACACTTGTGCTGATGATGCATTGTTAACAGGATTTGCTTGTTCCTTCACTAATGAAGGAAGGTATTGCCTTTTCATCGTCAACCTTGTCGATGGTTCCAGGAATACCTATTAAACCCATGCTTGCAAAGTATGTATCAATGTTACTCTATTGTTTCTTTTTTGTATATTGGAGTGTACTAATGCTTTTGTGTATGGGTGGTATTATTATCCATGATGGTAGAATTGCCAATGGGGTTCCAGAAGTATTGAAGCTTTTTCAAAACAAAGCTTTTACATGTGAATATAAGTAAGCTTTTCTCTCTCTTCTTTTTTGGTGGATTATACACATTTCATCAAGTTTAAAACTTGTATTATTTGCTATATTTGCATATGGCAAGAAACAACTGTGAAGCTAATATGCCTAGCCTCCCTAGAATTTATTGTTGTTTTTATTGAGTTAGGATGTGGATAATACTGTCTTTGTATTTATTTATAATTTCTGTGATGATATGTAGTTGATATGGATGAAATCTGTGAGGTTGTTGTGACAAAGAATCATACAAACTAACAGTTTATGATGATATTTGGCTATGACTATATCAGGTTTTATGACAGCACAGAATGTGATGTTCAGATTATGTTTTATGTGGCTTTATATCTTATGCAGTTCTGAGTAGAGAAAAAGGGAGGGGGTTAAAGGCTTACTAAGATTCTGTAAATTTCCTCATCTCTCACAGGACTCTTTTTGCTTGTAATTATTGAAGGAATTTAGCTGGGTGAATGATAAATTGATGATAGTTCTATACTGTATCAGTTTAAGTGCCTGACTTTATTGTCTTGTATCTTGACATTTGACTTGTAATGGCTATGCTTTACCATATTGAGATTCTTTTTATTCCTTTTTTTTTTTTGTTCACTCAATGTGGTTGAGTTTTCTTGAATGGGATTAGTTGGATAACTAATTGGAAGGCGTATGTTTTAGTTTTCTTACCATTCTTCTGCATCTCTTAGTTTTATCCGATATTGGTTATGATTGAGGGGTTCCATATGCATGTAATTTTCAGATATGATGGTCAGCGTGTCCAAATTCACAAATTGGCTGATGGATCAGTGCGTGTCTTTTCACGAAATGGGGATGAAACAACATTAAGATTTCCAGATTTAGTTAATACAATTAAGGAGTCTTCTAAGCCTGCCGCTCAGACTTTCATATTGGATGCTGAGGTAAGGATGTCTAACAGCAAAATGCCTTTTAATTCTTTTAGATTGGCTTTTTCTTATGTTTCTTAGTTATTCTTGCAAATCTAACTGAGCTGCAGTACATCTCAGTGGGAGAAAATACCTTTTTATGTTGCTAATGCTGATTTCGTTCTGGCTTCAGGTAGTTGCAATTGATAGGAAGAATGGTCAGAAGCTCATGTCCTTCCAAGAATTATCTTCAAGAGAAAGAGGGAGCAAAGATTCTTTGATCCCAGTGGACAAAATAAAGGTTTGTTTTATTTTCACTTGGTAATGTTACATTATTAGAGTTACTGGTTTTTTATGGAGGTTTGATGATGCAAGCTTCAAGCATTAAGGTAAATTGAAAGTAATCTTATGGCATGAAGCAGCTGCTTAGCTGCTTCACTTATTGTTATTTAAGATACCTAGACCCTTTGTGCTTTCCTAAGTGATGTTAAAGGCCTTTTGATATATATTTTTCACCTTCAATCCTTGCTACATGCAGGTTAACATTTGTGTATTTGTGTTTGACATCATGTTTGCTAATGGAGAGCAGTAAATATCTTTAACCCTTTCTTGGAATTGTTCTGAGTTTTTTCTTGACATATATCTGTATATATTTGTAGACTACAAAATCAAGGACAAATTATAGCATGAGTATTTTCTGATTCTCTGAACTCAAACAACGGGAGCTTTCCCCTGAGCAATAATAATGAATCGATCCTTGCATGAAATTTGGTATAATTTGAATAAGAATAGAATATTCCATTTATCAGTTATACATGCATTTGCACATATGCATGCAAAAGATTCATTAAATAATGGAAATTTGGCCAGTGATATTGTTGCATTCAAAATTGGCATTCCTTAAGCACATTTTGTTTCTCTCATCATGATGACATCACCTTGACTGCAAAAGTGTTTCCTCCCTGACAAAAACACTTTTAAGTGCACTTCTAGTTATCCCAAGAGCCTGCCATGTTTCCAACACCTTAAAGATCTTGTGTTTTCAACTGCATTTCAAGCTACCTCATTTAAATGAAACAGCTTGAGTGGCATACCTCTCTTTTCATAAATTGAAATTGACCTCGTGCAGTTCCGGTTTATTCCTACATTAGAAGACCTTGCAAATGGTATCGAGTGCCCTTGTGGCATGTGGGGATTTATGAGCAATTAGTACAAGAATTCGGTTGTAAACTCCTTTTTTGATGTGATAGAGATTGTTTAATGCAGTTGAAATATCATCCCCATGATTTACTTCGTGTTTTAAGTTGAGAAGAATGAAGATTCAGTTGACACTGTAACTATTGATTATCAAAGGGGAAAGATTAGGACCAGTAGAACAATAAACTTAACTTTTTACTTCTCACATACGATAAGTCTTACAATCTGAGTATTGTTATAATTAAGCATTTTTGTTCTAGAATAAAAGACCGTAGATCTTCAAGTAGATAAGAGTCTCTTCGTCTGAAAACACAGCTTATGTTAGAATCGGTTGTCCCTCTTATTTTTGCTGCTGTTTTCTTATTTTTCATGCAACTTCTTAAATATGATCATCATAATTTCCATCACAGGCTGTTAGACTTTCCTCTACGCCAAAGAAGGAAACGTATGCCTTACCCCTCACATGATTTTTTTTGGGTTAATTTCTTTCGAAGTCCTTTTTATTGAAGTCTTGCTAGCTGTAAGTTTAATCGTTTTTCTCTCACGCTTGAAAAATTTAGGTTTGAAGGAATTGTTTCCCGATGAGAAGTTGGGTCATTTTGAATATGCAAAAGAAATTACAGTAAGTGCTCTAGGCTTTGCCTGATTACAGAATACAAATTTTTAGTGATTAGTTTGTTTACGATCTATCTCTTAATAGGTGGATGCAGATGATGCTTGTTTGACCAATGAGGCCACAATTGCTAGGATAAACTCCTTCCTTGAAGATGCATTGCAGTTTCAATGTGAAGGAATTATGGTTAAATCCTTAGATACTGATGCTGGATACCTTCCATCAAAGCGTGGTGATTCATGGTTAAAGGTTTTATGTTTACTGAAATTTTTTAATCATTTAACTGCTTAGAAAGTAGGAAGATAGCTCAATATTGAATCTAATTGCTTGGTGTTCTCTCTTAGGTGAAGCGAGACTATGTGGAAGGATTAAGTGACTCCCTTGATTTAGTCCCGATCGGTGCTTGGCATGGTAATGGGAGAAAAGCAGGATGGTAATGACCTTGGGTAACACTGTTGTTTAATAATGCTTTATGCTGCATTCGAAACTTTGTGAAATTAGAAAGAGCTTATAGAGGGAAAATATTCCTCAGTCTAGAGTAAGCTTTTGATTCTAAGATTACATGAAACTTTGTGTAACATGCCCCATTATTAATGGATGTTGATGTTGTGCAGATTTGGGATGATCTGCCCATGTTGCTTTGAGGGGCTTAGGGTTGACGTTTAGAAGTTACTAGGGGACAAAAAGAGATAGTTCCATTGATCCAAATCGCATCCTCCTGAACCCACTAGGATGGCTTTACGTATGTACGAAACTAATTAGTGAGAGGTAAATAACCAGTGGACATGAAGAAAATAAATCTAACTACCTAGAGACTCTTGGAATCATCTGAACTTCGACCTAATAACCTAGAAAATCCCTGGTGTGCTGAAACTTGGATCTTGGTGGCACTGTTAAACTTAAATTTTGATGTCATTCAATAAATAGCCTGTGACCTGTAAGACGCCTGATGTTCTAACAGCTACTATGTTTAGCAATACGTGGAATTGAAGTGAAAGGGCAATGATTTGCATTTTATGAATTACATTCGTATATTGCCAAACAAAATGTTACAGATAATTGAATTTTAATCTAATAATATTCATTAATTATACTCTTATGTCCTTGCCATATGCTTTCAATGTGAATCCTTTCCGTTTGAAGTCATGCTTTTATCTATCTTATTTGCTTCTTGTAGGTACAGTCCATTCCTCATGGCATGTTACAACCCAGACACTGAAGATTTTCAAAGCGTATGCCGTGTTATGTCTGGATTCTCCGATTCATTTTACAAAGAGGTAAAGTGGGATGTCAATGATGTTTATTCATTTGAAAGTGCACTTTTTCTTCATGTTACCTAGGATATGGTTTTAAATCTTCCAAGCAATATAACTGCACCTTATATGTAGTTATGTTTTATGTGAAAATAGTTTTGTTTCTGAACCTTTGGATATTGGCTTAGTTAAGATTTCAACGACAATCATATTTGTTTTGAAACATATTTAAGTACAAATGATACAGTTCCTCTAACGGTAGAGTAGAGATAATGGCTCCAAGATGAGGTTGCATGAGTTTTGGATGTAGGGTATGTCTTTTTCGTTCTCTTAAAAATTTTGAATTCTGAGATTTAATGTAATGCATATAGCACTGTTATATAGTGTGCTTGTTTCTTGTTTGAATCACTCTTTGATTTCTCCTCGAAGATACCTGACTTGACTCTTCCCGATTCTTTCCGATGATCTTACGATTAACACATTGCTCTGCCCGTATAAGTATTCTTCATGTTTTCATCTTGTTCCTTTTACCCTAAACTTTGCAAGTTATCCTATACGAATCATTCAGGTTTTGTTTATTGGATTCAGATGAAAGAATTTTTTTCTGGGGATAGGATCTTAGCGAAAAAACCAGCTTACTATCAGACAGCTGAGGTGCCTGATGTGTGGTTCTCACCAGAACTTGTTTGGGAAATAAGAGGTGCAGACTTCACTGTATCACCAGTTCATCAGGCTGCTATAGGGTTAGTACATCCATCCCGTGGCATCTCGGTAAGATTTCCAAGGTTCATTCGATCGGTGTCGGATAGAAATCCCGAGGAATGTAGCACATCAGTTGACGTAGCCGAAATGTTTCGTTCCCAGACTCGAAAGATGGATGTGACGGTTGAACAATGAACAACTGTTGTTTTTCTGGTGTACATAATGATATGATTTTCCTAGTTATTGTATTGACTGGTGATTTACACAGTGGAGCTAGGCTTGTTGAGTGCTGTTTTTTCTTTATAAATGGTTTTGTTTTATGAGTTTAGTCCCCCTTTTTTTTAATTAATTAATTTAAATAATTTCAATGTTTTATAATTTGGTCTCTTGCAGTTGTTTCATCCACCTCAACTCCTCTAATGCTTGAGTTTTTATCATTATGGCTAAGTACTCAATCACTTTTTCTAATCAAGTACTTGAAAAAAATTTGGCTCAAATAACTTGTATTATGATTCTATTAAATATATTGGTATTATGCAATTAGCGTTGTTAAATAAATACTGACATAATATTTAACATATAATGAGGTTGTGAGTTATGATAAAAATTGTATGTCGTTATTTTTAAAAAAATATCGTGTGTCACAATTAAATTAGATATTGAATGTTATGTCGGTATTTATTTGACGACGCACTAGTGCCACATCAACTTTTGTTTAATGGCATTAATACAGTGTACGTATGTGTTTGATAAAATCATATTATAAGTGTTTGTTTGAGTCAATTTTTTTCGAGTATTCGATTGAAAAAAGTGGTATAATATACTGCTTATTCATATAATTAACCCTTACTATTATTATTATTATGTGTTATGTAAGACATGATTTTATTAATTATTTTTAAATGCATCATACTTGTTATATGTTGTCGTATTGGATTAAAATTATTAGTCAGAATTAAAAGGTCTCTTGAAAGTGCTCGTGATGTGCTTTAAAGGTGTTAATGAGTTAGATCACGGTTTGAAAAAATTTAAAATTTTTATTCAGGTCTAAATTTGGTTTGTAAGCTCGAATCATTATTTAAAATAATATTAAAATATTAATTACTTTTGTATTAATATTTATATATTTAATAATTAAATTTAAATAAAAATATATTATTTTATTAAATAAATAATGATTTAGATAAAATCGAATTAGCTCTAAGTTAAAAAAAATTAAATTTAAATCCGACTTACCTCGGACTAATCCGGTCGGAGTGGATGGTAGAACTGACTAAGGTACTACCCAAATGTTTTAATTTTTCATGTACTTTCCGAGTCTCCCGCCAATTTTGACAACCGGCTATCGCCGGTAAACCATTCTACAACCTCCCTGTTCCTCCGGTTCCCCCAAAATTACCTTTCCTTCATTTCCCTCCTTTCTTTTGTTTTCTTCTTCCGAACTCACTGGAAGGAATTCTTTCAAATTCCAAACCCTAAAAAACTCTATAAACCTCAGTGAAAGGAAAAATAAAATTCTTGAACTTTACTTTTCGCACAATCAATTCTTTCCGTCGCTTGATATATATATTTTTAATTTTAATCTTCTGTTGCATCCGGCCCGGTTCTGTTTTCTTTTCTCTTTAGGGTTTGTATTTGGTGTTCGATGAAGGCTCTAGGAGTTAGGGTTTGGATTAATCGGCTAGAAAATATTGTATTTTTCTTTGATTTGATGCAATGAGTGCCGTCAACATTACAAATGTTACCGTTTTGGATAACTCGGCTTCGTTCTTGACTGCATTTCAGTTCGAGATCTCCTACGAGTGTTTGACTCCTCTTAAAGATGGTAACTTCTTTGTTGGTTTCAATGCTTTTAAGATTTTAAATTTTGTTCATTGAGTTTTTTTTTTTTAGTTAGGATTTTGGTTTGTGGTTAAGGCTATGAATTTTCCTTTTTGTTTTGTGTTTCAGTTTGTTTAATGAGAAAATAGCGGGAAAGCGTAAAGATTTAGCTTGGTTGAATGAGGTTATTTAATCGTAAGGCAAATTTCCCTGCAAGTTAATGGTTTCGCTGTTTGATTTCCAATGGATTGCCATTGGATGACCCTATAAGAATACCCTATGGAGCACAGGAACCTTAGCAAGAGCCGAGGGTCTTGACTAGAATTTCGGATTAAAGTAGAATGGATTGCTATGGTCATCGTTTACAAAAGCATTCTCAAGTTTCTAGAATAAAGAAATGTTGAATGCCAATTTTAGGTGTAGATGATCAGCTTTTTAGCTCGGGGACCTGTTTTTGTATGTTTTAGCTGGGTGCGTTGCTTGGACTTGGAAGTTGATTTTCAGACATGGATATGTTTCTAGCATGGTTTTTTTATATATATATTTTCTTGTAAGTCGTTTGTTAGATTTGGAAGGTTTGACTTCTCTACACATTCAATGGATTGCCCTTGGATGACCCTATAAGAATACCCTTAAGAGCACTGGAATAAAATTTTAGAATTCTAGGGATGCATATGTGGATATTTTGAGACAACCTAAGCAAGAGCTGATGGTATTGACTAGAGTTACAGATTTAAGTAGAATGGATTGCTAATAGTTGTCATGTACAAAAGCATTCTGATTTCTGAAGTTTCTAGAACAAAGAAACGTGGAATTCTATGCATAGAGGAACAGCTTTTCTGCTCGGGGATTTGTTTTTGTATTTTTTTAGCAGGGCATGTTGCCTGGATTTGGAAGTTGAGTTTTGGATGGGGATATTTTTCAAACATGGTTGCTTTATATTTTTTCTAGGTCTATTGTTACATTTGGGAGGTTTGAATTCTGTACACTGCACGCATCCACTTTAGGGGTTGGAATTTGTCTGAATGGGTAAGCTAAGATTCAGAAAACATAGGGTTCTGGTGAATCCTTTTGAGACTTTTATAGTTTATTTGTGGTCTCTGGGATCCATTTGTTAAATTCTCCTTCCACAATTCATGATATGTCAGTGCAGCAAGATGGTTGGTCATACTATTGGTAAGAGAAGCATGGATGCATGTCATCATTGCCCTGACTCTGAAAGTAATAGAGGGATCTGCCATTTCTAAATTGAATAGATATAAAATTTCCATGATATACAAATATAATGGCAGAAAATCACATGGTGCATCAATGCTTTACCATGTTAGGTTAACTTTCAGTGATGTTAGTTTGAGACTTTCATTGTGTGCTTAGCTGTTTTAAGAGGAGCAAGATTGTGGCAGTTTCATTGTTACCTCCGTGTATCAGCTACTAATATTCATTTTCTTGGGTATGCTATTACTCATTATCCTAATGTAGACCCAGACTTACATCATCAACCTTGATTCCCTCCTAAGATATAAAAGAGAATTGCAATTTAATCTGAACTAGATCACTCATTTGGTTTCTCATGTCCCGACCTTTTAAGTCTAGCACTTTTGACACTTTTTTCTTCTGGGGTGGAGGGGAGGAAGGTGGTAGTTTGTAAACTTAAAAGTTTTAAGTTTAGTCAGATATTATAAGGCATTGACCTATATGTATTTTCTTAGTCATGACTACATTATGGATTTGTGTGTCGTAATCTAATATGAGACTTTACCATGTATAAAATGACTAAATATCCATAACTGACTACTGAGTTATGCTATTTTTTTGTTGACTTCTCATCCTTTTTTGAGGTTAAATTATGTTCATGTTTTATTGGATCGGCAGATTTAGAATGGAAACTTATCTATGTGGGATCTGCGGAAGATGAGACTTACGATCAGCTACTGGAGAGTTTACTTGTTGGACCTGTTAATGTTGGAAATTACCGTTTTGTATTACAGGCAATGTCAACCAACACAGTTTTAGTTGTGGATTTGATGTATCTGTTTTAACTTCTTACCTCTGTACCTGAATATGTTGCAGGCAGACCCACCAGACCCATCAAGGATTTGTGAAGAAGATATTATAGGTGTGACCGTGCTTCTCTTGACTTGTTCATATCTCGGCCAAGAATTTGTGCGAGTGGGCTACTATGTTAACAATGATTACGATGATGAGCAGCTTAGAGAGGAACCTCCCCCGAAGGTTTTGATTGAGAAAGTCCAAAGAAATATTCTATCCGATAAACCCAGGGTAACTAAATTCCCCATAAATTTCCACCCTGGGAATGATGGAAATGAAGAACCCCCTCCATCTGATCACCCTGTTGGAAATGATGGAAATGAGGAACTTTCTGCTTCACCAAAACAAAAAGAGGAGCGGGAACCTTGAAGTTTCTAACTTGCAGACGTGGGCCTGTATTCAAGATAGATAACCTGGTAAGTGGTTTGGGGATTGAACTCCAAATCTGAACCACAGTTTACAATTAGATGAAGATGCTTAATGAAGCAATGATTCAGAAATGCTGGGTTTGATATCATTTTGGCTGTTTTTTTTGGTTTGTTAGACTAACTATTTCACTCAGGTGATTTGCTTGGGCTCTTAAAATTGGTAAAGGAATTTTAGCTTCCTTTGCTTCAGCTTTACTATCTCAAACATTTCCCTTTCTCCCCTGCTCTTACAAGAATTGTTATTTTGTTGGTACAGATTGTTGGCATTATCATTCTAAATGTAAAAGTGGGTTTCAAATGATTCTGTTTTGCTACTTACTGTTTTACTAGATTCTATATATATGTGTGTGTATATATATATAGTGTGGTATAAAGAAGGTCGTAGTTTGGGATAAGGGAAGTATTGGAGATGCAAAAACCTGAATTTCAAATTTGTTGGATGTCAATGGTTGCATGAACTAATAGAGCTAAGCTTCAGGTTTTAGCTTATATATTTTCGCATCTTAAGTAGAAAAAAAAAACCAAAAAAAACCTAAAACTTCACAGATTAACATATGGTTGCATTGCATAACTGTCATGAAAAACTTGCTGGTCTATTTATTAACTTATGCTATTGGATTTGTAGGTGAATGTCGGGTACTGAGATATGTCTAATGTTGATGTACTGAATTTATTTCTGCAGCAGGATCCTGATTCCCAATTTTTTACATCACTATTGAACATAATCTTCACCCAACCTTCCTTGAGTAATTTCTCCATGCCTCTACAATGAGGAATGAAGTTTTGTTAGATCAGCATCATAGACCCTCTGTAAAACCAAACATCCAGAGCCAAGATGAACATCAAATTAGATTATGTTTAATTTTACTCAATTTTTTCATATTTAAAAGATCATACTTTCATGTTCATTTTCGAAAATATATGAAGCATAGATATTTTTAAAAAATAAGAGTTGAATAACATGTAATATTCCTTTAATCCTGATCAGTTGGCAATCACCCCATAAAAATGATGCCTAGAACCTTAAATTCACATGTAACACTACTTACAAATAATCAAAGTATGCAAGTGTCACACCTAGTTTCTCATATCATTTCTTTAATCAGAAAGCTGACAATTACTATATTTAAAATTTTCATAATATAAAGATTTTCAGGTTTGGGTTGAAATCTGGCATATTGTTTCTCAATCGTTGATGCAATTATCCAGTATTTCGTCATAAAGAAGCAAGTAAGCCTGCTATCTTGGCTTATCTTGGAATTATAGTGAGCTCTTATGAAACGAAAAGTTCGGTCTAATTGATTCATATAGTCATTTTTTAAAAATATGAGTCCGAACCTCTTTCAAAAAAAAATAAGTCCTCATAGTTTTAAATGCTCATTCAAACAAACAATTTGCCAATTTTATCTACAAAAAGATGTATTATTCATTTTGGTTAATTCGGACTCATGATTTCTTTTTCACAAGAAGGATCTTAAACATTGAGGATGCTGTAAAACCCTTATATACTCAGCTAAACTTCCTTTCTGGAACAATGGCGTGCGGATACCTTGAACTTAGAAAACTGATTTACATTTCAGGATACAGGGCTGGGAAATCATTTGGGGGCAAATGAAAACTTTGCTTTTGCTATCAGCCCAATTTTGACCCACGCAAAACAGAAAAAAGCTTTTCCAACTGGGAGTGGTAGTAAAGCAAGAAGTCAACAACGTTGGCTTGCTTTCGTTTCTGATCGTAATGGTGGCTGAAGACCCTTGGCTTGCCAGCCTAAACCAAAAGACCAAATTTGCTTACCCCAGATGCCCAAAATTGATGGTCCTAATAATAATAAACCTACAAAAGAACTTATTCATTATTTTCCAAGTCTATATTGTTCATATTGTCTAATCCTTCTCCCCCTCTGCATCTTGGTTCTGCCCACCGCATCTATGGAGTAATCATTGAAAACATCGTATAATATAATATCCTAATTCAATTAAATGCGTAAACTATAACATATGAATGCCTAAATGAGTAAAGCATTGATATATACATTTATATATATATATATAATACATTTTATGTGTCTTTAATTTTTTGTCATGATGTCATTCTTTTGTTTTGGTCTAAGAAGACCATGAATCATTACATTAGCAAATCCAACAGATAATAACTGAACTGAGTAAGCCTGCGTGCGATAAAGCAGATCAAATCTTCGAAATAAAGCCACCCATCAAGGCACCAACCCCCCCAAAATCACTCTGAAGTTTAGTGGGTTAGCTTAGCTGTCTACCCTTAATCTTTCCTCTTCAAAGCCTCTTATCCAACAAACAAAGAAGCAAAGACCCATTTTAACACTCAAACTCCAAGTCAAACCCTTCCTTCCTTCCTTCACCGTAATTTTATAAATTCTTGTGAACAAATCTTTAGTCTATCGAAAGCATTATTGGGACAGCAACAATTCTTACTACCCAAGTTTTCATCCAAAGAAATGGCCGATTCCTTTGACGGCAACGTTTTAGCAGCCATGTCCTTGGCCCGTTTCGGCGTTACCCACATGTTCGGTGTCGTGGGCATCCCGGTTACTTCCCTTGCCAACTGTGCCGTCCAGTTGGGTATCCGTTTCATAGCTTTTCACAACGAACAATCTGCTGGCTATGCGGCTTCCGCTTACGGCTATCTCACGGGCCGTCCCGGTCTTCTCTTGACCGTTTCTGGACCGGGCTGTGTCCACGGACTGGCTGGCTTGTCCAATGCTATGGTCAATACCTGGCCCATGGTCATGATCTCGGGCTCCTCCGACCAAAAGGATTCCGGCCGTGGAGATTTCCAAGAGCTTGATCAGATCGAAGCTGTGAAACCCTTTTCCAAATTCTCAGTTAAAGCCAAAGATATCAAGGAAATTCCCAATTGTGTTGCTAGGGTTTTGGATCATGCTGTTTCGGGTCGACCGGGTGGGTGTTATTTGGATTTACCAACTGATGTATTGCATCAGAAGATAACTGAAGCCGAAGCTGAAATATTGTTAATTGAGGCTGAGAAAGGAAGAATTTTCAGAGAACCAATGGTTCCTCCGAGTTCAGAGATCGAAAAGGCGGTCAGTATGTTGAGGAAGGCAGAAAGGCCATTGATTGTGTTCGGCAAAGGGGCAGCTTACGGGCGAGCTGAGGGGGAACTAAGGCAGTTGGTGGAAAGAACGGGAATTCCCTTTCTGCCAACTCCAATGGGTAAAGGATTGGTGAATGATGATCATGAATTGGCTGCTAGTGCAGCAAGGTCACTCGCAATTGGTAAATGCGATGTCGCATTGGTGGTTGGCGCAAGGCTTAATTGGTTATTGCATTTTGGTGAGAGTCCTAAATGGGATAAAGATGTAAAGTTCATTTTGGTGGATGTTTGTGAGGAAGAGATTAAGCTGAGGAAACCACACTTAGGTTTGGTTGGGGATGCTAAGAAGGTTTTGGAGATTATTAATAAGGAGATCAAAGATGACCCTTTTTGTTTGGGAAAGTCCCATCCTTGGGTTGAGGCTATTTCGAAGAAGGTGAAGGATAATGTGTCGAGGATGGAGGCTCAGTTGGTGAAAGATGTCGTGCCTTTTAACTTTTTGACCCCTATGAGGATTATAAGAGATGCTATTTTGGGGCTGGGGAGTCCTGCTCCGGTGGTGGTTTCGGAAGGGGCGAATACTATGGATGTTGGAAGGTCTGTTCTCGTTCAGACTGAGCCTAGGACTAGGTTGGATGCAGGGACCTGGGGGACAATGGGAGTTGGTTTAGGTTATTGCATTGCAGCTGCCGTGGCTAATCCTGATCGGCTTGTGGTTGCAGTCGAAGGGGACTCTGGATTTGGGTTCAGTGCAATGGAGGTTGAGGTATGTGTTCTACTGTTAAATGTGTCACTTGCATAATTTTAGTTTGTTGCCTTTATTGATCAGAATGTTATGTTTTTGAATGTTCTTACTCATGATCAAGTATAATGTGAATGCTTGTGTTAATAAATTAAGATGGTGATTTATTAATATATATTACATATCCTCCTGCCTTTAGTTTCATGAATAGGTTTGATATTCAACTTTCCGCAGTTTACCAATCTAAACTGGCTTCGAACTAATTACATATCGATAAGATTGAAACAGTTTTCTTGTTTCTATTGAAGAAATTAAATCTAATGTCCCCTAAGGTAGTGATGACAAAGTTTTTTAAGTCTATGTTACCTGGACTTGGTTATGAGTGTCAGATATGTGTATGCATACAACATAGATATATGCAATTTTTTTAAAGATTTTTTTCGTGTATTTTTAGGGTTTTTGGAGGATTATATCCCCAGTCCCATGTTCGAAAATGTGTTGGGCACGGGTGCTGGACACGGATACCTAAGAAAAAATGAAGAGTTCGAGCAACATAGTTTTAGTGGCTAAGTATTAAATATCTTGTCCTTGTTTCACTTGTGTGTACTATTTCCTTGTTGGTAAAAGACAATTCCTTGCTCTTGTTGATCAAGTTATCCTAATTGGGAAAGAAAATTTGGATTAGCAACTTACTATTTAACTTTGTAATCAGTGAGATATATATGTGTGTGTGTGTGTGTGTGTGTGTGTGTGTATGTGTGTGTATATATACATACATATATATATATATATATATATATGCATATCACAATTAATAAGTAGCAAAGTTAATTGCTGACAATTGGGTGTTTGATAATCACTTAATGAAGGGCACTTCTCTTTTTTTTTTGTTCGATGCTTCGTATTCTCGATGTTTTCCTTCTCTTTTCTGTTCTCTTTCTTCTATCCCTCAATTTATTTATTTTTATTTTATTTTTTGGTGCTTTAATAAATCCCAAAATTGTAAATGCTATTTCAGGTTGTTTGACTTACAAATGTCCTGTGCTTATATTGAAGCTTTGTATTTATTTTTTTTATGTTTTAAATGTGGTGTTTGCCTTCTGTTATTATGCAGACATTGGTTCGATACAAGTTGCCTGTGGTTGTGATAGTCTTTAACAACGGTGGTGTTTATGGTGGTGACCGGAGGAGCCCTGAAGAAGTTACTGGCCCTTTTAAAGATGATCCTGCCCCGACTTCCTTCGTTCCTGGTGCTGCTTACCACACTTTAATCGAAGCTTTCGGGGGAAAGGGTTACCTTGTTGGGACACCTGATGAACTGAAAGCTGCCCTTTCTGAATCTTTTTCGGCAAGGAAGCCAACCGTAATAAATGTGATAATTGATCCTTTTGCTGGTGCAGAAAGTGGGAGAATGCAACACAAGAACTGAGGTAGATTTAGTCTGTTACTTCGACTCGAGCCTGAGTATCGGATACGGGTATGTTCAATTTTTTTGAACTTTTTCATATATTTGGAGAGTCATATACCCATGTCTGAAAATGTCTTTGATATGAGTGTCAAACACAGATACTTTAAGAAAGTGAAGAGTCAGTGCAACGTAGGATTTGGTTTTATCTTTTCATTTTATTTTTCCACCACGTACCAGACTGGTCTTCCCATTTAAGTCAATAATGTAAAAGTTTGAATTCGATTTATGCTCACTTTTGGTAGAGCAGAGAGATCATATCTATTGGTTTTTTTTACTCATATGCAAAGTGCGGAGTGTTGTTTATGCCATGGATAAAGCATTTTCATAGTAGTTGTTCTTGCAGCATTGTCATTGTTTCATTATGTTTCTTGAATTTAGCTATAAGTGTCGGATATGAGTATGTATTCGATACGGATATACTAATTTTTTTTTAAAAAAAGTTTTTTCATATATTTAAATGGTTTTTGAAGGATCATATTCACATCTGAAAATGTGTCCCATACTGATGTCGGACATGAGTATTTTAAAAGCACTAAAAAGTTTGAACACGTGTATTTCAAGATAACTAAAAAGTTGAAGCAACATAACTCGTTTCATACATGGAAGTTTCGTACATGAAATTGAATATTTAAGAAGTAAAAATTGTGTAGAAAGTGCATTGCTGATCGATTTTCTTGGTTTAGTGCATAA
>JBBYHO010000003.1:13244695-13265125 GCA_038382025.1 Adansonia gregorii | reverse complement strand
AAAATTTTAATTTATCAAAATTTTGAGAAATCAATTCACCCCCTCTTGATTTCATTCACCACCTAAAGGTCTAACAGCATGACTATTAAACTCACGGAGTCTGAAGTTATCCAACTATCCTTCAAGACTTATTCCTTATCGAAGTTAGATTGGGTGATAGAGTTGTTGAGGGGATATAACAATTCCCCCTAGGGCTATGGGCGGTTTTAAAGTGACCGTTCAAAGACCAAAAATAATGTTGACCGAGAAAATAGTGATATGAGAGAACTTAGGTCACCTAAAAACTATCGAGTAAAGATAAATATGAGAAGCAAATGCATGTGTTACCAATGATTGGTTTTTGTTAGTTATGGCGATCTGAGGATAACTGGCGGACTGGTGATGTGGTCGCCATATCAATGGCGAGTGAAAAAAAGGCAGGAGAGTTTGTATTTTTTTTAATTTCAAATATTGTACCATGCATTAAATGCGGACTAAGAAAAAAGGACACTTGGCGATGGCTGCAGACCATGCGCTCATTTTCGTGAAACAGTGGGCCCTGTCCTTATAAATAACCCTAAAAGGGACATTTTTTAAAGCAGTGAAAAGCAAAAAAAGTTACAGTATAACAGCTTGTGCTTTCGAAGCCTCTATTGCTTCCAGCGAAGATCAAGTGAAGTTAAAAGCACATTTCTTGGGTAAGAATCTTATTCCTATTGCATTTGTAGGAAAAGTTTTTATATAAATTTTGAGTTGAGGGTATGCAAAAAACTCGATTTCTATTGAAATCGATGGGAAGAAAAGGAAATCTCGAGGTAAAGAGTAAAGAAGTAATGAGGCAATTATTCATAATAGAGAACGTTCAAATTGATGAGGGTAGTGAACATCCCTATATCATGGTGAAAGAAAGAGGAGTGCGAGAAAAGGTGCAAGGTTTGAATGGAATAGAGGGGGTGAATGAAGAATAGGGCCAGGGGTCCAATTCAAAGATGTCAAGAGGAAGGAGAGGGAGCACAGCTGGGGTCAACACAGACTGGCACCAGCGTGGCGAATTCATATGCCGAGGCAATCAATATAGCTATTGTGAAAGATATATTGATAGATCGCGATTTTGATTTTGGGCGGTTTGAAGTGTTGAACCTAATTTTTGGGTGACCCGTGATAAGGGTTGAAGGGAACAGTGTACCGTTTTACTGAAATATCTTTAGAGGCAGATTTCACCTACTCAAATTTCATCCAAACTGTAGACACCTGAATACCTCCGGGCTATCTGTCATCGAAAGTCTTAAATATCCGGGAATGAAAATGTATGCCCACTCTGATGGAGGTCAACCTCCACCAAAAGGGTTACACATTTTTGTAATTTTAATCAGTCATATGTAAATAACTGTATATGCACATGATAGAAAATTTTATTTTTTCAAGAAAAAAAGACGAATCCGTAAAGGAAAAATTTTAGTTTTTGAACAAGTTCTTGGCAAATTTTGGAAATTACCTCTGTCGATGATCTCATGGTCAATTTTTCTATTTTTAGGAATTTTCTAAGATTTTTTTGAAAAACTCAGGAAATTAGTGGTTGGATTTTTTATCGACACCGATGTGGTTTTATGCCAATTCTCACCATAAAAAATAAAAAATAGTTCAAAAAAATATTTATTGACATTTTCTACCATGAAGTGTCAAACTGTAGATTTTATAAGTTAATTTTGAATTTCGCAGTCTTACGAGTATCATGCTCATGAATTTTATTTTTGGTTCTTGTTGATCTATTTTTAAAATTTTACAAGTTCATTTTCTTCACGTTAGGAGTTAATGCTTTGAATAATATATAGTCTTGAATTTGTTTTACTTCAGTGTCAATAAAATTTCGTAATTTTTTATATTAAAATACGAGTTATTCTTTACTCGTAAAATTTTTGTTGGAATCCTCTCGAGTTTCAAACATCAAAATTCATCCAATATTATTATTTGATTCACCTTAATTCAGTTTTAAAAAATTCATTCATTTTAATGAGTTTTGATTTTCTTCTGAACTTCCCCTGTTTCCGAAAAATTGAGCTTTCTATTCCATAAATGTTTTTGAGGGAATTTTCTTCGGTTTAAAATTTTTAAAATTCATCTAATATTGTCATTAAACTCCCAATAAATCAGTTTTAAAAAATTCAATTTATTTTTTTGTTTGTTTTAGAATTTTTTCTATTACCGAAATACAGAGTTTCTATTTCGTAAATTTTTTTACTAGGGTTTCTCGAAGTTCATAATTTTTAAATTCTTTAAATATTCTTTTTAATCAAAATTAATCAGTTTGTGAAAAAATCAATTTATTTTATGAGTTTTGAGTTTTTTCATATTTGTCAATTTTTTCCTGGTAAAGGTTTTTCTCGTAAAATTTTACGAGTTTTCCTATTTTTAAATTTTTTTGTACATAAAAAATTTATTTTTAGTATTAAATTGAAATAAATTGATCATTTGAAATTTTATTAAAAAACATAATTTTTAATTTTTACAATTTAATCTTTTAATTAATTTTTACAATATAATTTTGCATATTATATACGAATATCAATCAAAATATCTCTAGCAATCAATGATGTTATGAATGACATCGCTCTAAAATGAAAGGGTATGGGCTTATGACACAACATTTATTAGTTCTAACCTGACAAGTAAACTTAACATAAAAAAATTATAAAAAAAAAAAATCCTATGAAAAAGGCATGAAACTTTCAGCCAAGGAAGGAAAATCCTCTTTGGCCGAATCTTCCCCCTATAAATAGGGGAGGATGTTATTTCATAGTTTTTTTTTAGTTTTAGGAAGCTTAAGAAAAAGAGTTGAAAAAAAGAGAGAAAATACTTTAAAAAAAAGATTTCAAAGCTTTGTTAAGGTAAATTTCCACTTTAATCTTTGAATTTTTGTTGGTTTGATACATTTTTCTTCTCTTTGGTGAGCCAAAAATGTGCTTAAGTTCATGGATTTTTTTATCCATGTTGAAAGACTAAGCATAATGGCCATGAACTAATTTCCTTGATTTTATTCTATTTTTTTCTTTTTCTTATTTTTTTCTTGTTAGTAAATTATTTTTCTTCATGAATCATGTTTATGTTGATATGATGTTGGTTTTGGTTGTGTTTGTCATATATATGTTCATATATATATATATATATTATTTCTTTTAGTACTTTCTTGCTATTATGGTGAAATTACATGTTTATGTGCTTATTTTTGTAATTTTATCATATAATGGTGCTAATTTGTGTTGAATGAAATGTGAATATGTGATTATTGAGTTTAGAAAAGATAGTTGGTAGGTTGTTTAGGTGTTGGCCCAAATTAATGCTTGTATGTGTGTATTTGGGGTCATTTTGTAAATAAAAAAAGTTTAGGGGCTAATTCATAAAAAACAAGTTTTTGTTTAGACCTCTATGTTTGGTTGAATCTTAATGAGTATTTTTGCTATGTTTTGCTATTGATTTCATGCTTTATTGATGTGATTTCATGATGGTTTTGGTTGATTAGGGACTAAATTACAAATGTCTAAAAGTTTAGGGACTAGTTTGCAAATGATAGAAATTTCTTTGTTTTATGGCCAAAGGATTTGACCAAAAGCTTTATGGATAACTTGGAAACTAATTTTGGGTATTTCACACCACAGTTAGGTATTTTTCACACTTTAAGGGGTATTTTATAATTTCTCAAAGTTTAGGGGCTAGTTTACAAATAGTGAAAAATTTTATTTTTTGGTCAAAGGTGTTTGACCGAACCTTCTTGTGGATGTTCTTCATGATTTACATGCTGATTTTTACCTGATTAATTATAGTTTGTGATGATTTAGGTTATTATTTCTTTTACTTAGGTAGCTAAGTGTAAAATTAACAAAGTTTATGGACCCTTAGAGAAATTTAGTATTTTTAGGACAAGATGGTTATCTTTAGCATGAAATCATCCATTTAGATTATTTTAAATATTTTTAGCATCCCATTGGTCCTCCAGTGAGGTGCTAAAAATTTAAAAACCTTTCGTATTCTTTTGGTTGTTCGTTAGGGTACGAAATATAATTTTTAAAAATTTAGGGACCCATTAGCAATTTTCATACTTTAGGTCATTTTGGTAATCTAAATTGCCCATTTAGAGTAAAAATCATCATTACTTGTCATTTCAAGTCCATTAAGGATACCGGGATACTTTCATATCAAAGGTATACCCCAGGAGCATTTTCGTAATTTTTTTCACCAGCATAGTTTTATGCCAATGGTGAAAGTTTAAAGTTCCTTTAGCCTTTTAAGGTTATTTTTTAGTCTATTAGGGGTACCAGGATACTTTCATATCGAAGGTATACCTCAGAGGCATTTTCATAATTTTTCTCACTAGGATGCTTTTATGCCAATGGTGAAAGTTTAAGTTTCCTTTAGCCTTTTAAGGTTATTTTTTAGTCCATTAGGGGTACCAGGATACCTTCATGTTGAAGGTATACCTCAGGGGCATTTTCATAATTTTTCTCATCAGGATGCTTTTATGCCAAAGGTGAAAGTTTAAGGTTCCATTAGCCTTTTAAGGTTATTTTTTTAGTCCATTAGGGGTAATGGGATACTTTCATGTTGAAAGTATACTATAGGGGCATTTTCATAATTTTTCTCACTAGGAGGCTTTTTATGCCAAAGGTGAAAGTTTAAGGTTCCTTCAACCTTTTAAGGTCATTTTTGAGTCCATTAGGGATACCAGAATACTTTCATGTCAAAAGTATACCTCAAGGGTAGTTTTGTAATTTTCTTTATCGGATGCCTTTATGTCAATGGTAAGCCTTAGAATATTTTAATTTTCCTTGGAACCCAATCCTAAGTAGTTACTGGGTCCCTTAGTGTCGATGGTAAGCCTTAGGAATATTTTAATTTTCCTTAGAACCTGATCCTAAGTAGTTACCGAGTGCCTTAGTGTCGATGGTAAGCCTTAGAAATATTTTAATTTTCCTTGAAACCCGATCCTAAGTAGTTACTGGGTGCCTTAGTGTCAATGGAATATTTTAATTTTCCTTAGAAGCAAATCCTAAGTAGTTATCGGGTGCCTTAGTGTTGACGATAAGCCTTAAGGATATTGTAATTGTTCTTAAAACCTAGTCTTAGGTAACCATCAGGTGTTTCTATGCCGAAGGTATACTTTAAGGATATATTCGTTTTTCTTTTATCTTTTAGTCCTTGGATTCGAATTAGTATTTCAGTGTTCAGACTGAATCATATGTCCTTTATTTTTTTTCAAATAAAATTCGTATGTCTTGGAAAAATAAAGGCAATGTATCAGAGTTAGAGTGGTGTGTTAAATTCCTCTCACCTGTATGTGATAGAGGTTTTACGGATCATTCTAATGACGAGTTACCCTTTTCAAAATAGGAATCGAAAATTTTATAGAAATAAAAAACCTTTCACATTCTACCAGGTACTCCACTAGGACGTGAAAAACATTTTTTAAAACCTTTTATGTCCCTTTGGTTCTCCGTTGGGGCATAAAAAGGAATAATGAAAATTTTCGTGTCCCATTGGTTTTCTGATGAGGCTGCGTAAGATGTTTTGATTTTTTTTAAATGCAAAACCTTGATGTTTTGTCATGGAATAATAAAATCTTATTTGAACAATATAGAAATTATAATTAAATGCCGCATATTGAAGCCGAATAAAAATTAAAATTCAAGTTAACATGTAATTAATAAGGTACCAGATTTCAGGTATCATGAGAGGGTCGATCCTTACTTGTGATTGTAACTGACTCCCAAACCCTTTTATATGATCTTTAGTATGATCGTGGCCCTTGGAGTTTGTATTCTAGGGTTTCATAACGCTCGAAATACAAACTCTGGAAGGTGACAAATCTCACCTAACCTAAATAGATAGGTGGCAACTCCAAATAAATAGTCATTTCATAATCGAGTGAGCGATTCATCTCGACCACCCAGTCCCTAAAAATAAAAAGATGTCAATAATGATATGACCTATACAAATAAAAGAATATAAAATAATAATAAATTTAATAAATATTGGAGTGAAGGCCATTTAAGTCCGGCATGGTTAGGATTCGTATTTGTACCATGTTGCAACAGCTTGGTGACTCTACTGGGGACATCTAGGGAGTTAGGCCTAAAATTAATTATGTGTTAACTAAATTTCAATTAATTCGGTTTTAATTGGTATCTAATTTTAAATTCTCTTTTTTTAAAAAAAAAATTCCTTTTCATTATATCAATATTTATTTTGCACTAATCTTTTTGTGTTTGCTTTTGTTTTTTTTTGGGGGGGGATTAGGATAGTAAGTTTTATTTTTAATGTTCTGTCATAAAAAGGTAAATTTGTCCCTTCACACACACTATGCACATTATGCATTAGTTTTTCCTCCATCAGATATGGAGGGGGCACAGGTACGCAATATTTTAAAAAGGGGTGAAGTAACTCTGCCTTCTGAGGTGTTAGCCTCTATTTAGGCCAGCGAAAAGCCTATCGGGTGTAGATTCCTATGCCTGCTCGAGCTGTTAGCCTCTTTATAGACATGGAAGAGATGCCCACTCAAATCAAACCTATTTTGACATGGATCTGTTATGGATAAGGATAAGGTACCTTGCTAGTCCTTTTTGGGCTTGAGGAATTCGAGAACCTAATTAGAGGTTTAACATAAACCACATATAGTGAACCATATTAACCTCCTAGTCAAAGCCATGCTCGATTTTAGATGTCAACAAAAATCGGGACACATGAAGGGACAAAGTTATTTTTTCCTTTTTTATTTTTACTCTTAATATCTTGTTTCAATGATTTGCCATTTATGTTTACCTTGCTTGAATATTTATGATTTTCATTATTTTGAAGTTTTGCTTGAATTTAATATTTGCTAAAGATACTAACTCGTTTTTTCTTTTTGGTTCATATTTTATCTCTCATATGCATATAGGAATGCTTGCTTTAAAAAGAATTCCAACTTAGATCAATTTTTATTTAATTTTATGGCGAAACCGATACATGCAGTGATTATTTCCAAGGAATTTAAAGATGTCCATTCTGAGTCCAAATTCAATTGAAAAAGGGATGGGGATTGTGTAGTGAAAGGTTTTGTGTCAGAGTTACTGAAGATCACACATTTAGACCTTTGCCAAAATAATTTGAGAGAGTTAGCTGAAATATAGGATCAATGAAGGAGTGCAAAGCAAACTCGGTTTACAGAAAAGTATGGACATATTGCCCTCTTGCTTAAAATACATATGGATGTACAGTTAGTCAAGGCTGTGATTGAGTTTTGGGATCTATCATTTTGATGTTTTTCATTCAATCAACATGATTTGACTTTGACTGTGGAAGAGATATCGGATCTTCTTGGGCTTGGGCCATTGGAGATGAGACACATCTATTATGAAGAGTGTAATCCGACTAGCTTCCGTAAAAGATTGAGTCAAGTTTTGGATCGTGACTTCAAAGCCGACCACCATTACATAGAGCAGAAAGGGAATACCAATGTCATTCATGGCACATCTATGAAAATATATCCAAGAGCAATCCAACACTGAGAAGGCTCTAGATGCATTTGCTCTTGCTATATATAGGATGGTTTTCTTCCCAAAAGCGTTGGGACATGTTGAAGCGACGGTAGTGGATTTATTCGATCGATTGAAAAAAAACATGCACCCGGCTCCAGTAATTTTAGCTGAAATATTATAACACTCAATGCATGCTGAAAAGATCGCCAAATGAGATTTTTTGGAAGTGCTTTGTTATTGTACATCTGGGCATGAAGTCATTTCAGGGGTGAAAAGGTAGATAAAGTTAAACCCTACTTTCCACACTTTGTTCCTCTTCAGGAATTCATCAAAAAAGAATGGTCCATGTCTGGAACTAAAAAACAGTGGGTGGAGACGATAAAAAACTTAGCTTCTTCTGATATAACATGGAGGGCACCATGGTTCTCACAAAAATGCTTTGTGTATCGATGTGGTAGTTTGCTATATGTGCCATTACTCGAAATATAGGGCACGTGGGTTATGCACCATTATTGGTTCAAAGGCAATATGGTTCGCAACAATTCATCCTTATGACTTCAAATATTGCTAGTGTTGACTTGGAATATCAGGTTGTGGATTATAAGAAGTCATTTTAGATGGCTGCTTTACAATAGAGAGAAAAATATGGGTCAAGATTAAGTGCATACACAGATAAGACTAATCCAGGATATGATTCTTGGAGGAGAGTTCGAGGTTATGACATAATTATTCCTGGGTTAGATAAAACCTATTCAGCCATAACCTATCATGCCATCCGAGATCGATTTGATTAAGGAGAAAGCTGCCAGAGAGCAAAAAAGAATAAGTGATGAGAATCATCAGCTCCAAGAATAAGTTACCTACTTATGAATGAAAATGA
This sequence comes from Adansonia gregorii, assembly GCA_038382025.1. Lineage (NCBI taxonomy): Eukaryota > Viridiplantae > Streptophyta > Magnoliopsida > Malvales > Malvaceae > Adansonia > Adansonia gregorii. The sequence goes on along the minus strand of JBBYHO010000003.1, from coordinate 13,256,758 downwards.
AAACAAAACCAAAAGAAGTTGAAAAAATGGAAGAAAAGTAACCCTTAATGAAGAATGATTAGGTCAAAGAAAAGAAAAAAATAAAACTTGCCGGGATATCCAGGAGTTCCAACAACATTGCTAAGGGGATGAAAAAAAAATGTGCAAACTTTGTGAAGAGTTAAGAGCATGGAAGGCTAAAGCTTTAGAAAGAGAGCTAGGTAAAATATTTTTGAAAAAGGAAGAAGAGAGCATGCTAGTACACGTCTCCAGTTACGAAGGTCTATGGAAAAGAATAAACGACTCTGAGTTGCCTTGGATTGAGAGCATGGAAGGGTATCTCAAGTGCTTAAGGAAAGATAAGGCTTCACTATGACTATTGTAGAGATGGGATTAGATTTACAAAGCAGGGGAAATGATATTTGTGCCTTAGCGCAAGCTTACCGTGATCTAGATGCATATTGGGATAATAGGCTATGGTGGGCTAAAGATGATGGCAAATGATGGGCAGCTAATTCTTTTGACAGACAAATGTACATAGATCATCTTGCAGAGCAGTTCCACTTAGCCATCATCCAACCAAGGAAAATGGTGGAGAGGAGTAGAGATTTACAGATGTAAATTAATCCTATAGGATGATATGGAGACGTTGTAGTTTAAATTTTGGATGAAACTCAGAAACAATATGATCAAATTAAGAATTTCCTTGGATGTAATCCCTACATGATCAACGATGTGAACATGTAATTTGTCACAAAGTTAGTGAAAATTTTTGAGTTTGGAATCTTTAGTTGAAGCAAGCAAGTGTTCCTACAAATGCATTCATATACTCATACCATACATACAAATGCCTATACATATACATACATACATGATTATTAGTTTTATTAGTTCATAAATGAAAATTACTTAACTTAAAAAATATGGAATTGTTAATCAACATTCCAAACTCAAAAAGACCAACTCAACCACTACCTACTCATCAATACCATACCAGACTTAAAGCAAGAAGAATAGTTGAAGATCACTTGGCAAGATTAGAGAGATTAAAGAAAATCATCAAGAAGCTCAAGAGGCCATGCTTAAAAGGCAAGAAGAGCTACAAGCTCATATCACGAGGATGATGGAGTTGTTATTGGCAAGGGAGCCAGTTTATCAACAGCTAGAGATAAATATTGATACCCCTATCGGGGGATCCGGGGGGGTACTAGTTGAGAAACAAACAGCTAATACTCAGAATGCAGAACCAACCAATATCCAAAATTTGCAACAAAATGTCCTAGCTACCAACCCACCTGTCATCATTATTAATCCTGATGCCCTTTCACAAAGGGTAGGTGCAAGAACTGCAGTCACCCAAGAAGAATCAGCATGCCTTGGCATCAATGAAGAGGAAAAGCATAAATAGAAGGGTAAAGAGCAAGCTGAAGCAAAGATAGAAAAAGGGAAACTATAGCTTCTTAAGAAGAGGCTAAAGGCCATTAAAGGGGTTGAATTATATAGTAGTATAGATGTTGAGGACCTCAGTCTAGTACTAGACTTAGTCCTCCCACCGAAATTTAAAATGCCCAAGTTTGAAAAGTACAAAGGCACTACTTCCCCTTAAGCACACATTAAAATATTCATCAACAAAATGGCTGGTATGCCCAAAACAACAAGCTTTTGATTCATTATTTTCAAGAAAGTTTGTTTGGATCTGTACTGAGATGGTAAAATGATCTGAACTGCACTCAAATTCAATGCTAGGCAGATTTAGCTAATGCATTTTTTTAACAATATAAATATATGGCTAAATGGGTGCCTGATAGACAAACTCTTCAGAATATGGAGAAAAAGTCTACTGAATCTTTTAAGAAATATGCACAAAGATGAAGAGACATGGTTTCTCAGTTTTAGCCTCTCCTGACTGAGAAAGAAACTATGATGCTATTCGTGAGCACTTTGCGTCCCCTCTATTATGACAAATTGGTAGGGAATGCAACTAAGAATTTTACTGAGCTTATTATTTTGGGAGAGATGATTAAAACAACTATTAAGGCTGGTAAAATCATGACTAGAGAGTCTTTTAATGGAAAAAACCAAGGATAGGAAAGAAGAAAGAAAAACCTCTATTTGTTAACTACACTAGTCAATTGTACCGTCAATGACCTTGTTCATATTACCAAAACCAAAGATAGCAAACCCAAAATTTCTACCCTCTTAACATACCTAGAGCTCCTCGTTTAACATCACCTTAGACCATCGCTTTGAACCCTAATTCCGAAAACCAACCAAGACCCAATGTTAATCCACTAACCCAAAGAGCCAACCAACCTAGATCTCATTATGAACCCTTTTCTTGCTTTTATAAAAAAATGCTTGATAGGCTTTTTGAGGCACGATTAGTGGCTTTAATCTTGTCCAAACCATATAAAGGAAATTAACCTAAATGGTATAACCCAATACACTGTGAGTATCATGCAGTAGCAAGTCACTTGATCGAAAACTGTACGTTCTTCATGCAAAAGGTTCAAAGCCTTTTTGAGAAGGGTGCCTTCCGAATTGATAATGGCTCAGCATTTAATGTAGCAGCAAATCCCTTACCAAATCATACCAAACCCAGGATTAATACTCTGAAAAAGATCGAAGAAAGTCAAAAGTCTAAGAAGTTAAGACTTATATGGAAAAAGTATGGACAGTCTTGACTGAAGGATGGATATTTAGTCAAGATCATGGAAGTAGCAAAGATCAATCTGATCCTAGTACTTACTTCTGCAAATTTCACAAAATGTCAGGGCACACTTTGTAAAATTGCATACAATTTTTAGGCATAATCCAAAGAATGATGGACAATGGTGAAATTAGGTTCTTTGAAGAAGTTGGAATAGATGAAGAAAAATTAATTAACATGGCTGGTGCAAGATCGTCGCAGTTACCCTATAATGTTAGTTGCCCTCTTATCATTCATCGCAATCAACCGAAGACCACACCGCCTAAGATTGAAGTTACTCCTAAACTCATTATCAGAGCACCAACTCCATTCTTATATCAAAATAACAAACAAGTACCATGGAAGTATGATGGTGGAATAACAACTCCAGAGGTTGTTTCAAGCCAACAAGCAACTATCGACATAACTAGGGTAAGCCATGTGGCAAGGAGTAGTCGTATTTACGGCCCAGAAACTAGTGAAACCAGTGCAAAAAACAAGTCAAGAGGGTAAGTATCTGGAAAAATAATAACTACCGATGATAACCTAGTATAACTATGGGAATCAATCAAGGAAAAAGAGGCTGCTGAATTTTTTAAGTTCATTAAACACAGTGGGTATAGTATAGTAGAATAGTTAAAGCGACAACTGGCAAAGATTTTTATGTTAACCTTTCTGTTTAGCTTAGAAGCGCATCAGAATACTTTGTTGAAAGTGTTCAACCAAGCTTACATTCCTCAAGACATTTCCATAAATAAGATGGATCACCTAGTAAATAACATTGTTGCTAGCAATTTCATTTCATTTAGTAATGATGAGATCCCATCGAGGGGTAGCACTTCAACAAAAACTCTCCACATCATAATTCACTATAAAGGGACCATTCTACCCAAAGTCCTCATTGGCAATGGATCAGCTTTGAATGTAATGCCATTAATCACGTTGTCTTGCTTACCAGTTGATGTCAGTCAGATCAAGCACAACCATGCAATTATTAAGGCATTTGACGGGACCAAGAGAGAAATCAAGGTAACTATCTTGATCACTTTAGATATTGGCCCTTGCCCATTTGAGATCGAATTTCATGTAATGGATATTATCCGAGCATACAATTATTTGTTGGGATGACCATGGATTCATGCTGCTAGGGTTATCCCATCATCTTTGCACCAAAAAGTTAAATTCATAGTTGGTGAAAAATTGATTAGCCTATCAGGGAAGAGGACATTGTGGCCATGACTTCTACTGAAGCCCCTTAAGTTAAAGTAAATACTGAAATTGAGGAGTGTTCATTTAGATCCTTTGAAATCATCAATGCAACTTTTGTTGCGAAAGGGTCTATAATCCTGATACCTAGACTTTCAAACTGCACTCGCATAGGTCTCAGGCTTATAGTCAGGAAACGAGCTCGAGCTGGAAGTGGACTTGGGAGACTTTGCAAGGAATCAGCAAGGCCATTAATGTCAATGCTAAGAAAGACAAATATGGATTAGGCTTCAAGCTAGAAAGAGTTCAGAAGAATAAGTTCGATAAAAGAATGAGAGAAAAGCAGCCATCCTGGGTGTTGGCCAACAGTTAGGCCAAAAATCAACTCTCTACTCTTCGTTGAAGGAAATTTTTTGCTATAGAGGGATTAGTCCAGAAAATGAAGATAAAACAACTAGGAACGTTGTTCTGGTGATCAATAAAGCCTTCGAAGAGCATCATGTGACTACCATTAAAAGATATTATGAAGAGTTCATTGAGAATCATGGGATTTACCCATGCCCCCTAGATATGTTTTAAGGAATTGGACATGTGTTGAGAGAAGCATAGTGTCTAGGTCAATCCCAAAGTAATAACTAAGAAATGAACTCTGTTGTTTATAGATCTTTTGTTAAGAAATAAAAATGTTAATTTATCATCAGTAAGAATGAAAAACACATAATCTTTCCTTATATAATCTTTCTTGGCTCTTTTCCTATCTTACATCTGTTTCTTTTATGATTTCTTATTTCATCATCCTTTTTCCATTTCTTTGCATTCATACCTCATTCATTTCCCATAATTTTTACCCATTTCTTCCCTGCTTTTGTTTTTGCAGAGAAATAGATAAATCTGATCAGGATTTAGAGGTTAATTTTAAACAGACTATTTCCTCAAATGAGGTCGATCTTGAAGATGATATTGATAATCATATCTTGCCTCCTGATGTGTTAAAAATAATTGAATAAGAAAATAAGTGCATAACACCTAATGAAGAGCCCACTGAGATTATTAATTTGGGGAATGATGAAAATTATAAGAAATAGATCAGAATAGGAACTGCCATAAAGGCTTCTACTTGAGAATATCTGATAAGCTTGCTACATGAATTTTGAGACATCTTTGCATGATCTTATCAAGACATTCTAGGATTAGATGCAAAAATTATGGTTCATAAAATGCCCTTGAAGTTGGAATACAAACAGGTTCAATAAAAGCTAAAGAGAACGAAACTGGAGATGCTATTGAAGATAAAAGAAGAGGTTAAAAAGTAGTTTGAATATGGACTTCTAAAGGTGGCAAAATATCTGAAGTGGGTTGCAAATATTGTCTTGGTTCCCAAGAAAAATGGAGGAGTTAGAATGTGTGCAGATTACTTAGACCTCAATTGAGCAAGCCCAAAAGACAACTTCCCCTTTCCCTCATATAGACACCCTGATTGATAATACTGCAAAGAACTATTTATTTTCCTTCATGGATGGATTTTTAAGGTATAACCAAATTAAAATGGCTCTGGAGGATATGGAGAAGACCACGTTTGTCATAATTTAGGGAACATTTTGTTACAAAGTAATGCCATTTAGGTTGATGAATGTGAGAGCAACTTACCAAAGGGTAATGGTTACCTTATTCCATGACATGATGCATAAAAAAATTGAACTGTACGTTGATGACATGATTGCTAAGTTCCCTCAAGAAGAAAGTCATGTAGTAGACCTACGAAAGTTGTTTGAAAGGTTGAAAAAATATCGATTAAAGCTAAACCCGATAAAATGTACATTTTGAGCTAGGTCTAAAAAATTATTGGGTTTTATCTTAAGCAAAAGAGGAATTGAGGTTAATCTAAATAAGATCAAACTATAGAGGAGTTGCTATCCCCATGCACACCAAAAAAAGTGAAAAGTTTCTTAGGGAGATTGAATTACATCGCTAGATTCATATCTGAACTCACGGATAAGTGTGATCTAATTTTTTAGCTTTTGCGAAAACAAAATCTTGGTTAATGGGATAGTGAGTGCCAAAATGCTCTCGAAAAAGTTAAGCAATATCTCTTTAATCCTCCGATATTGGTATCGACTGTTCTGGGATGACCTTTAATCCTGTATTTGTCAGCGTTCGAAAGATCCATGGGCTGTGTGTTGGGGCAGCATGATGAGACTAAAAAGAAAGAGTAGGCAATCTATTACCTCAGTCAGAAATTTTTGGATTATGAGCTAAATTATTCCCATATAGAGAAGATATTTGCGCTCTAGTTTGGATAACGAAAAGACTCTAATAGTACATGTTGTATCATGTTACATGGTTGATCACCAAAATGGACCTAATCAAATATCTGTTTAAAGCACCAGCTTTATCAGGAAGGATAGCTAGGTGGCAAGTTCTACTATCCGAATATGATATCATTTATGTAAGCCAAAAGGCGATCAAAGGAAATGCCATTGCTGAATTCCTAGCAAGCCCAGTGCTTGATGATTATCAACCATCGGATTTTAAATTCCCTAACGAGGACTTGATGAATACTATGATCGAAGAAGAAGAAGAGTCACCAAAAGGATCTAAATGGAAAATGTATTTTGATGGAGCATCAAATGCATTGAGGCATGGAATTGGCATAATTTTAATATCTCTAAAAGGGGATTATTACCCTTTTACAGCTTGGATAATTTTTTATTGCACCAATAATATGGAAAAATATGAAGCATGTATTATGGGGCTATGAGCAGCATTAGAAAAGAAGGCTCGGGTATTGAAAGTCTACAGAGATTCATCTTTGGTAATTTACCAACTACCTAAAGAATGGGAAATGCGAGACCCAAGATTGCAGCAATATAAAAAATTAATTCTAGAATTACTCGAAGAATTTGAAGAAGTAGACTTCATTCATATGTTCTGTGAAGATAATCAAATGGCAGATGTTGTAGCCACCTTGGCTTCAATGTTCAAAGTAAACAAGGGGCAGAAGGTGACACCCATTGAGATGAGTATTTATGAATTCCCTACGTACTGCTACAATATTGAGATTGAGGCGGATGGCCTTCCATGGTATCATGATATCAGAAATTATTTGAAGGATCAAGTATATCCTCCAAATACCTCAAAAACTGATAAGAGAACCTTAAGAAGGCTGGCATTGAATTTTGTCTTGGACGAAGAGATTTTGTATAAGAAAAGTTTTGACCAAATATTGTCAATGTATGTTAATGCTTTAAAAGCAAAGAAAATAATAGAAGAAGTACATGAAGGGGTTTGTAGGATTCATGCCAATGGACATAAGATGGCAAAACAAATCATGAGATTGGGCTACTTTTGGATGATTATGGAGAGTGACTGTATCAAGTATGCCCAAAAATGCCATAAGTGTCAAATCTATGCTGACAAGATTCATGTCCCACCTTCACCGTTCCATGTCATGACTGCGCCATGGCCTTTTTCTATATGGGGTATGATGTCATCGAATTCATTACTCTTACAGTATCGAATCGACATTGTTTCATCTTTATGGCCATTAATTATTTCACTAAATGAGTGGAAGCCACTTCTTTTGCAAACATCACAAGATTGGTGGTGATTAAATTTTTAAAGGCCAACATTATTTGTAGATTCAGGGTCCCTAAAAGAATTATAACGGATAATGCCTCTAACTTGAATAATACATTGATGATGGAGGTTTGCACCTAGCTCAAAATCTCTCATCATAATTCATCACATATCGTCTGAAGATGAATAGGGCCGTAGAAACTGCCAACAAAAATATTAAGAAGATTATAAGAAAAATGGTAAAGACTTATAAAGATTGGATTAAAAAGCTTCCGTTTGCTCTCCTTGCTTATCGAACCTCAGTACAGACCTCGATTGGGGTAAACCTTACTCATTGGTGTATGGCATGGAGGTAGTACTACCAATTAAAGTCGAGATCCTATCACTTTGAATATTAATGGAGACCAAATTCGAAAAAGCTGAATGGGTATGAGATCGCTACGAACAATTAAACTTTATTAAAGAAAAGAGGTTGAAAGTGATCCAACATGGGCAAATGTACCAAAAAAGGATGATGAAAGCCTATGATAAGAAGATTTGTCCAAGACAGTTTCATGAAGGAGAACTGGTGCTAAAAAAAATCCTCCCGATAGAAAAAGATCCACGAGGCAAATGGGCACCTAATTGGGAAGGGCCCTATGTGGTTCACAAGGCATTCTTAGAAAGCGCATTAATCCTTGCCGAAATGGATTAGAGATATCTTGCCAAACCCCATCAATGCATACAGTGTAAAGAAATATTATGCTTAAAAGAACAAAAAAAATAAAACCAAAAACAAAAACAGAAACAAAAACAAGAAAAACAAAAAAATAAAAAACAAAACAACAAAAGGAAAAAACAAAAATCAGATGAAAACCTAAACAGGGCATTCAATTAAAGGCAATATAAGGAGAGGCTTTGAGTTAAAAACCCGAAAGGGTGGCTCAAGCAAAAAAAGGAAATGATCAAATCGTAGGCATAATATTATTAAACGCATCTCTAAAAAGATGGATCTACACAAAAATAGATATTTCATTCAGAAAAAATCTTCAAAGATCTGAATTCAGTTGTCCAGACCTTTTTTTTGACACTTACCATTATCTTTGTGAGTCTCTTCTTAAGCATTTTACCTTTATTTTTGGAAAAAAGCCAATATTCTACTTTTTCTCTTTGAAATACAACATCTGTTAGGCTATCTTTTCGATCGTGCTAATGTTTTTACTAAATGATAATTAACAACTTAAAGAAATAAAGATGGATTAAAATAGAAAAGATACTAATTTCTTTGAGTTACTTTGGAAATAGGTTAAAACATTATGAAAATCTTGGTTCACGTCTTAATTCCTTCGAACATTTTAGGAAGCATTAAGGGTGGATAACTAACGATCTTAGATAGAATTCTGACGATGGGGGAAGCTCAACCTTTTAAAAAATATTCATCATTTTGTTCTGGTTGGCAAGGGAGTTAAAAAAACTGGTAGGTCCTTGTTACATTCTGAAAATCATAGATGGATTAGGGCAGGGACACCCCATATATTTTCAATCATATCCTTTTTCCTCAACCACTGGATGGTATTAATGCATCACATAACCATAAATGGCATTGCCCACACATTCTTAATCATACTATTCTCTTTCAGTTACTAGATAACACTGGTGTATCATAATTTAAAACCCTCAGAGGGCAAGAATAGTTATTTTTTGTAAAGACAACATCGGATTCAAGATTGGCCCCTTATTGCTAGAAAGATTTTTCATGCTTTTAGAAGATGTTTTTAGGCTTTTAAAGCAGGTTGAATTCACAATTTAAAAAGAAAATGAATGAAAACTAGAAAAATAAGAAACAAATCCAATCATGTAAATCCATCCACATTCATCATGCATTCACATTCATAATTGTGTAATTCACAGGTTTAAAACAAAGAAGCAAGAAGAAACTATCAGAATGGATACTGCTTCAAAATCAAAAGTCAAGTCAATTTTTCCTTAAAGATCTCAAATATTAGATTACTTCAACCTTATCAAGGTTTATCTCTAATAGATCACACTCGATCAAATTCTAGAACTCGGTCAAGTCTTGCTACTTTTTACTTGGTTAAACTTTAGACCTTAAGGGTAAACTTTCTTTTAACTTTTGTTTGGCGTGATGGTTTAGCCCTGTTCAAACTTTTTTCACTTTTGTTTGACGTGATGGTTTAGCCCTGGTCAAACTTTTTTTCAATTTTGTTTGATGTGATGGTGTAGCCTTAGTCAAACTTTCTTTCATTATCATTTGATGTGATAGTTTAGCCCTGGTCAAACCTATTTTCACCTCCGTTTGATGTGATAGTTTAGCCCTGGTCAAATTTCTTTTTACGTTTATTTTACGTGATGGTTTAACCTTAGTCAAACTTTTTTTCATTTTTGTTTAACGTGATGGTTTAGCTCTGGTCAAACTCTATTTTCACCTCCGTTTGACGTGATAGTTTAGCCCTAGTCAAACTTTCTTTCACTTTCATTTGATATGATGGTTTAGCCCTGGTCAAACTCCCTTTTGTATTTCATTTGACATGATGGGTTAACCTAATCAAACTTTTTTTCACTTTCGTTTGATGTAATCATTTAGTCCTGGTCAAACTTCTTTTCGCTTTTGTTTGACATAATGGTTTAACCCTGGTCAAACTCTATTTTTTTTATTTGACGTGATGATTTAGCCCTAGTCAAACTTCTTTTCACTGTCGTTTGACATGATGGTTTCGTCCTAGTCAAACTCCCTTTTGTATCTCGTTCAAAATAATGGTTTAGCCCTAGTCGAAATTCTTACGTTTAACCTTAGGTATTACCTTTGTATCTTTTGTCTACCCGTCAGCCTAGTCCCGAGTAACTCATTTCATTTGTTGACCTGACTGCTTGGTCTTAGTCATTTTGTCTTACTGATTGGTTTATGCATTTTCACCCCGACCAACCATGTTCAATATTAACTCCACCTTAGGTTGAAAGTTCCCCTTCTAATAAGTAAACTCTAATATATATGTTCATATCTTATTTTTCTTATACTTCCTGGCCCAGACGAAATTATGTCTATTTGGTCTTTGTCCTATTCTTGATTCTCAGTAACAGACAAAGAGGGGCAGCTATAGACACCTAAATTCGTCAGGGCTATCTATCACCGAAAGTCTCAAATATCCTAAAATGGAAATGTAGTGGCCACTCTGATGGAGGTTAACCTCCACCAGAGGGGTTACACATTTTTTGTAATTTTAATCAGTCATATGTAAATAACTAATACGCAAATGATGGAAAAATTTATTTTTTTGGGTAAAAAAGATGGATCTGTAAAGGAAAAATTTTTATTTTTGAATAAGTTCTTGACAAATTTTGGAAATTACCTTTGCCGATGATCTCACAGTCAATTTTTCTATTTTTGAGAAATTTCTAAGATTTTTTTTGAAAAACTCAGGAAATTGGTGGTCGGATATTTTTACTGAAACCGATGTGGTTCTATGCCAATTCTCACCCTCGAAATATTAAAAATATTTAAGGAAAAATATGTATTGGCACTTTCTACCATGAAGTGTCAACATTGTAAATTTTATAAATTAATTTTGAATTTTGTAGTCTTATGAGTATTGTGCTCGTGAATTTTACTTTTGGTTCTTGTTAATCTATTTTTAAAATTTTACAAGTTCATTCTCTTTACTTTAGAAATGTGATCTTGAATTTGTTTTACTTCATTGTCAATAAAATTTTGTAATTTTTCTCGATATTAGAATACAAGTTATTCTTTACTCATAAAATTTTTGGTGGAATCCTCTTGAGTTTCAAACATCAAAATTCATCCAATATTATTATTTGATTCACCTTAATTCAGTTTTCAAAAATTCATTCATTTTAATGAGTTTTGATTTTTTTCTAAACTTCCCTCGTTTCCAAAAAATCGAGTTTTCTATTCCATAAATGTTTTTGAGGGAATTTTCTTTGGTTTAAAATTTTTTGAATTCATCTAATATTGTCATTTAACTCCCATTAAATCAATTTTGAAAAAATCAATTTATTTTATTGTTTGTTTTAAAATTTTTTCTGTTATCGAAATACAGAGTTTTTACTTCATAAATTTTTTTTAGTATGATTTTTTGAAGCTTATAATTTTTAGATTCTTTAAATATTATTTTTAATCCAAATTAATCAGTTTGCAAAAATATCAATTTGTTTTATGAGTTTTGAGTTTTTTCATATTTATCAATTTTTTCCTGGTAAAGATTTTTCTCATAAAATTTTACGAGTTTGCTGTTTTTAAATTTTTTTGTGCATAAAAAAATTTATTTTTAGTATTAAATTGAAATAAATTGATCATTTGAAATTTTATTAGAAAATATAATTTTTAATTTTTACAATTTAATCTTTTAATTAATTTTTACGATATAATTTTATATATTATATACGAATGTCAATCAAAATATCTCTAGTAATCAATGATGTCATGAATGTGTCGCAATGTACCCCAGGGTTGATCCTCGCGGATCTAAGAGTGCGTACGACTTAAAATATTTTTCTGACTTGAAAATGTCTTCTTGACTAAGACTATTCTTTGGAGTTGCAATGAGAACGAGAAAGTACAGATTCTCGACTTATGACACAGTGAGGGGGACCATAAG
>JBBYHO010000003.1:13205825-13218567 GCA_038382025.1 Adansonia gregorii | reverse complement strand
AGTCCTTTTTGCAAGAGAAGGGTCCTAGAATGGGAGGACTGGAAGGTTGGCAGTCATAAAACAGAGTAATAATGGTATAACCATTAACTTGATCAAACAAATCATAATCTGGGATCAGATATTGATTTGGAAATGGAGGAGGATTACAAAAACCATCGTTGATGAGGTCCTCCCTGGTAATCCTTAGAATTGGACTATCCGGATGGATGTACAGCACCTTATATTTTACCTCACCAATTTCGATTGTAGTAGTGTAAGTCTGGTTGTCACACTGAAGCTGCAGATCAGGATGTCCACATTCATACACTCGATCACCTCCAGAGAAAGGATATCCAGCGGAGATATTCCCGCATTTGAACTCTTTATAACGGCAAATTTCGTACAAGTCAGCAGCGGCTAGTGAAACAAGAAAGCCAGGCATGATGAATAAGGAAAACACAAGAAAAGGAAGAGGTGATAATGAATTCATTTTCATTTTTGAATTTAATTTTCTGAGAAGAGATGAAGTAGAACAAGGCAAATGATGAAGTATAGATAGAAAGGAGATTGACTGCCTCAGCTCAGCTCAAATCAATTATAAAGGAAAGTAAAGGGAAGTGATGAAAAGAAAGACTTCAAAAATTTGAATGCAGAATTGACTCAAAAGACTGTTAGCTTTATTTTCCACAGCCGTGTATTTAATTTCAAAGGGTAAAGTAAAGCGTTATGATCAGCCGTGTCATGTGAGTCATATACACTATATACAGTTTTCAAATGTAAATGCAGATATTGCAACTCGGAAAGTCTCAGTCTACTGAGAAAAATCAAAAGAAAAGAAGGAAACAAAAGATGGGAGACAGTTCTACGCGCTTTAGGACTACAAGAACTTGCTCTGAAGTTTCTCAATATTGGAAAAATTTTGTGAATTACATTACATTAGCCACAAAACAGTCATATTTCGCATAGCCAACGACTGCAACCCTCCTCATACTTTTCATAGTTTTAAACCACGATAATTTTAGATTTAATTGCAGACACGATAGAAATCGTAAACATTACGTAATGTACCATAATTATTGTAAACCTAAATTTTTGTTTGGAATTCACATTCTTTAAAAAAACATTGAATTTATATATGTTGGTGACATATTCCATTATTCTAATATTTAGGATAATTTTGTATTAGTTTTGTTTGATTTATAAAAATGAAACTCTAATTTGTTGGATGACTTTAGATTTCTTTAGAACATAATTTATATGCATGGCAATAACAGACCAACATTATCAAACTAAATCATGCAAATAAAGTCATAGATATAAATAAAGATAGTATCCCAATAACTTCAAATGGAAAGTTTAATTAAATTTAATTTTGTTCAAACTTTCTTGCATCAAAGGATCAAATATAAAGATTATAGCCAAATAGTAATAAAATCAAGTTTAGGAATACCTGATTTCAAGTTGTCGATGAAAGGATAAACCATCGGACCAAAGACTTGGCAATTAAAACATTAATCAATTTACTTGAATGACTTTTGTATTCACACTTTCTATTTTCTAGAGGGCAACGTGTGAGTTACGTCGAAACTCATACAAACTTGTATGTAATTGTAGACTGCAAATGGGAAAGTCATCTAAGTCTATTGAAGAGAAAAAAAAAAAAAGTATGAAAAGTAGAAAGCATTTTACACGTTATCCTTTTGGAAGTACTTGCTGTCAGGTCTCCCCATTGGCTTGTTCTCTCAAATTGGAAATATATTAGTCGAATTCAAAGGTCTCGATCCCACTTGACAAGGCGTTATTAATCCTGTCAATGGTTCGGAATCTTTTATAAGCCTTAAGTTCAAGTTGTTACAAGGAATTGTTTTATTATTTAAAAATATTTTATTAATATTTATATATTTTATAATTAAATTTAAATAAAAATATGTTTAGTTAAAATTAGTTATTCAAGTTAAATCGAACTGATTCAAATTTACAAAAATTTTATCTATGAGTTGAATTAAATCTGGCTATTGTTTTGACTTGATTTGATCTGATCTGAATTAATATTTAATAATTAAAAAAATTTATTTAAATTTAATCATAAAATATGTAAAGATTAATATAAAAATATTTTTTAAAATTTTTTTTATTAATTATAAATAATAAATATAGGTAATGTGGATAGATTGGTCAAATTTAAACCTTGACAAAAGTATTTAAAATTTATTTTAAACTATAACTTAACTCATAAATATCTCTAACTTAAGAACTCGATACATGAATATATCTAACATAACGTGAAAAATAGCTAAACCAGACCAATAAACCTGGGACAGGGGGCAGTTGTTAAATCCCTCGAGCATTTTGCCTTTTCATTAAACCCGTCAAAGTCAACTTGAATTTATATAGATAATTCATTTGAGATAATTATTATTAAATTGTGTTGATAATTAAATTAATTTTTTATGTAATTTAATTTAGGTCAGATAAAATTTTATTCAAATTCGAAATTAAACTAGTTTTTAAATTTACTCCCAAAATTTTTCATAAAGTTGATTTACAATTATATTTTGGGCTTTAAATTATTAATTGAGGTTTAGAATTGTCATTAGGTCACAAAGTACTAATTGGGTTTCAAACTTTTTGGTTGGGCCTTGGATTAAATTGAATCGGCCTATTTCGTTTTTATGTTTTTTTTTATCTTTTATTTTTACAATAAAACATAAAAAATTCAGGGAAAAAAAACAAAAAATTCTAACACATTAAAAATTAAAAATTAAATATTCATAAAAAATCAAGAAATTCACAAAGAATAATAAAACTCGAAAAAAAAAAAGAATAGAAAAGTCCAGTTCTGAAAAAGGAAAGAAAATCAATGGACAATTAAAAAATAATAATAATAAAAGAAATGGAATCGGACCTATCAAATTCAAAGGACATTTTAGGATGACAAAAAAATTAAGAAAATTTTTAATATTTAAATATTTACATAGCGAGTTCAAATGTTTAACTTAGGAAGTTCGTATATTTGGTTTAAACGTTTGTATAAATTTCGAACATAACACATATTAAACAAGTCAATTGATCAGGTTAGATTGATTTTGGATTTGATCAATTCATGCTAGTTAGTTTGAGTTTTAAAATTGCCCTTATAAAACGAAAAAAATTTTGAAGATATATTCTTACGAAAATAATTATTTATGATGAAAAATCTATCTGAAGTAATTATTTCTTATAGAATATTCTTTGAAATACAAAAAAAAAAAAAAAACAAATTCACAGGGGAATTCAGTCGCAAATAATTATTTCCAATAAATTTTCTTCAAAAAATATTTTGAAATATTTTGAAGCAAGGGTAGCAAACTTGTGGCCCAAATTCCTTTCGATGAATTTTTTTAATAAAAAATGATAGAAATTCCATCATAAATATATCAAGCCAGATTAAATCTAGCTAAGACCTTCTTCTTCCTTCCTAGCAAATTCAGTCACTTTGTTGTTGCTGCATGAGGATCTGTTAGGCCACCATCTGATTCGCCAATGCTTGGAAATGGGTAAGATAATGACCTTAAAAGTGAACTTAAGAGTTTTAGGTCGGGTAAAGCTTCTAACAAGGTTTATATATGTAGAGGTAACATCAGCTTTTGAAAGATATGAGCTATTATAATTCCTTTATTCTTTCTTTGTTTTTCACTTCTAATCCCTTTTTGCTAAATTAAGCATGGGAAGGTTTCCTGAAGTCCAACTCCGAACTTCTTTCATCTCTAATGTTTTGCAAGTTTTTTCACAACATCTTCATTATTGTATCAACATAGACATTTTTTAATTGAAAGACATATAAAATTATAAATCCAATATAGAGGTTGATTTAGGCTTCATTTGATACTTTTGGTTTATATATTTTACTTTATTTTAATAAAAAGTGAAAAGTAAAAAAAAAAAAATACAAATAGCAAATTAAAAAGCAAAAGTGACAATTGAACGAAACCTTGCTGAATTCAAATAGTGCGTTTAACTTCAAAATCAATAAATAATGACTATAAATAATAAAAAATTAAAACATGGAAATCGAAAAATAAAACAAAAAAAAAACCTTCTATTGCATAAATTACCAAAGCAAATGGCTTGAAAAACACTTGCTATGATAAAAATATAAACATATATTAGATGCCTAGATCTACTCAAAGGTCGAACTAGATTATAACTCAAAAAAAATTTAAAACTCAAATTCATTTTTAAATTTGTCTTGATTTAATCTCTCGATCGAATTACTATTTAAAATATATTAAAATATTAAAAAATTATTTTACAATAATATTTTTATTTAAATTTAAATATAAAAATTATTGTTTTATTTTATGAATAGCGGTCTAGGCCAACCTAGATCACAAAATACCATATCTATGTCTAATCCAAATTGAGCCAAACAAATTACTTAACCTTGAGCAAGTGATAATGACCCAAATTGAATACCAAGAGAAATTACTTACCAAATATTTTGACCAACAGGATATTGAAACTAAAGTTTATTAATATATAGAATAGGACGATATTTAGTTACTCATAAACTTTAATTACCTAACATAACTGGGCTCTTGTTTTGTAAATTAATGGATTAAGATTTATCTCAAGAATCATTAACGAAAAATTTATTAATAAATAGCCAATTAGTTTCTCTAAGCCATTAGAAATTGAATTTTTTTTAATTACGTTCACAAAATTTCGACTGGATGATATTAGAACCAATTTGTCGATATTTATAATTTCATGGGATTTAGTTCTCGTTGACTTTAATTAACTTTAACTTATAATAAATTTATTATTAAAATGTAAAATGATAGTTTAAAATTTTAACAAATAAAAATGTATATTTTCATCGATTTACAAAGTGTTTTCACATCCTTTATATATATATATATATATATTAGATGAATACTTTGTTATTGTGATATTTTACATATTATTACAATATGATGCACCCCTAATTCAAAAAAAAAAAAAGAGCAACTACTTAAATAGTATCTTAAAAATTTTCATTTAAAACAATTAGATCTCCAAATTGGAGTTTTCCTCAAACAAAATTGTTTACGGAATTAGTAACAAGTAATCTAAGAAACAGAAAAAAAAAGAAGATTAATTTTGTGAACCTTTAAATAAAATTAATTAGTCTAACAATACACTTATATGATCTATTGTGTGGGAATATTGAGGAAGAAAAATGAGGAAATGAGTTGGAATATTGAGGAGGAAAACCCAATCATCTATTATTTTCTACAAGATTTTCATTTAAAATGAAAATTCAAAATGCAGAAAAAAAAATGATAACACAAAAAAAATATGAATATATCAAAATTTATATAAATATATAATACTTTAGATAAAATTATAACATATTAAAATAATACAAATATGATATGAAAATATAAATTCTAAAGCCTTAATCAAAACCAAAGATCAATGCCATTGTCATGAAGCTCTGCCCGTAAAACTTCCTGAATAAATTTGGCCCATCATTTGGTAGAATGAGATGAGGCTACATAGTTCTTCTGTTGACATCTTCCTCATTACGTTTTTTTGCTGCAACTTCTTTCCCTCCATTGATTTTGTCAAGCCCCAAACCGAGAGTTTTAAAGCGTAACATAACGCATCCCTATGAGATGAATCTTATAAGCATGTAAAGCGATCGATATCATACTAATTAAAATTTAAAATCCTAAAATTGTAGCTTACTAATTTCGAGTCTCTCAAATTTTGTTCAATACACCTTGATCAAAAAATGCCAAATATTTTTCTAACTAACAAATCAACAAAATCCAATCTTAATTTACTTACCTTTCAATGTATCTTAAAATTGATAACAGATGTTAAACTCGCAAACAAAATTCCTGATTAAAACTAAACTCCAAAAATGCATATATTGACGTCTGACTTAAAAAATCAACTTTCGTATAGAGCATTGTCAACCAATTGTGTGAAGAATAACCCGAATTAAGAAACTCTAAGGGGCATCTTTTATCTTGCCCATATGTTTCTATCAAAATCGATGATTACCGTTGGTCAATTGAGATAAGAAGAGGTGAGGCGCTGGATGCAGTAGGTCGAGAACTATTTCCCACTTTCTGGTCAATTGATTTATTGAAGTTGAAAGATCCAAAACCAAATTCAAAAAAGATGTCATTATTTTGGACATTTAGTTTTCAATTTTCGCTCATTTTTTGTTTAGAATGCATTACCTTTTTTTTCATATATTGGCAAGTAAAAATAATAAAATTGTGTTTTAAGTAAATTAGAAAATAAACAATATAAATATGGTTATTCAATAAATTCTTTGAAATATTTTCTTTAAATTAAGACAATTTTTTTTTTGGAAATTTATTAGCTTATGAATAATTTGAGAGCTCTACCAAAAGTGTTATTATTTCAATATGTGGATTAATTTCATCTAACCATGGAATGAAATATTAAATAAATGAAACCAAAAACTGTGAAATAAGATAAAACATGAGAAAATAATACATATATATATATATAAGTTAAATATTTGAATTATTATTTCAACATTACATTATTGTTTTATTTTTCTTTATATTAATGTAGTCATTAATCAACATACATTAGAAGATTTCAGTATAATATTGTAATGTTTGGATTGAAGAAAGAGCCATGTAGGAGAAAAAATTTTGTTTTAAAATAAAATGAATAAAATAATATGATTCCACCTTTCTATTGTTGTAGTTTTTTTTTTCCTGATATTCATCTTTCTTTCATTTCTTTCTTTCTTAGATCTTTTTTTTAAATACATTTAAAAAACTGTTCTCTAAAGTTTAGTAAATATAATAGTTTTACCATATAATTTATGCTCTTGAAAATTTTAAAAATTACTAAAATTTTGTAACAAAGTGTTAAAGAAGGAATTAGTTCAATGTAAATTTTACATACAACAAAATTGCAAATATATTATTGCTTAAACGCAAACTATTTCATTGTATGAACTTGTCCAATTTTATAATGTGAATAAGTGTTTTAAGAGTTTTTGACTTGTTGGAACTCCTTTATCATAACAATGTCAAAGATTTAGATTTAACATCACAAATATTCATTTTGTGAATCTTAAGCCATGACTTTTTTTTGTTAGAATTTCGGATCAAACTTGCTTTGTCAAACTAGTTAAAGCCTAAAACAATAATGATGTTCAGGGGGAAGTTTTAGGGGATTGTACAGGAGAAGATACAAAAGGTTTTGGTGGAATCACCAATGAATGAAGGCTCCCTTGCAACATTTCTAGCACCTTGGTCATTGATGGTCGCTCAGATGGGTCATGTTGAATGCACCAAAGGCTCACTACAATCAGCGTCCTTGTTATTTCTTCTTCTTCTTCTTCTGCTATTACTCCATTAAGATTCAATTTCATAGACTGATCAAGTTGCTTGTAAATCCATGAAGGAAAATATACTTCACTGGTTTTAGACACACCAACATCAATATTTTTTCTTCCTCCAACCATTTCAAGGACCATCATTCCATAGCTATAGACATCAGATTTATGAGAAACTCCGCCAAAACTTCGGCAATACACTTCTGGAGCAATATATCCAACTGTTCCTCTGGCATAGGCCATGGAAATGATACTTTCCTTTCTTTCACATAATTTAGACAAACCAAAATCAGAGATCTTCGGACAAAAGTTCTCATCTAGAAGGATATTGTGAGGTTTTATGTCAAAGTGCAAGATCCTTATCTTGCAACCTTGATGCAAATATTCTAGTCCTCTAGCGATACCGAGTGCAATGTTGTACAAGGTTTTCCACTCCAATTGACAACTTTGGTAATGTGATCCTTGATTATAAATGAACCTATCCAATGATCCATGGAGCATGAATTCATAAACCAAAGCTCTCTTTGACCTCTCTAAACAAAAACCAAGTAGAGCCACTATATTGACATGAGAAGTTCTACTAATGCTTGCTACTTCATTCATAAAATCCTCTCCATTTCCCTTAGATTCACTTAGGACTTTAACAGCTATAAGACAACCATCAGGCAATTTACCTTTATATACATTGCCATATCCTCCTTGACCTAATTTATCTTTAAAGTTATTTGTCATTTTTTTGATGTCTCTGTAAGAATATCGCCTTGGAATAAGAGAATCAAATTTTGTAATGAATGACTCAATCTTAGCATTTTCATTCATCTTTCCCTTGCTGAGAAAATTTGATAATGATTTTCTTTTAAACCTCATGGCAATGAACAATATTGCAGAAGCCAATATAATAGCAAGGGTAACACCGATTGTCAATCCTGTTCATGAAATTTTAATTAATTTTGGCTAAGCAATAAATAAAGATTAATATGGTCAATTAACTTCTATAAATGAATTCCATGAAAACAAAATCCAAAAAAATAAAATCAAGTACTTGTATTCTTTGACTATTTGCATATAAATTTATATATTGTCAATGAAACATAGCAGTTATTAATAAACGAAAAAATTATATTGTACTTTTTAAAAATTTATTTTTCTTATTAAGGTGGTGGAATCTTGGTTTTCGCTGATAAATATAGATTTATACACTAATATTGCATCAAATATCAACTCTAAAATTAAATAAAAAAATCTTAAAAGAAATAATAAAACTTTTGTTAGTTATAAAACAAAAAAAAATCGTAGTTAATTTAAAGGACGAAACTTTTGTTACTAATAAAAATTTACGAGTTATATAACAAGTTACACAAACAGTGTGTATATAAATATATATACATATATTTCTTTGAGAACCAATTAAATTGTAGTAAATGCCATCTTAGAATTTTTAGTGTAATTTTTAATTATAGTAAAAGTTAAGAAGGACTAAAGAAAAAGGATATGTCAATTTAAATAATAAAGTCATTAAACAATATTGTAGCAGTTTTGATCCAATAAATTATTTCATACCTATGATTAGATTCTGCTTCAGCTTTGAATTTGACCCTGTAAATACAATACACATCACAAATCAATAAAATTGGCTATCTTACAATTTTAATCAAATAATTCCAACAAACAATAATAATAATAATAATAATAATAAAATAATAAACGTTTATTGGAGTTAAAAGATTCAAATGAAATCATGATCATTCGAGTTGGAATTTATCGGCTATAAAATGAGAGGCTGAAGATGACGAATTGGTTTTGATCTTCATAATCAAATTAGTGGTCTTTGAGGAAGTGAAAGTTTAGCACCATTAAGCGCCGGCCAATGGAAATTTGGGTAGACTAGCTATACTATATTACAGGCGTGAGGAATCTAGTCTGATTTAATTGTGTTGTGCTGTATATTTTTGAGTTCTTGTGGGAAATCTATAACTCTTATAATATTCTAGCTTTCAGGACCTGGAACACAGAAGGTGTAAACCCGTTCGGGTTTCTTAAAATGTTAAAGAAAGCAGCAGAATGGCAAGACCATTCATTTTGTCTGCTGATGCAACTGTAATGGGAGAGAGAACAAGTGACAATGGAATTCGAAACTCGATACTAAATTTAGGGGAAATCAACTGATAAAAATAGTGGGATTATAATCTCAAGCTGCAAAGGCCAATTTGCAGCGAAAGCTATTAACTGTGAACGGCGGAATGAGCCAAGCCAAGAGGGTTAAGACTTCAGATATTCGCGGTACTAGGAAGTTTTGCCAGAACAAACGGCTGAGCAAAATTACAGTAGAAGAGCTATAAATGTACCTTCCGTTGGTGAACGTGTGGCTTCACTAGGTTGATTACGTAAAAAGCCAAAACAAAAAAAAAAAAACTATTCGTAGTCTGATTATATGAGCAAACTCCATCCGAATCTCCGCATCTTCTGCATTGATCATTACCTACATCCCACTGCAATTCGAAACCTCCCTTCAGAGCATCGTTCATCGTTTGTAGGTTCACCTCTAGATTCTGGGCTACGGTTTCATAGATTGGAACTATGACATTTCCACGGCATACCCCCGGGATCAAGGAGAGTATTTCTAGTAGCACACGAGACATCCATGGGTACTATTTATGGTACAGTTAAAGAATCGGTCGCAAGTAGGTGGAAGCCATAGAATAGGGCCAGGTTCCTAAGACTCGAGCCATAATCGATGTGATTGAAGTTGATCATGGTGTTTATTAGCTCTGCGGGACAATAATAATTCCAGTAATCCTCTCCAGCAACCTTAAGAATCTGTTGTTCAGGATTGACATCGAGGACTCGTAAGGTGTTTTCCCCCATCATAATTTTCACTACACGATTTTCGGTTCAGCTCAAATCCTTGTAGGCCGCTGTAACTTGAATGGCTCATTCACCATACAGGGTAACCGATGTTTGCTACGCTTCCACATCTTAAAATTGTCCTGCAGTCCGAGTATCGTGGATCATGGGCAGATGAAGTAGTCGGAACTCCGATCAAGGCAACAAGAAAGAAGAGGAGAGCTAAAAGAGAAGATAATGGACAAGAATTTGGATGCATCTTGTTGATGTTACAAAAAATGCAGGGTAGACTAGGTTTAGTGATGAGACCTTAACTCAAAGTGTCCAACAACAAAGAGTCTGAAAATTCAACGATGGTGAAGTATTTTGGAATCCTTAATAGTCAATGTTGAAATCTTTTAACTTTTGGATAATTTTTTTTTAAATTTAGGTTAAATTTAAACTATTATTTAATAAATTTTTTTATATAAATTTAATTATATTAATATAAAAATAAAAATTTAATATTTTTATAATTAATCTAAATAAAAAATTTTAAAACTTTCATCCCAGCCTATAAATGTATAGTTAATGGCAAGCTCATGGACAGTTTAATATTACTCTATAGGGTCAGGAAAAACTACATTCACCTAACATTCAAGCTTTTATGGAAGAAAAACAAAAAGTGTTTGGTCAGAAGAAAGAGGAACGAGATGTTAATCAGAATTGTTTCTTAGTTTCCGGCTATGGGTTCCTGAAAATGGCTGGGGATTTCCGAATGGCAACTGAAATTGTAGGACTTAAATAGCTAACACATCCTACTACAAGAGATTTTAACAGGAATAGCGAAGAACGAAGATGTACCTTACGACCTTCGGGGACAAACGTCGGAATAAGATCCATCCGAGCAGTAACATATGAATTCACCTGAGCTGAGGTCGTGCCCACACTGCCCACGAGAATTTAAACATGCGTCGCAGAGGCTCTCTTTTACGGACCAGTGCAGGTCAAAACCAAATCTAAGGGCTTCTTCCAGAGCATCTGAACTTCGGTTTTGCTCCAATGATTCAACTTCTGAATTCGAGACGGGAATTATGACACTGTTACCGCAGTATCCTATTGATCTGCTTATGATAGTGACAAAGTTGCCGAAGGATGTTTCCGAGATATCCCTTGTCAAATAATAACCTATGATATTTGTTGTGTTTATTGTGCAGTCAAATTGACTGGAAATTCCCTGAATTGATGTAAGATTTTCTTCCACAGCTGTAAGTGGCTGACAACCATAATGCAGCCTTAAATCCCGAGTATCCCTCGTGTATTCAAAAAGGCTGGTATCAAAAGTGGAGTTGATGAGATAAGTGGACCAAATATTGTCAGTATCTTCAATTCTAGCGACTCTAAGGATTCGGGAAGGACTGTTTATAGCAAGGACTTTGTAAGTTGCTGACATGATTGTGATCTCTGGTATATTTTCATTATAGTCGAGCTTGAAGCCAGGGTAGCCACAACTTTCAGGCCGATCCAATCCCCAGAAAGGGTAACCGATATTCTGAATGTTTCCACAACGGGATCGGGCACTGCAGCTCGGGATAGTATCGGCAAACACAGATTTTGGAGGAAGAATCAGGACCAGGCTTATGATCATGAAGAACCGAAAATTGGATGGCAACCAAGAGGGATGCATTTTCGGAGAGAGGAGTAGGAGGAGAATGATATAAAATGAGAATCTGAAGATGATTTGGTTTTGATCTTCATAATCAAATTAGAGGTTTTTGACAAAGTCAAACTTGAAATTTTTCAAAAGAAAGCTTCTATTAACCTTCAGTCGATGCAAATTAGGTAAGGTAGACTAGGAATAATATACTACTAATGTAAGTAACTTATAGTCTAATGTAATAGTGGTGTACCATATATTATCGAGTTGCTTGTGGGAAATCTATAATTCTATATATTCTAGCTCTCAGGACTCGGAACTCAGAAGGTATAAACCCAGTTCGAGTTTCTAAGAAAGCAGCAAAATGACAAGACCTTTCATTTTGCCAGCCTGCTGATGCAGTTGTAATGGGAAACAAGAACAAGTGACAAATGGATTTGAAGCCGAATTGGTACTAGATTTGATGAATATCAACTGATCAAATTAGTGAGAGCTAATGAATATGACTAAGAGCAAAAGCTGCAAAGGCCAATTTGCTGCAACTGGTAAGAACATTGAACAGACGGAATGAGCCAAGCCAAGAGGGTTAAGACTCAGAGATATTCACAATTTAGCTGAACCAGGAAGTTTTACAAGAACAAACAGCTGAGCAAAATTACAGTAGGAGAGCTATAAACATACCTTCTGTCGGTGAACATGTGGTTTCACTAGGTTGATCATGGCAAAAGCAAACAAAACTATTTTTAGTCTGATTATATCCACAAACCCCATCCGGATCTCTGCATCTCCTGAATTGATCATTATCTATTTCCCAGTGCAACTCAAAACCTTCCTTCCGAGCATCCTTCGCAGTTAGTGGATTCACCTCCAGATTCTGAGCTGGGGCTGGAACTCTGACAATTCCAAGGCATAGCCCTGGGGGAGTA
>JBBYHO010000003.1:13140017-13163289 GCA_038382025.1 Adansonia gregorii | reverse complement strand
ACACCTACACCAAAGTTAGTTATGGAAGTACCTAAACCATTCCCTTATAAGAGCAATAAAGCTGTCCCATGGAAATACGAGAATCAAGTAATGATGATCAAAGGACTAACTCCCTTAACTATTGTAATGGAACTATCAAACGTTAGTCACCTAACTCATAGTGGTAGGTGTTACGCTCCCTCAGCTTAAGAAAAGTAAAAGGTTGATGCATGTCCAAGCACTAGTACCACTCAGGCCCAAGCAAAGAATTTTGAGCCTAAGAAAGTTAAAGAAACAGTAAGTGAAAGAGAAGCATGGAGTTTCTTAAGTTCATTAAGCACAATAAATACTGCACTGTAGACTAGTTAAGTAAACAACCCATAAAGTTTTTTAAGCTATCTGTGCTTTTAAATTCAGAGGTTCACCGAGATGCATTACTAAAGGTGGTAAACGAAGCACATGTGCCCTCAGACATCCCCATGGACAAGTTGGATTGGCTAATGAACAATATCATGGCCGATAATTATATCTCTTTCATTAATGATGAGATCTCACTCGAAGGTAGGGACAGTTATAAAGCTCTACATATCACTACTCATTGCAAGAGACACATTTTGCCTAAAGTACATATAGATAATGGGTTAACCTTTAATGTTATGCCTATGACTACATTAAGCAAACTCCCTGTCGATCAGTCCAACATCAAGAGTAGCCATACCATAGTCTAGGCTTTTAATGGTACCTGTCATGGAGTAATTGGAAATATCACAATCTAGCTTCAAATAGGCCCATGTATATATAGAGTTGACTTCCAAGTTATAGATATTAATCCTTCTTAAAACTGCTTATTTAGAAGGCTATGGATACACTCCACCGGAGCTGTCCCATCGTCTTTCCATCAGAAGCTCAAATTTGTGATAGATGATAAAATAGTCACTATTAAAGCTGAAAAAGAAATGGTCACCACTGCTTTCGCTAAAGACATCTACATAAAGCCTAATGAAGATGCACCAGAGCCATCCTTCTAATCCTTCGAGTTTGTTAATACAACATTTATAGAAAAAATTACCAATAGTTAAACCCCATCTGTCAAAAAGTACCCACTTAGGTTTAAAAATAACAGTTGGCAAAGGTTCTCATGCTGAAAAAGGGCTTGGCAAAAATCCACAAGGGATGGCCCAAGCCCGATAGGTCACCATTTAAGCCAACAAAAGAGGCTTAGGATTCAAGGCCAATGCGCACTTAAAAAAGCAGTAAGAGAAGAAAATCTACAACCAGGAGATGGTATGATAATTGGATCAAAAAAAAATCAAAGCTAACAATGTTTTCATCTCTCTATGAGATAT
Source organism: Adansonia gregorii (assembly GCA_038382025.1). NCBI lineage: Eukaryota > Viridiplantae > Streptophyta > Magnoliopsida > Malvales > Malvaceae > Adansonia > Adansonia gregorii. The sequence goes on along the minus strand of JBBYHO010000003.1, from coordinate 13,161,964 downwards.
TTCATTCAGGAGGATGAATTAATCCAAGCCAACAAGAAGAGCAAAAGGCTAAAGATATCTTGTTCATCCTAAACAGAGCACTTAATAACCTCTATCTCCCAGATACCAAGCCATAAAATTCGTGTCCTTCCACTAAGACCTGACTTTGATGACAGGTTCATGATGAAAGCCTTTGCACTTTTCTTGTCCCTTTCATGTAATGTCAAGAAATAAAAACCTGCCTACCCTCGACCAAGGGCAAACAGGTACCTTATGTAAGGGGCATTTTTTATCAAACATTATCAAGGAAATGACTTTTGCATATATCATTCCATATTACGTATCACTTTTCAACCTTTTTGTCTCTATTACTCTTTTGCCTTCATTTTATCCAAATCCCTTAGTTGTGTGTGTGCCTTTTGCAATGTTTATTTCTTTGCCCTTTTAGGTGTCCTGATGACAGTGACATGGATGTGTCCGATGGGTCTTTGAAGATCAACATTAAACAGTCAATTTGCATTAGTGAAGTCAATCTTGAAGAAGATTTTAAAGAAAGCTCCTTACCCTTAGACCTTTTATGATTAGTTGAGCAAGAAGAGAAGTAGATCATGCCCTATAAAGACCCAACAAAAGTAATAAATCTAAGTACTCAAGAGGATCAAAAAGAGGTTAAAATTGAACCTCAATAAAGTTAACAACTAAGACCAAGCTAATAAACCTACTCCAAAAATATCAAGATGTATTCGCTTGGTTATATCAAGACATGCCAGGATTAGACACTGATATAGCGATCCATAAGCTTCCCATCAAGCTAGGATGCAAACCAATCTGGCAAAAGTTAAGGAGGATGAATCTAAAAATGCTCCTTAAAGTTAAAGAAAAAGTCAAGAAGTAGTTTGATGCAGGGTTTACTGGAGTAACCAAATATCCAGAATGGGTTACCATTATAGTCCCAACCTAAAGAAAGATGGCAAAGTATGAATGTGTGTTGATTATTGGGATTCGAATCAAGCTAATCCCAAGGATAACTTTTCACTACCCCATATCGATATTTTGGTAAACAACATGACCAAGAATTTTTTGTTCTCCTTCACGGATAGATTCTCAGGCTACAACCAAATCAAGATGGCACCTAGAGATATGGAAAAAACAATTTTTGTAACCATGTGAGGGACATTTTGCTATAATGTCATGCCCTTCAGACTAAAAAATGATGGGGCAACCTATCAACGGGCTCGGTAGCCCTATTCCATGACATGATGCAAAAAGAAATTGAGGTCTACATTGATAACATGATTACCAAGTCAATGAAAGAGGATGAGCTTGGCACAGACCTCCAAAAATTTTTTAAACGGCTACAAAAATTTCAACTCAAATTAAATCTTTCTAAATGTACCTTCGGAGTCACTTTGGGTAAGCTTTTAGGCTTTATAGTTAGCGAAAAGGGATTGAAGTTAACCTAAACAAAGTTAAAGCCATTCAGGATATGCAACCACCTCAAACCCAAAAAAAAGTGAGAAGCTTTTTGGGGAGATTAAACTACATTACTAGCTTTATATCCCAGCTCATTGACAAATACAACCCCATCTTTCAGCTCTTTCATAAACAAAATCTAGAAAAGTGGAATAAGGTATGTTAAGAAGCCTTTGATAAAGTCAAACATTATCTGTGAAGCTAGCCAGTGTTGGTACCATCGATGCCCGGTAGACCTTTGATCTTTGACTTAGCAATTTTCAACAGGTCTATGGATTATGCATTAGGGCAGCATGATAAGTCAGGAAAAAAGGAACAAGCAATCTACTACTTAAGCAAAAGGTTCACAGAATACGAGTGTAATTACTTCGTAGTCCAAAAGTTATGTTGCGCTTTAGTATGGACAGCTAAGAGACTCAAGCAGTACATGCTGTATCACACCACATGGTTGATTATAAGGCTTGATCCTATTAAGTGTCTATGCAAAGACCCTGCACTATTAGGAAGGCTAGCTAGATGGCAAGTCCTACTTTTTAAATATGAAATTGCCTATGCCAATTAAAAGGCCATCAAGGGTAATGTGATAGTTGACTTTTTGGCAAATTGAGCAATAATTGACTATGAACCCTTAATTTTTTACTTCCCAAATGAATATCTAATGTGTATTTCTAAAGATGAAGATGCCTTTAACCAGGATCAATCCTAGAAGATGTTTTTTGACAGAGCATCGAATGCTTTAGGACATGGAATTAGGGTAATATTGATGTCTCCCAATGGAAGTCATTATCCGTTCATAGCAAGGTTAAATTTTAACCGCACTAATAATATCATAGAATATGAAGCTTATGTCATGGGGCTTCAAGTAACCATTAAAAGGAATATCAAGATATTATAGGTGTTCAGTGATTCAAGCCTAGTCATCTACCAATTAAAAGGAGAATGGCAAACTCATGATGCCAAGCTGATATATTATAGGAAGCTAATAGCAGAGCTCAAGAAAAAATTTGATGATATTAGTTTTTGACACTTACCCTGAGAAAAAAAACAAAATAGCTAATAGTTTGGCTACCTTATCATCCATGTTTAAAGTCAACTAGAAGTTGGACATCATCCCTATCTAGATGAGCATCCACACAACTCCAGTTCATTATCATAATGTTAAAAAAGAGAAAGATAGCCTACTATAGTACTATGACATCTTTCGTTATATCAAGGATCAACAATATCCCAAACATGCAATCGAGACTGATAAGAGAACTATTAGAAGGCTAGCTATAGGATTTGTTCTCGATGAAAAAATCTTATACAAAAAGAGTCACGATCAAGTATTGGTCAGATACGTTGACATTCCTAAAGCTAAAAAGATCCTAAAAGAAGTTCATGAAGGGATTTATGGCACACATGCTAATGGACATCGGATGGCCAAGCAAATTAGGAGAGCGGGTTATTACTAGCTAACCCTCGAGAGAGACTGCATTAATTACACCCAAAAATGCCATAAGTGTCAAATCTATATGGACAAGATAATGTTCTTCCAGCACCACTTCACGTCATGATAGCCCCATGGCCCTTCTTCATGTAGGGCATAGACGTGATCAGGCTAATCACCCCTAAAGTTTTCAATGGGCATCATTTTATCTTTGTAATGATTGTCTATTTCACTAAATGGGTAGAGGCTACCTCGTATGCTAATGCCACTAGATTGACCATTTATAAGTTTATCTAGCAGGACATCATCAGATATGGCCTTTCAAACCAAATCGTCATAGATAATGCAAGCAACTTAAATAATAAAATGATGCAAGCAGTTTACTCATAGTTTAAGATCCAGCATCATAATTTTATCCCTTATCGCCTAAAAATGAATGGGGTAATCGAGACAGCCAATAAAAACATTAAAAGAATAGCTAAAAAATTGGTTGAGACTTACAAAGACTAGCATGAGAAGTTATTCTTTGCACTTCATGCCTACCGGACCTTAGTTCGCCCTTCCACGAGTGTTACCTTATTTTTTCTTGTCTATGGGATGGAAGCTATATTGCCCATCGAAGTCAAGGTCCCTTCTTTCAGAGTCTTAATGGAAGCTAAACTTGAAGAATCTGAATGGGTCAAGAACAGATACGACCAGCTTAACCTTATGGAGGAAAAATGCACGAAAGCCATTTACCATGGTCAAATGTATCAAAGACGCATGATTTGAGCCCACGACAAAAAGATGCACCCATAATAGTTTCACCCAGGCGAATTGGTATTAAAGAAGATCCTCCTAATTCATAAAAATGCATAGGGTAAATGGACCTCTAATTGGGAAAGACTGTATGTCGTGAAGCAAGCCTTCTTCGGAGGGTCCCTAATCTTGTTAGAAATGGATGGCAATGTCTTGCCTAACCCATCAACTCAAATTCTGTCAAGAAATACTACACGTAGAAGGTGAAAACCTGAAAAAGCATATTTCAAAAAAATAAAAAAACAAAAAAAGCAAAAAGAAAAAATTAAAAAAAAAAGGGTCCATACAAAAATCTAAAAAGGGCATTTGACAGCCAACCCGACTGTAGTTTAAAACTCGCAAGGGTAACATGAGAAGATCAATTTTCATGAGGCATAAACTGAGAGTACCTACAAGACAATGCAAAGCAATCCTAAAGATCTTCCAAAGATTAGCTTATACTAGTCACATTTATTGTTCAAGAATGATCCTGAAAAGCACTTAAGGAACATCCATGGCATGATTGTTAGAGGCATCTTTCGCCCAAAAGATCATACTGTTTGCCACTTAATCACTTGTTTGTCAAATAGTATACCAAGTTGTATCTCTTTGTTGTCATGAATAAATATTGCCTTGTTTCTTTTAACTCTTGTATAATTCATATTGCACTTGTCATTTAGTTGATAATGTTTGATAATCAACTAAAATATGCATTAGGACATCTAGATATTACATTAAAAGGAAAAAAAATCATAGGGAACTCTGTTCATGCCCTGATCATAAAAATCATAGACTTTTTGCATCCAAGCACCCATTCAGCATGTTCATCCATTAAACCATTTCTAGGTTTAACAAGCCACATCTCAAGAAAAACCATTTTAAGCTAATAAAAGATTGACCCATGCATTCTATCAGAATCCCATTAAAACCAAAAACATCAATCTAATCGGTTAAATGTTCTTCAAATTATTGGCAATGCCTTCCAATTATCAAGAAAATGATTTAGCTTCCCAAATCGGGAAATGCAATAATCCAAATTCTTGAGAATAGATTTTTTTATATCTCTAGTGGAGCTTGTCGCAATGTACTCCCGGGTGGATCCTCGTGGATCTACAGGTGTGCATGACTTAGAATATTTTCCTAACTTAGAAATGTCTTCTTGATGAGACTTTTTTTTAGCAATCTGATAAGAACTAGAATGTAGGATTCTCGACTTGTGGTACAGTGAAAGAGACCATAAGATGAATCACTCATCTTATTGGTCTCGAATGACCATCATAAAATGGTCAATGCTTGGAATTGCCATCGATCATTTTAGGCTAAGCGTGATCAGATGCGTATTAAAACCTATGTTTTGAGTTATAAAACTAAAACGTCGATCCCGTGGTCTACGTAATGCAAAGATTCATCATTTGGGTTTAGGAATTAGCTACGCATGATGACGTACAAACCCCTTTACGACATCGAAAATCAATACCTTTCTAGCTATATCTTTCTCAGTTTTAATTCTTTCAATCTTAACTGTTCATTATTTCGATATAACCCCTTTTAACGCATGAATCTTATAAAACTAATCCAGGTTTTGATGAAAAAGATTTAATCTCATATATGCCTCAGAAAGATGGGGAATATAAAGATTTTTGATAAAAATAACCTTTGGATTTTACTTTGAAAATTGAATGTTCCACTTTAGGCACTGGAGATATACCCATCATTAACTTTAGTTTTATTTGAAACAATTTAAAAATATGAATGCTTATAATTATCACGAAGAAATCATGTTAGTAAGACAATAAATAAAGTAACATGACATGGATTATTCAATGTAATGATAAAGAAAATGGGTGGACTATGGGAATTTATCTTGCTATTAGCATCGATTATCTAGGAATAACTGAATCGACCATTTTCGAGATGCATTTGGATTTCTTAATTGAACGAGATTTGCCTTACATATTCATGGAAAGATGGGAAAGAGAAGAATTTAATTGTAATTGAAAGAAAGGGTTGGAGTATCCCCATGGATGAGAAATAATTTTGACAAAAAAAATTTTTACTTTGACAATTTTGAAAAACGAGGTTGGAGTGTCCCTTTGGAAAGGTGGGGTTGGAGTATCCCCATGGATGACAAAACTTCATGATTTAGAAAATGGGTGAACATTCAACAATTTTTGGCAAAAAGATTTATTATGAATAAGGATGGTAAAGATGTAAAATATGTTTGTGCCTTGATATGAGCTTGTGGGATGTTAAAGTATACTTACGAGTCTGATCGAGTTGATATAGAGACATTCGAATGTCTAGAGATAAAATTTAGGAAAACAACTTATTTTGACTATGACCAAAAATAGGGGACAACATAATGCTGTCCTACTTCCCAAATTTATTCTAAATTGGTTTGAAGGATTTAGAAGGTGGACAAGACACCTTAGAAAAGTGACTTGATGAGGATCATCCTAAAAATATTCCCACTATCCCAAAAAGTCACTTTCTGAGAGAACAAATTTTTAAATTTGGATCAATTTTGTTACTGGCAGAGCTTACGATGAACAAGGTGTGTCAAACTTTGAAAATTTATTCCAGACTTATTTGCTATTGAAATATTGCAAGTGACACCTTTCTGAAAAGGGAAGTTCATGAATATTTTAAAAAAATGTTTGAAAATTTTTGGAAAATCATTTAGTGGGTCTGAAATGCCCAACCATAATACATGTTTGGATTCCAGAGGTTTTGGATAGTTTAGATTTAAAAAATCATAACTTTCTCATCTGGACTGATCCAGAGATGAACAAGACCTCGTTTTAAAGGTATTTTGACGCACTTTCTGAGAAAAATATCATAAAATTCATAAAAATCACTTGGGGTTTTAAAACCATTTTTCAATTTGTAATAGCAGTCCTATCGGTGAGGGATAAGGTACAGCAAGGGATATTTCTTATTTTTATATTTCTACAGGTCCAAACTTGAGTCATTAACGTTCAAATGTCTATGACTGAATGGAAAAAGTGGCATGAGCGTCACAAGCTCATTTGCATAGCCCCGGAGTAGGTTAGAATGATGAAATAGTTCGTTGATCATAGCACTCAAGTTTTGACTCAAGAAAAAAGGCTCAAACATTTAGGGAATGATTGTACGACCATTTTCATTTCATAATCAGAAGATTTAAGCTTGTTTAACCAAGATTCCAAATCTAGAAATCTTAATTTTCCCCAAGATATTTGGCTAGCTTTAAGGAAAATGCTAAGTGTATGCTAATCCTCATTGGTTGAGGTTAACATGCTTGGCTTGGGGGGGTTTCAAAAATCAGTTTTTATCAGCCATCAAATACGTATTTTGAAAACAAACATATAAGGGGATGGCACATAACATGAATGGGGATGCTAATTTTACTAATGGCTTAGACAAAGAAAGTATTATGCACTTAGACAAGAAAATGCTATGGATGCTAAAAATGACAATGATTCATGCAAGTTAATGTGTAAATGTGCTTGAAATGTGTTAGGCTAATGATTCATACATGGATTAAGGATAAGAAGATGCATGGATATGGCATAAAATGCATGAGTAAGAGACATCAAACTAATAAGGGTGAAATAAGGCATTTTGCACATCAAAATGGGCATTAAGGCATCCAAATCCTAAACTACCACAACAAAAGCCATAACAATGCATGATAATCCTAAGAAGGTGATTGAAACATGGAGAGCTCACCAAAATGATGAAGATGCTGGAAAAACAAAAAATGCAAGTGATAAAGCAAGAAGTTACACCAACAAACTTTAATTTTTGGCCAAACAGTTAGAGCTACAAAGATTATGTGAATTTCCCACTTTTCCTTGCTGTAAATAAGCAAGAAAAAGAAAGAACCAATGAGGTTTTGGTTCTGGTATGGATAAAGGTGATTTTCAGAATGTGTAGAGTTTGAGAGTGCGTGTTTCGAGGCTATTTTTAGGTACTGAGTGAAGAGCTACAGGATTTAGATTACTTTGATGTGTGAATATGTTTATGGGAGTGTCAAATGAGCTGAAATCTAACCTTTTTCTATTGAGATAGAAGTGGTCCATTTATACCAGCCTTTTAAAGCCAAATTAGAGGTGTTTTTGGCCATTTCTCAAGGGGGAAAATGTGATGTTAGCATGGTGCCAATGCGATGTGCATAGGGTGGATGGATTAAATGCTGAAATGCTTTTCCAGCTAATAAGGTGGCTGATGGTGCTATTGGTTAACAAGTTAAGAAGTAGGGTGATCATGTGATGTTAACCTTTTTTTATCCAATTTAGACTTCAAAAAGATGTTATGATTAATTCAAAAGTCTAAAATCATAATTTGATATGTGTTTTAATCTTTCTTTATGCAAAGAAACAAGTTAAAATCGAGTTTTGGATCAATGATGGACGAGTCAAAAATACCTGGACCATGAAAATAGCTTGCATGTATCGATACATTACATAATGTATCGATACATTTGGTCTAACAATCTTCTGTGCATCAATACAATGAACATTGTATCGATACAATGATCAATGTATTGATACTATGAACCACTGTATCGATACATGTTGATATGTATCGATACATTCTTTTATAGAATGCATGTTTTGGTCCTGGCATGGTTTAGTATCGATACATGAGGTCTTGTGTCGATATAGAGGCTTATGTATCGATACATCTATATGTTGTATCGATGCAAATAAGGACATTTCAAATTTTTGGTGGTTGGAGTATTGTATCGATACATGAAAACCAAGTATCGATACATTTAAGTAAAATTATGAATTTTCTTATATCTTTTGTCCCTAGATACCTTGGACTATGCCATTTGATGCCACATCTTTATGTTTACCTTTGATATGATCCCTATGCCTTCTTAACATCCTTAAAATACTTTTTTTTCCAAGTGACAGGGTGGCGATCATTGGCCTCTCTTACGTCCATGCTTCAGATTAGTAAAATTAGCTTGGGCAAAATAAGGTGTCTACAGCTGCCCCTCTTTGACCATTACTGCGAATCAAGAATAAGAAAAAGACAAATAAACACTATTTTATCCAAGGCAGGGTGGACTGACACTTTCAAAACATTAGGGTGTTAAGTTTTCTAAGGTTTAACCCCCTTAGGCAGGTATAGAGTAACATGATTTTTGATGGGTGCCATCAATTTATACAGACTTTGCCTTAAAGTTGGATGCCACCAGCTCATTAGGCTTTGATTCAAATGTCGTCAACTCGTGCAGGCTTTGAGTTAGACTTAGGTGCTACCAGCTCCTATGGGCTTTGACTTAGACTTGGGTGCCACCAGCTCGTGTGGGCTTTGATTCGGGTGCCGTCAGCTCGTGTAGATTTTGACTTAGACTTGGGTGCCACTAGCTCGTGTGAGCTTTGATTCGAGTGCCACCAACTCGTACGGGCTTTGACTTAGACTCGGATGCCACCAGCTCGTATGGGCTTTAAGGAGGTGCCACTAACATGTGGGCTTTAAAGGGGTGCCACTGACTTGTGGGCTTTAAAAAGGGTGCCACTGACTTGTGGGCTTAAAAAAAGGTGCCATGACTTGTGAGCTTGGAAGGGTGCCACTAACCTGTGGGTTTTTAAGGGGTGCCTTTGACTTGTAGGCTTTTAAAGGGTACCACTGGCTTGTGGGCTTTAAAAAGGGTGCCATTGACTTAGGGGCTTTAAAAGGGTGTGGCGATAAAGTTTTTGATAGAACTTCTAATACAAGCGCTTCTTAATAAAAGTTCATGGCAAAATTTGCTATTGAAAAGGGTTTTGGCACTAGTTATTAACAAACCTTCTAATGAATGTTCCTGAAAGAAGTTTTTAACGAAAGTCTCTAAACAACAATTTCTTGTCGCCAGCACTTTCGATATGAGGTGGTGAGAAGAGAAAGACCTTACCTGAATGACATTTGGTTTGCGAACCTTAGAGTTCTTACCAAGAATTCCTTGAAGGTTCAGCAAACCTGATTTGAAGTGATATTGTAAAAATGATAATGTAAAATGGTAATGTGAATGCATGATATGAAATGCTATCATGATTGCATGATGTGAAGTCTAATACGGGAGATAGCTATAGTTCTCCTTGTATATCATTCAGACTCTCAAAGGGATGGTGATTCATCTTTGTTCCAACCATGGACCAGAATTTTCCTTATCTCATTAGGGATTGTAGGTTATCTTTGCTCCACTAGGGATATGACCGAAAATTTTAGTCTCAAAATTTGGACTGTTGCGTTTCTTAATTCGAAAGGCTCAATCATTTTCCTAACAAATAGAGGGCATTGCCAACAATTTGGAGGCTATTCAACTGATTCGGTTAATGTGTCTGGTTTCGATAGTATTTTGATAGAATGCATGGGTCAATTTTGGTTAGCTTAAAATGGTTTTTCTTGAAATGTGTCTTGTCAAAGCTAGAAATGGTTTGGTGTATGCTAATGCTGAATGGTTGTTTGGACACAAAAGGTGCATGATCTTGATGATCGGGGTGTAAGCAGAATTCCCTGTGCTTTTCTTTTCCTTTCAATGTAATATCAAGATGCCCTAATGCATATTTCATTTAATTATCAAACATTATCAGTTAAATGAAAAGTGTAATGTGATTTGTATAGGGGTTGAAAGAAACAAGACAATATTTATTTATGACAACAAAGAGACATAACTCAATACACTATTTGACAAGCAATTGACAAGGTAGCAAGGAAGATGATCTTTTAGGTGAAAGATGCCTTTGACAATCATGACATGGATGTTTTTTAGGTGCTTTTTAGAATCTTTCTCGAATAATGAATGTACCTAGCATGAGCTGATCATCGAAAGATTTCTAGGATTACTTTGTATTATCTTGTCGATGCTCTCGGTTCATGCCCTATCAAAATTGATCTTTTCAAGTTGCCCTTACAGGTTTTCAATTGTAGTTAGGTCGGTTGCCCAGATATCTTTTACGGATTTTCATCTAGACCCCTTTTGTTTTTTTGTTTTTTTATTTTCATTTGTTTCTTTTTTGTTTTACTTTTTTTATTTTTTTGTTTTTTTTTGTTTTGCTTTTTTTTTTTAAAGATGCTTTTTTTAGGTTTTTGCCTTTTACGTATAATATTTCTTGATGAAATCTGAGTTAACTGGTTTGGGCAAGGCATTACCGTCTATTTCAGATAGGATTAGGGCCCTTCCAGAGAAAGCTCGCTTCACTACATACAGTCATTCCTAATTAGGGGTCCACTTCGTCTTTATGAATTGCGAGGATATCTTTTAATACCAATTCACCTGGGTGAAATTATCATGGGCGTATCTTTTTGTCATGGGCTCGATCATACGCCTTTGATACATTTGAGCATGGCAGATGGCCTTCATATATTTTTCTTAGATGAGGTTGAGCTAATCATAACTGTTCCTGACCCATTCGGCTTCTTCATGTTTGGTTTCCATCAAGATTTTAAGAGAAGGGATCTTGACTTCAATAGGCAATACAACTTTCATCCCATAGACAAGAGAAAATGGAGTAGCACCCATGAAAGTGCGAACTAAGGTTCGATAGGCATGAAGTGCAAAGAATAGCTTTTTATGCCAGTCTTTGTAAGTCTCAACCATTTTCTCAACTATTCTTTTGATGTTTTTATTGGCTGCCTTAACTGCCCTATTCATCTTTGGGCGATAAGGGATAGAATTATGATCCTAGATCTTGAACAATGAGCAGACTGCTTGTATCAATTTATTGTTTAAGTTACTTATGTTGCCTATGATGATTTGGTTTGGGAGGCTATATCTACAGATGATGTCTCGCTTGGCAAACCTTCAAACGGTCGATCTAGTGACATTAGCCTATAAGGCAGCCTTCACCCATTTAGTGAAATAGTCTATTGCTACTAAGATAAAATGATGCCCATTGGAAGCTTTGGAGGTGATTGGCCCGATCACGTCCATACCTCACATGAAAAAAGCCTATGGGGCTGTCATAACGTGAAGTGACGTTAGAGGGACATGGATCTTGTTAGCATAGATTTAACACTTATGGCATTTTCGAGCATAATTGATGCAGTCTTTTTCAAAGGTCAACCATTTATAACCTGCTCTCATGATTTGCTTAGCCATCCGATGTCCATTAGCATGCGTGCCATAAATCCTTTCATGAACTTCTTCTAAGATCTTTTTGGCTTTAAGAGTACCCACGCATCTAAGCAATACTTGATCATGGCCTTTTTTGAATAAGATTTTTCCATCGAGAACAAATCCTATAGCCAGTCTTCTGATAGTCTCTTATCATTCTCGGTTGCCTATTTGGGATATTACTGATCCTTGATGTACCAAAAGATGTCATAGTGCCACGGTAGGCCATCATTTTCTTTTTCGACACTATGACAATGAACCAGAGTTATGTAGATGCTCATCTAGATAGAAGCAATGTTTGACTTTTAGATGAATTTAAACATGGATGATAATGTAGCCAAAGTATCAGCTATTTGGTTCTCTTCTCAAGGTAAGTGTTGAAAACTAATATCATCAATTCTTTTTTAAGTTCTGTTATCAGCTTCCTATACTGCATCAGCTTGGCATTGCGAGTTTGCCATTTTCCTTTCAAATGGTAGATGATTAGGGCTGAATCATTGAACACCCAAATATCTTGATATTCCTCTCGATGGCTATTTAAAGCCCTATGACATAAGCTTCATATTCTGCGATATTATTCATGCAGCTAAAATTTAGTCTTGCTATGAATGGATAATAGCTCCGATCGGGTGACATCAATATTACCCCGATTCCTGTCCTAAAGCATTTGATGCTCCATCAAAACATATCTTCCAGAATTGGTCTTAGTCGGTGGTGTCTTCTTTCTAAAAAATGCACATTAGATCTTCATCTGAGAAGTCAAGATTTAAGGGTTCATAGTCATCTGCTACTCGACTTGCCAAAAAGTCAGCTATTGCACTACCTTTGATGGCCTTTTAACTCACATAGGTAGTGTCGTATTCAAAAAGTAGGACTTGCCATCTAGCTAGCCTTCCTGATAGTGGAAGGGCTTTGCATAGATACTTGATAGGATCGAGCCTTACGATCAACCATGTAGTGTGACACAAAATGTACTGCCTAAGTCTTTTGGCTGTCCATACTAAAGCACAGCATAACTTCTCGATTGCAGAGTAATTGCACTCACATTCTGTAAACTTTTTGCTTAAGTAGTAGATTGCTTGTTCCTTCTTTCTTGACTTATCATGCTACCCTAATACACAACCCATAGACTTGTCAAAGACTACCAAGTAAAGGATTAAAGGTCGACTGGGCACTAGCAGCACCAACACTAGTGGGCTTGACAGATAATGCTTGACTTTATCAAAGGCTTCTGCACATGCCTTATTCCACTCTTCTAGATTTTGTTTGTGAATAAACTGAAAGACAGGGTCGCATTTGTCAGTAAGCTAGGATATGAATCTAGCAATGTAATTTAATCTCCCTAAAAAGCTTCTCACTTTTTTTTGGGTTTAAGGTGGTGGCATATGTTAAATGGCTTTGACTTTATCCAGGTCAACTTCAATCCTTTTTTTGCTAACTATAAAGCCTAAAAGCTTACCCAAAATGACTCTAAAGGTAACTTGGTAGGATTTAATTTAAGTTAAAATTTTTATAGTCGTTCAAAAAGTTTTTGAAGGTCTATGACATGCTCGTCTTCTTTCATTGACTTGGAAATCATGTCATCAACGTAGACCTTGATTTCTTTATGCATCATGTCATGGAATAGGGCTACCATGGTCAGCTGATAGGTTGCCCCAACATTTTTGAGTCTGAAGGGCATGATATTATAGCAAAATGTCCCCCACTTAGTTACAAAAATTGTTTTCTCGATCTCTTTGGGCACCATCTTAATCTAGTTATAGCTTGAGAATCCATCCATGAAAGAGAACAGAGAATTCTTGGCTGTGTTGTCTATCAAAGTGTCATTATAGGGTAGCAAAAAGTTATCCTTGGGACTAGCTCGATCTAGATCCCGATAATCAACACACATTCGTACCTAGCCATCTTTCTTTAGGATTGAGACTATTGGCAACCCATTTTGGATATTTGGCTACTCTAATAAACCCTGCATCAAACTGTTTCTTAACTTCCTCTTTAATTTTGAGGAGTATTTTTGGCTTTATCCTCCTTAACTTTTGTTGAATTGGTTTGTATCTAGGCTTGATGGGAAGCTTATGGACCACTATATCAGTGCCTAGTCCTGGCATGTCTTGATATGACTAAACGAATACATCTCGATACTCCTGGAGTAGGTCTATCAGCTTGGTCTTAATTGTTGACTTTATTAAGGTTTTAATTTTAACCTCCTTTCGATCCTCATGAGTACCTAGATTTATTACTTCTGTTGGGTCTTTATGGGGCATGATCTGCTTCTCCTTTTGCTCAACTAATCATAAAAGGTTTGATGGTAAAAGGCTTTTTTTGAAATCTTCTTCATGATCGGCTTCACTAGTGCAAATTGACTGTTCAAAATCGATCTTCAAAGACCCATCAAACACATCCATGTCACTATAGTCGGGACACCTGAAAGGGCAAAGAAATAAACATTGCAAAAGGCACACACACCACTAAGGGATTTGGATAAAAATGAAGGAAAAAAGTACGGGAGATAAAAAGGTTAAAATGATAAAAAATATGGAATGATATATGCAGAAGTCATTTCATTGATAATGTTCGATAAAAGTGCCCTTTACATAGGATACCCATCTACCCTTGGGCGAGGGTACGTAGGTTTTCATTTTTTGACATTACATGAAAAGGACAAGGGAAAGTATAAGGGCTTCTGTCATGACCCTATCATTAAAATCAGCTCTTAGTGGAAGGACACAAATTTTATGGCTCGGTATCTTAGAGATAAAGGTTGTTAAATGCTCTATTTAGGATGACCAAGACATCTTTGGCCTTTTGCTCTTTCGATTGGCTTAGATCAATTCATCCTCTCGAATGAAATAGCTCGTGGAAAGCTAGAAACATTGTCAGCTTTGACTCTTCCTCTTAACCTAATGATCATGTCATCTCCCGGTTGTAGGTCTTCTTTTCTTGCCACTTTCTTAAGTGCGCATTGGCTTGAAGTCCTAAACCTCTTTTGTTGGCTTGAGTGGTAACTTGTAAAGCTCAAGCCATCCCTTGTAAATTTTTGCCAAGCTCTTTTCCAGCACGAAAACCTTTGCCAACAGTTATTTTTAAACTGAATAGGTAATTCTTTGATAAATAGGGTTTAACTATTGGCAATCTTTCTCCTATAAATGTCGCATTGACAAACTCAAAGGATTAGAATGATGAATTCAGTGCATCTTTATTAGGCTCTATATAGATATCGTTGGTGAAAGCAGTGGCAATCATTTTTTTCTGCTCTGATGGTGACTACTTTGTCATCTATCACAAATTTGAGCTTCTGATGGAGAGAAAATGGGATGGCTTTGGTAGAGTGTATCCATGGTCTTACCAATAGGCAATTGTAAGAAGAATTAATATCCATAACCTGAAAGTCCACTTCATATGTACATGGGCCTATCTGGAGCTGAATTATGATATTTCCAATCACTCCATGACATGTTCCATCAAAAGCTTGAACTATGGTGTGGCTACTTTTGATGTTGATTGATGGACAGGGAGTTTGTTTAATATAGTCATAGGCACGACATTAAAGGCAAACCCATTGTCTATAAGTACTTTAGGCAAAATGTGTCTCTTACAATAGGTGGTGATATACAGAGCTTTATAACTACCCCTACCCTCGGGTAGGATCTTATCATCAGTGAAGGAAATATAATTATTGCCATGATATTGTTCACCAACTAATCCAACTTGTCCATGGGGACATCTGAGGACACATATGCTTTGTTTAGCACCTTGAGTAATGCATTTCAGTGGACCTCTGAATTAAAAAGCAGAAATAGCATAAAAATTTTGGTGGGTTTCTTGCTTAATTGATCCACAATGCAGTATTCATTGTGTTTAATGAACTTGAGAAACTCTGTGACTTTTTCTTCATTCACTGTTTCCTTGACTTTTTCAGTTTTAAAATTCTTTGCTTGGGTTTGAGTGGTACTAGTGCTTGAAGATGCATTAACCTTCTATTTTTCTTGAGCTGGGGAAGTGTAATACCTACCGCTACGAGTTAGATGACTAACTCCTGATAGTTCTATTGCAGCAGTTGAGGGAGTTAGTTCTTCGATCATCACTACCTGATTCTCATATTTCCATGGAAAAAATTGCTCTTATACGAGAATGGTTTAGGTACTTATACAACCAATTTTGGTGTAGATATCAAAGAACTGACCTCAAAACTTGACTTGCCATAAAGAATGAGTGGTCAATTTCTCCCATAAAACGGCTTCATGGTTCATCTCTTATCATATTGATAGATTCAGCAGTAGGTATGATCTCATGATAGAATTTTATCTGGCCTTCACTCATCATTCTTTGAACTATGGACTTGAATTCCTTACATGTTTGTAGGGTATGACATACAACTGTATGGAAGTCACAAAAGTTGTCAGGATTATATCCTAGTTTTTCTGTTGCTTTGAGTAACCCGACCTGAATCAATGTTTACTAGACCAAGAACATTGGCATCCTTACATCCTCTATGCTTGCCTTTACTTCATGTTTGTTCTTGATGTCGATCATGTTTACAGCTGGCTCAATATGGTTTAGTAAAGGATTGGCAGCAACATTTGGTCCCTGGTTCATCCCAAACTATAAGACTTTTGAGTTAATTAGATTTTGCACATTTCGTTTGAAAGATATACAGCTTTCAATGTCATGTCCTGCTGCCCCGACATGGTATTCACAGTGGGCGTTAGGGTTGTACCATGGTAGGTAAGGTAGCTCTTTTTCTGGGACATAAATTGGGGCCACTAAATGATTTTGAAGCAAGGTTTGGTAGAGCTCTTTATAAGCCATAAGGATAGGATCAAAATGTTGTCTTTGGTGATTTGCACCTCAATTGCTAAGTGCATTATTGGTTGCTCAATTTGTACTTTGGTGAACTTATGGAGGATAGCTTTGTGGTAGGTTGGATAGGATTGTGAATGACAGGTTGTAGGTTATGGCATTAATTCGATAAGGGGGTATGGTGATAAGGTAAGAATATAGCATTCTTGGGTCGTGAGGGTTAGGTGTTTGATGTCATCCTGGCTGAGATAAGCTAGCATAACTTTTAGCATTAGCCTCTCTTTCCTTTTTTTACTGGCCATAAGCTTTTTGTTTGATCCAGATGTTTCCCTGACCGATATTCTACCACTTTTAATGGCTGCGTTAATCATTTCCCTAGAGAAGACGAGGTCAACAAATTTTTTTTGCCACTTCTTATGAGCTTCTCATAATAAGAGGTGCATAAGGTGTGGATAAAAGTGACTGTCATCTCTTTTTTTGTAAGGGGAGGCTGGACTAGGGCTGCTTCCTCTCTTCACCTTTGGGCATATTGCCTAAAGCTTTCAGTGGATTTCTTCTCAAAATTCATCAAAGAAAATCAATCCCGTGCTCAATCTGACATGTGCTGGTACTGATTCAGAAAGGCCTTAGCCAAATCAGCCCACTATTGGATTTTCACATTGTCTAGCTCCATGTACCACCGAGCTACTGCCCCAATGAGGCTATCCTAGAAGCAATGGATGAGGAGCTTTTCATCTTTCTCATACCCAGCCATCTTTTGTAGGTACATTCAAACATGGATGAAAGGGTCGGTGGTTCCATTGAAGTTTTCAAACTCTAAGACTTTGAACTTAGAGGGAATGGCATGGTTGGACACCAAAGACAATGATTGTGCATCAAGAGCTCTGAACTTGCCACTCTCCTTGATGGCTTAGAGGCATTTTTCTAGTTATTGGAATTTGTTCACTTCTTCCGCAGTCATGGTGGACTTTTGACCTTCTGTTTTCTTTGGTTCCTCATGGTCAAAAGTTATTAGATCTCCCGCGTTTATCCCTTGAGTACCATGAATGAATTGACCTACCGCAATGGATTAAAGTAGATGACTGGCGGAGCCTGAGCAGCAGGTGTAAGAGCAGGCCATTATTCTTGTCTAGTTTTCTTTTGGGCAGGTTTTGGATTATTGGCAAAGGGACTTTCACCATTTGGGAATCATTCCTTATTTCAGTAGTGCTGGCTTGCCTTTTTTCTCTTATAGAAGTGGTTATTAGTTCCATAAGTCTCCCCATCTGAGTTTGCATTTCATTTTGTTGATGGAGCATCTGGTCTTATGATTCCTTGACTATTAGCTCAAGTTGCTCAATATGAGCTTCATGATCACTCTCTATGATTTGCTTACGGCATCATGTGTTATTGCGATGCGTGATGCAAGGTTCTGTGTTCCTGATTGATCTCGAAATCCCTTGCACTTTTATAGCCTAATTCTCGTATTAGACTTCATTTCTAAATGTATTTATTGATGAGCATTCATGATACGATGATGAGTTAAGATAATGATTGACTGATGCAAGTGCAATGAAAAAATATGGTGAAATTAAATATGCATATGCATTGAAGACAATTAATTTTTGGAATAGCTTCATCAATAACTTCATTCATAGAGTCATAAAAAGGGGTTTTTCTTTCATGACATGATTACATTTAAAAGTATCTGACATGATTACATTATGTAATCACATAATCAAGGAAACCCAAAAGTCATTGCTCATGATCTCTAATAGGTGCGATGTCTCGCCTTATAGACTGAGCTACTTCAATCATGTCATTCGCCTCTCACTGAGCTATCTAAACTTATTGAGTAATGTGCTAATGTTGTGCTCTGTAGTTTAGACGTGATTACAATCTAGTTCGCGTTGCTTAGAAGCCTTTGTTAGTTCATTGATATAACCTTGATAATCTAAAAGAGACTATTCTAACTCCTAGATTCTATGAATGAGGGCTTCATATTTAACCCTAGTAGCTCTTGTATCTCGCATTTGGGCCTCGAGTCTTTGATTCTTTCATTGGTAGGTGGAAGTAAGAGCACGTGCCCTCATGAACTTTTTTTTGCTGGTTCTGACTTTCTCTTTTCGCTGATTCAGCTTGTGATTGAGAGTGGCAACTTCTGCTTCCCATTTGACTGATGTCTTGCTAATGCGTCGAGACTTGTTAGCTTTTTGAAGTGTCATATAATCCTTGGTTATGCTCTCAAGGTCATCTTTAAAGTGATCCCTTTCTTTAATAACTCAATCCATTTAACCACTCCTAAGATATATGTCCATCTCTAGCTAGCCTGTTTCTTCCTTAAGTCGAGAGATTTTTATGGTGAAGGATGCCTTTTCTCATTCAAACTCCCTCCTAAGTAGCTCGATCTCAAGAGGTGGTTCTTTTATTGGTATTTGCAGTACCCCAAAGTTGGGTGGTGGCAAGGGATCATTGATACGATAGAGTCTCCATTCTTTGTATCTAGGCATGGTGGGCCTTCCTTTCCAATATCTTTCCATACAATGGATCTTTTTCCAAGCTTGGAAAGTTAATTGGGCTTTCACTTTATAATTAGGCTTTCCTTACTCAAAATCCCAATGTCCCAAATCTTTAAGGAATGGGATGAATTGCTGGCACTGGAACTGATGCAACACTAAAAGAGAAGCATAACTGGTATTTCTCCATAGTCCCAGGAGCGGCACATAAGTGTAGTCTCCACATTTGTACATAATCGGCTGAGGGAACACCTATGGGGCTCTCTACATGATTTATTCCTCCTTGACGTTTCATAATTCCTCAACCCAATGCTTTTCTATCTTATCTTGATGACATACTTTCTCTAATGCTGTGGAAAGAAGACTGATCTTAAAGAAAAAATCTTGCCTGACTTTTTCTTTCCTAACGCAAAGGTGACTTAGGAGCCACATCTGGAGCAATGAGGTGCACCCAATAAAGCTTCCTACTCTCATCCTTTTACAAAAGCAAAAGGCGTGGATGGTTTCGACGATGATGGTTGAAGCATGGTTAATGTTGTGACATAGGCAAGAAAAGAAATCTATGACTGCCGCCTCTACATAACCCAAAGTCTTTGGGAATATAATGAGCCTTTAGATTGCCAAAGTGTAGACATCTTAAGCTTTCTTCTAATCGAAAAGATTCATGATTACCTTTTTCAAGCTGGCCTAAAAGATACATTCACTACTCCCTTTTACTTTGACATGACTATCAACCCATGCTTCTGTGACTCCAAGAATTTGCCTTAACCTTTTCTTGAACAGAGGAGGTGTTAGAGCCTTGTAATAAATTCGGTCTGATTTGGCCCTTTCTATGTTGAGTAGGGCTGTGTATCATTAATGGTAGGGACTAAATCTTGTTGGTTAAAGGTGAAACATCGGTAGGCTAGATTCCAGAACTGTGCCACTACTCGCAACAAGCGATCATCTAACTGAACTCGAAGTAAAAGAGCTATATCCTCATACTTTTTAGTAAAGGCTTCTTTCATGTTGCTATCCCAATTGTCCCAAATGTACTTCAGCTCCCAATAATCATTCTGACGAAAACTGATCTTGACCTCTTCATGCATTTCTAAGACGTAGTTAGACTTTAAGATGTCCTCATCCTAACTTTGGTGAGCTTCTGACCAAGTTATGACATTTTCAAAGGACTCGATAGTGGGGATAAGCTGTTGCTCCATAAATGATGCCCCTGGCTGAACACCGAGCCAGAACAATCATCCCAAAATAATGATTACCATGATGGTTATGATGAAATGATGCATGCACCAAAACATAAACAAAGAGAAAATGAGTTAGTGAAACATATAGGAGACAAATGTAATCAAAATTTAAGAACATTAGAAGAGAATAAAAAAATAAATGTCTTAGCCAAGATGTCGAGACGAGAGGCAGGCAGCATTTCAACATGACAAGATACAATCTGCCCTTCGTGATGTGATGCTATATTTTATTTTGTTAAAAAAAAGAGCAGTAGTAGTATTCATTCATCACCACTAGTGTGGAGGTGCGGTAAGCCATGACTTGAACAGCATAACGATTTATAGTATAAGGCATTGTCAATGATGGTTTTTGTTCACTGTCATTTATTTATACAAATGTTAGCCATCATTCGGACAGCACAACGACATGTCTCAATAAATGATAAAAATACAGATACGGGTGACAATTATATATTCATTGTCACCTACATAATTATGGTAATTAGGAGTAAATGTTAGGAATGTTTCCCCAAGTGACCCTATTCTTTGGGTATTCTAGCAACGTTTCGGTATGGTTTGAAATGGTTTAGCTCGTAAGGCTTACTATATGAGGTTTAAGTTAACACCTAAACAGGTATCCGAATTGCTCCTCCGTCCGATAAGGACAGTCGAAGCATCGTGGGTTTGGTGGAATAGGTGTGATCCGTTGGATGTATTTTCCTATACAAATACGAAGGGTTACTCATGAGAGACATAGGTAATTTACATCCAAGAAGGTATTGCCATGCCTATGCGGAAGGTTACTCACGAAGGTGGACAACTCATTTCCTCCTAATGATTAGGTTGTAACCATACCATGGAGTTTGGTGGGACACTAATGCACATGTAAGTGCACGACGTGTGAAGGGGAAACAAGCAAACCTTTTTGTTTTCTTCCATATTACCATTTTTATTAAGCTAACGATTATTTAAAAAATAAGACATCTTGAAAATCATGTCAAACAAAAGATTAGATGATAGAATGACAAAAGGGTAATGGTTAAATAATGATCGAAGATTGAAAGAATCGGGAACCTAGAAAGACATGGCAAGTTATTAGCCTAACTTTCTCTTATGTCCCTAGTGGAGTCACTAAGTTGTCGTAACATACCCGAAGGTGGATCCTTGCGGATCTATAGGTGTGCACGACTTAGAATATTTTCTTGACTTGGAAATGTCTTATTGACTGAGACTTTTTTGGCGATGTGATAAGAACTAGAATGTACAAATTCTCGACTTGTGGTACTATGAAAGAGACCATAAGATGAATCGCTCATCTTATTGCTCTCGGATAACCATCACAAAATGGTCAATGCTTGGAGTTGCCACTGATCATTTCGGGCTATGCATGATTGGATGCCTATTAAAACCTATGTTTTGAGTTACAAAACTTAAAACATTGATCCAGTGGTGTACATAATGCAAAGATTCGTCGTTTGGGTTCCAGAGTTGGTTACACATGATGAGGTACAAACCTCTTTGTGATGCCAAAATTGATACATTTCTAGCTATATCTTTCTCGGTTTTGATTCCTTTAATCTTAACTTGTTATTATTTCGATATAACCCCTTTTAATGCATGAATCTTATAGAAATAATCTAGGTTTTGATGAAAAAGATGTAATCTCATATACGCCCCAGAAA
>JBBYHO010000003.1:13110600-13129016 GCA_038382025.1 Adansonia gregorii | reverse complement strand
TAATTTTTTTTTTCTGAGATTTCAAGGAGCTTGCGTCACGAGCAGTGGATCACACCATAAGAGCCAACCAAGCTCTACAGTAGGAGAGAATATCCTCAACACTGGCCCATGTGACACCCGAAATCAACACTAAGCACTGTAAAAAAAAATTAGGGAGGTGCGGTTTATTTAAATCAAATTATTAATAAACTTATATTATATTTATATTATTTATATATTTAATAAATTAATAATTTTAAATAAAATAATAATTTTAAATAAATTATATAAATATAATACATATAAAATAATATAAATATTATAAAATAAATTATTAACCTATCAAAATATATAAATATAAAATATTTAAAATATAATTATTATATAATAAAATATATAAATATAATATAAATATATTAATTATTAAATCTGTATTCGTGATTTAGTCAAGCCCGCCGAACCGACAGAGTTCTACTTAGGATCCACTTCTATATTTTTGTGGCAAATAGTTTTAGGCTGACTTTGGCTAAAGCTCAGCCTCAAGCGGCTTTTGTATTTTAGGATAACTTTATCACTCACTATAAGTAAATTATATATTTTTATTATAATTAAATTAATTTTTAATTTATATTTAAATAAATATTTTATTTGAATAAAATTTTATTTAAGTATAAATTTTAAA
Organism: Adansonia gregorii; assembly: GCA_038382025.1. NCBI lineage: Eukaryota > Viridiplantae > Streptophyta > Magnoliopsida > Malvales > Malvaceae > Adansonia > Adansonia gregorii. The sequence continues at coordinate 13,128,355 of JBBYHO010000003.1, read as the reverse complement.
ATTAATCGAGGTCAAATTAAATGAATAATAAATCAAGTTTAAATATTTATCGAATCGAGTTTAAATAATATTTTAATAATTTAATTTATTTCTATTTCATAGCTACCAATGTAATTTTTTGTATTGGAGATTAATATACAATCAAGATATAAATCCTTTATTATTTTATAATTTTTTATTATATTATAATTTTTATAATAAATAAAATTAATAAAATATTCATTAACGAAATTTATATTATCATATAAAATTTGTTTCGTAAGTAAATTATGTCAAATTAATATAAAGTATTATTTTTAATATTAATATAAAATTAAAAACCCGAAGATAAAAATTTAATATAACTTTTAACACTTTTTTATTTATAAAATAAATGTATTTACTTTTGAAGATTAAATAAATTAAAGCTTTGAAACAAAATAATTTAATGTAAAAGTTAGTTCTTTTTTATTTATTATTAAATAAATTATTTTAAAAATATTTTAATAAAATTAAAATTTTTAATTATAAATTAAATAAATTTTATTAATACTAAATAATTTATAATGACGATATAAAAATTTAATGAATAACAATAATCATTTTAATCAAATTATTTTTCGATTGCATAAAAACTGACAAATTCTTTTCAGCTTTGGATTCAACATAAAAAATAGCAGCTCTAAATTCTATAAAAAAATTCTACGAGGTTAAATAAAAATTTAATTAATAATTTTATATAATCACTATATTTAATGTGTGACCTGTTAGGGTTTTAGGTTTAAGATTTAAAAGAAAAAATAGACTCCGATATAAGTTAATAATTCTAGCATTAATAACCAACTAATTACCTCGAATTATCTGGATCTAAAGAATTAGTCAAGATAAGATATATTATTCATATCATTACAAATAAATTTATTTATGTTTTAATATTAACAAAAAAGAATTAAAGCTTTGAAACAAAATAATTTAAAATAAATATTACCTCTTTTTTATTTAGTATCAAATAAAATTATTTGCAAACTTTTTAATAAAATTAGTATTTTTATTTATAAATTGGATAAGTCTTATAATAGTAAATAATTTATAATACCAATTGAAAAATTCAATGAACAATAGTAGTTATTTTCTGTTTGTTTCAATATTCTCAGCATTCATGCTTTTATATATATATATATATATGTATATTTCAAATTATAACTATCGATATAAATAAATGTAAATTATAAATGATACTCTCCTTGACTCAAATTATTTGTCAAATTTTAAAAATTTTGAAAATTATTTTATCGTATTTAATATTAAATATTTTATAAAATTAATGTCCATTTTTAATCTTTAAAAATGAAATATAAAAGTAATTTTAAAATATAAAAAAATTTAGGTGTTGAAAACATAATTTTGAAATATTTAAGAAAATAAAAAAACTATATAGAAGTACTATATTTGGTTAAAATAATTATAAAAAAAATCCTTCTTACTTTATCATATATTTTAGATAAATTTTTATATTTTATTATATTTAAATAAATTTTGAACTTTCAATTCATTCTTAAATAAAATCTTAACATTTAGTTTATATCAAATAAAATATAATAAATAATTAATTTATATTTTATTAACTTTCAAATAAATAATAAATATTTAATTTTATTAAATTATATAATAAAATTTTTACTATTAATAAATTAAATTATTAACGTTAACTTAATTAACTGATCTTAACCGAAAAGATAATTTAACATTAGTTTACTTTTTACATCACATCACATATTTATATAATTTGATAAAGATTAAAAATTTATGATTTATACTAAATTTGATACTAAATTAAGTAATTTAAAATATAAATTATGAAAATAAATATCTTTTATATTTAAATAAAGAAATACTTATTTGATTATAAATCAGAGTTAAAAAGGCTTATTGGAATACATTTCAAGGGCTCATTCCTTTTTTCCTCAACAAATATCTTCTTTAAATCGAAACGCCTCGTGGTTTTAATCTTTGGGGCTTTGGGCAAGCACCCATTTAAGCAGTAAGCAGCAGCCGAATCAAAGCAGATAGGAATGGGAAAGCCAAAGGAGGAAGAAGAAGAAGAAGAGGAAGACAATAGAAGAGAAGCAGCAATTGCTTCAACCCTTTCTTTGCAACCCAATTTCAAGCCTGTTGGTGTCACTACTCAACAGCTTTCTAAATTGCGGGTAATTTCTTCACCGCCCTTTTTTTTTTTTCTTCCAAACATTATTTTCATGCTTAATTTGGATGTTCATGTGAATTTTTATAGGAACCCTTGCATCATATTTAGCTGATACTTTTTTACGGAATTCAGATGATAGGCTGTGAAGTCTTGGGTTTAGTTTATGATTGAAGGAACCGAACCCTTTCATCATCTTTAGCGGATTTTTTTCCGGGATTTAAATTGCAACTATGTGTTTTCAGATATGCCATGTTTTTTGTGGATGTAATAAATGCTATTGATTGTATTAAATATGATGGTGAATATCAATGGCGGAGAGAGTTGAAACCGTAATAAAATAGCTACTATAACATTGCGTTACGATTGTTATTTAAGTCCTTGATACTTTTTATGAATCGACATAATGGGCAATGAAATCTTGGGTAAGGAACCAAACCCTTTTATGATCTTTAGCAGATACTTTTCAGGGATTTAAATTATGGCAGCAAATTTTGAGTCTTGCGGTGTTTATAATGGTTTTTGATGTAACGAATTCTATTGCGATAAATATCAGTGATGAAGGAGTCAAAACTGTAAAAAAGCAGCCATTACACTGTGTTAAACTGTTATTTAAGTCCCTGACACTTTTTATGGAATTGAGATGATGGGCAGTGAAATCTTGGGTTTAGTTTATAATGACAGAATGACGTTGTCAAGTTTTACAACTTGTCAACTTTGTATGTTTGATTAGGAGTTGAACGGGCAATGTTACAGAAATTTTATTGTGCTAACATCTAATTGATTGACATTTCCTGCAATTTTGAAAATCTACATTTTGTTGAGCATTATTGTATTCGAGAATTGGCAAAATGGTAATGGTAGTTGTTTTTAATTCCATTTTGCTTTGGGGTATATTTGCTTTCTTTTAATAGTTGAGGTTCCCTCTGGGAAAAATTGTAATTACATATATGGAAGACTGAAGTTAAGTCTTTTATCATTATGTTTTAGCTGATACTTAATCGATAATGAACCTGAATGGCATTTTTAGGTCCAATTCGATCAATTTTTGTTGAGGCAATTCATACCTGTTCATCGGCAAATCTTACTTGATCATTCCCTTGTCTTCTCAGCTGGAACCATAATTGGATGTTTCCCTTGTCTCTTTAATAAGTAGTATCCTGTGAGCAGTCTAAACTTCAACCCCATTTTCTTCCCTCAATCTACGCAAGTTTTTCGAACTCAAATTTTAAAAAGTTCTGTTAGTTTCTTAGGAGCAATCGCTGAAAACTTTTGTTGCTTCTGGTTTTCATATTAGTTTTTTGGGAATTTATCTTGTACTTCTTCTTGTAGCATAAAGAAAGAATATATATCTCATTTTTCCCTTTATTCTTTGGTTTTTTTTTTTTTTTTTCTCTTTCAAGCTTAGTATAACTTACTAACTAGAATCATATACTAGTTGCATCTCATCTTGCGAGTTGGACATTGATGGTGTGACAATATCATCTCTCATAAGTAGTATTTCTGTTTTGCACAGTAGATGCTTAACTCGATTATTTATCTTATGATGGGCATGTGACAACAGATAATTCATGTCTTTTAAGCTCCGTTGAACTAAGTGTGGGTGATTTTTGCACTGGAGTGAGTTTTTTTTTTTTTTTTTAATTTAACGCCTAAATTCAGCATTTTGAACTTAAAAGATTTTTGTGAAGATTTGAAGACAATTGGACTGTAGGCTTCTAAAGGAACATACTCAGCCTTTTTTTCATGTTTTTAATGCGCTGCAAATTTTCTTGATGAAGCTGCTGAAGATGTTGGTCAATAGTTACAGATTCACATGTTATAGTATTACATGTTTTCTTTCACATTGATATAGGACAACAAAATTTTAATTGGTTTATTCTGCTGATTGGCTATGTTGTGAGTGTTGGTAGGGGCACATGTCCGACATAGGTATATTCATTTCTTTCTAAGTTTTTCCACGTATTTATAGATCTTTGCAAGGCATATCCTCATATCCATGTTCAGATATGCATTAGACATAGGTTTTAGGTACTTAAATAAAAATGAGGGGTCGGAGCAAAATAGGTGACTGGTGTCGGTGCTACGATGTGGAGGCAAAATCTGTTCTGTTATTCAGGTTCTTGATTAGGCTATTAAACCGGGTCTTGCCACATGATTCCATTATTGAATTAAGCAATTAACAGCAGGAGGCACAAGAGCCAGAGGAAAAAAACCCAAATAGTATCTTAATGTCTTAAGTCTTGACCTTTCATTTCTAGCAAAAAGATAAATAATATTGGAGAAATACTTCTATTTCTTTCATCTTTTCTTAGAATTTAGAAGGATATCATTTTGTGCAATCATGTCACATTATTGGCCGTTAGCCTATGTTGCTCCGACTCTACATTGTCTTGAAATACTCGTGTCCGACATATTTCTGGACATTGGTATGGGAATATAATCCTTTAAAGACACTCCAAATGCCAAGAAAAAAACACTTAGAAATAATCATGTTAGACACATTCCCACATCTGACACTCACACTCCAGTTCGAGTAATGTAACTGCTAGGTATCTTGCCTTGTAGGAGTGAAAAACTTATTTTGTCATTTGGCGTCTAGGTTTTGAATGTGCCATTTATCGATAATCTCTGATATTCTTCTAGTCTTCATTTTCCAATGCATAATTTACTTCTAATAATCCGAATATTATATGTTTTAGGAGCTGCACAGGAGGCGTGTACAAATAAAAGCAAAATCAAAGATCCATAAGAAACCGAAAGGTGCCTATTGTCGATGTTGCTTCCACTTTTCATTTTTCTTGAAGTGTTCGTGTTTGACACCTGTGTTTAACTTATTTGGACATGGGTATGGAGATATGACTGTCCAAATACAGGGAAAAACTTAGAAAAAACTAAATATACTCATATCCGATGCTCACATCCAAGTCCGAGTAACATAGCCTTTTTTGGTTTATATCTTCTGCTGTGGTTGGATGTTTGGCTGATAATTCGCAACCTTTCGTTCAAATTGTAGATCGAGCCAAAAAATTTTATGCTGAAGACCTGAATACCACAGATTCTCAAGAAGCAGATTCAAAAACCAAAGTTGAAGATAAAAGTGTTCCTACCCTGAAGAGCCACAGTGAAGATGATAATCCCTTTGCACTGCAAGACAATGTAATTGGGCAGCTTGCAACAAAAAAGCGGCAGAAATTGCATTGGGGGTATGTTTCATCTTAGTTTCTCCTAATACATTAATTGAAATATGCATTAATAATCGAGAATTGCTGCTCCATCTGATATGCTTATATGCTCTCTATATATTGTATTCCTTAAAAGTAGTAGTGTTTGATATTGTGTCCAACACATAGTCGGATTATGTTACTTACTCAAGTGTAAATGTCGGATATGGATATATGTCTAACATGGTATGTTTAATTTTTTTCTAAGTTTTTTCATGTATTTCAAAAGGTCTTTGGAGGGTTACATCCACCTACCCATGTAAGAAAAAATGAAGAGTCGGAGCAATATATATTCAAATGTAAGTATGAAAATATGATCCTTCGAGTATATGGAAAACTTAGAAACAATGTTGAGTATACCCATGTTGGGTATATATCCATATTCCAAAACTCATCCTTGAGTCTAGATAACATAGCTTATATGCAGTAAATTTTTGCTTTGATGTCATTCAAAAGTTGATTGTATTTTTGCATCATGAATTGCTGCTACTCCATCTGATATATCCTTGTCTAAAATACATATATTTACATATATATATATATATATTTAATAATTTTCCTACGTTATGATTTGTTGGCAGCCTTGATACAAAGGAAAGGTGGGAAAGGAAAGCTAACATGTAGATATCAGATATTTCAGAACAAAATACGGCTTCTCCAAATGTATGTTCTCATGTTTCATTGCGTATGCTTAGATGAAAGTCTACAAGGTTTTAAAATTTGGGAAATTGTCGACTGAGTACTAGCTCAGTTAGCAAGATGTTGTTAATAAACTTTTGAAGACTGTGGGTTCGAGAGGCCTTGGGTGTGTAATGACCTTCTCCAATGAGTTAATTAGGTAAGGGCTAGGGAGGCTTCGGGTAAATTAAGAATATCAAAATTTTTGAGAAATTATATTTGGAGAAATGTTCACCATGCAACAAGTTCTGTTTATCTATTGTATACATACAGGGCAGCTTAAGGGATTTAAAAGTGGAAGATGAAGAACTACCAAATCTAGATCTTACAATCCATGTAGTATAATTCTATGTACATTAAAACTACCGTATTTATTGTGTTGTTTAACGAATAGAAAATTGACATGGTAGAGTACTTGGAGATGTTCGACACTTACCCGTGATAAGGGAAAATTGTTTTCCCTTGTCTAGACCCAAATTGCTCAGAAACCCATATACTAATTAAAATAGTATTAAGTTTTTATATTAACATTTATAATTAACTTTAAATGAAAAATAATTTTTTATTATATAAATAATAATTCAAATTTGATTTAAAATCTTTATCCAAGCTTGGTTGGGTCTGTTGGACGGCCATTAGTAAGTCCAATAATAGGTAGAGGTGAGCATAAGTCGGTTCAAATCGATTTAATTGATTTAACAGATAAAATTTGGTTAATTCGATTTTGTTAAGTCGGTTTGATAGTTATGTCGGTTTTTTATATCGATTTATTTGGTTAATTCGGTCGGCTATCAGTTAGTAAAAATAATTAATCGAATTAATCGAATCTTTAATATTTAATATTTAATAATTATATATTTATATATATTAATAGTTTAATTAAACTCATTCTCAACCCAAATATATAATCATTAGTTTAAGATCAAATAAATTGATTTGACCAAACTAACCGATCAAATCGATCGAAATTTAATCGATTCGATTAATTCGATTACGGTTAAAAATATCGATCAGTTCGATCGATTTCTCTAGTTAAATCAATTAATTTGATTTAAAAATTTTTTGATCGAATCGATCAAATCGATCGAATAGTCACTCCTAATCATAGGTCTCGGTCATAATTGTATTACAATATAAAGTCTAACTACAAACCTTGGTCATAATTGTACTACAACATAGAGTAAGTCTACCTATAAACCTCGGCCATAGTAGGTGCGTTTTGCAAGAGTATAAATTTATAAGAACTTAAAAATTTCCGATCAACTTATTTAAGTTTAAATTCGATGCAATCCAATTTAATCTAAATAATTTCATAATATGAAATTAATTAATTTAAATTTAAAATAATTTAAATTCGATAAATTATAATGTTAAATTTAATTAATTTAAATTTGATTACTTTGAGTGCTATTGTTAAACACATTAACTTGAACTTGAAATAATTTTAACTCAAAAATGATTCGAAAAATTAAAAACCTAAAATTACTCAACCAAATTAACTTGACCCAACCCAAGATCAATCCAATCCGCACAATTGATAGATCTACATAAGTACCAAGAGAGCACTGGACTTGTAACATTGAAAGATGGTTTTACCTTTCAGGGAAACAGTTTGAGCTTAAAGATGGGTGAAAATTTAAAAATAAGTAATGTTAACAAATTTCATGCAAATGAAAAATTCTTGGAATAAACTAAATAACAAAAGCTTGCATCTGAATTCAGAATTTGAGATTTAGTTTAATTATTCATGCAACCACCCTTAAAAGATAGCATACTACGAGTCTACAGCTCTATTATTCCCGGGTTGTGACTTCTTTTTCTCTCCCATATATATAAGCTTGAATCTTCTTATTACCGACAGATCAAACTAACAAAAATTCTGTTGGAAAATCTCATTCAGACAGTTTCTACCAAAGTTCTACAAACTCCACTAATGATGGTTTTACCTCGAAAAGCTCTACAAACTCCACTAATGATGGTTTTACCTCCGGGCTTCACCCAAAGATTTGCAAAATAGTCTTACCAAAATCACGGAAATGCTCCATATTAACAACGCATCATGAGATGAACATATTCTCCGAATCAAGTTTTGGGGTTAAGAGCAAGCTCAATTTCTTCCAATGATCGCCCCTTTGTTTCCACAACATTACCTGCTATGTACAAGACAGCAAGAAGACAGACACCGGCGAATCCCAGATATACCGAGCTGATTCCGAACTTGTTCACAACACTCAGGAAATACAGGCCAATGACAAAGTTGGAGATCTGTTAGAACAAAAAAAAAACAAGTCCGAGATGAGCTCAAGAAATACCCGATTGAAAGAAGAATGAAAACATAACATGAAGAATACTAGATAACAATCAATAAACGTTTTTGGATCATGTCCTTTTAAAGAAAATATACGCAATGGAGAAAGTTATATTAAGGAAGGAGCATTGTTACATTACTATTACCTATGTTACTCGGACTTGGATGTAAGACTCGGATGTAGATATGTGTCCAACATGAGTATATTTAATTTTTTTTTCTAAGTTTTTTTTTTCACGTATTTAGAGGATTTTTAGAGGATTATATCCCCATACCCATGTCCGAATAATTGCCAGACATGGATGCCGGACTCCGAACTTAGGCACTTAAAGAAAAATGGAGAGTCAGAGCGACATAGACTATTACTACATCATATCAAACTGTCTACTTGCAGATGTACATACATATGAAGATCTGTGGGCAGATTTTTTTATCGCGCTTACCCAATGCATTCCAAGCGATAAAGCCACTGCTTTTGCTCTGATTCTGGAAGCAAATATTTCTGGAAGAAGAAGGGCAGGCACGGGACCGGCACCAAGTGAAAAGGATAATACATAGCTGTGTAAAAGAAATGGGAGCAGCTTTAGATTTTATTGGTCATAAGGAGGTGACAACAATTGCAGGCATCAAAATAAGGAGAGCTTTAAGGAGATTCATTAATTGCATAAGAAGTTTGTTAACTCACAGAACAGTCCCAAAAACGGCTAGTGTGCCAGAATATGGAGCCAGGACCTTCCAAGTGAATGACAAAGAAAGCAGTAACATCGAAGCACCCTTCACGAGCCAAATGAAAACAGAAAAATGACACAAGGAAAAAAGAAAAGGTTTGTCAGTCATAAGAGAATCAGATGAGAAAATTGGGCATTATATCATTGTCCAGTTAACAGCAACAAAGGACAGAACATTCAGTAATAGAAAAAGCCGGTGCTAATAAAGTTGCCAGGGTTTATGAGTTTAGCATTTCCTCTCAACCCAACTAATGTCCCCATGTTTTAAAATTGAAGGCCATCCATATTGGCAGAAACAATCAATCTACGTTACTTAGACTCAGGTGAGAGTGACGGATATAGATATATGTATTTGACATGCATACGTTCAATTTGTTCTAAGTTTTTTCATATATTTGGAGGGTCCTAGGAGAGTCATATTCCCATATGCCTATTTGGATATGTGTCGGACACGGATTCTTCAAGAAAAATGAAGAGTTAGAGCAACATAGCTATCAATAATAACAACACTGTGAGGTACACACATTCCATAAATACTGCTTCTTCAGCCATTGAAGGTCAAACTTAAATGCTATTCTGGTATCCTGGCTATTACAAAAACTAATGTTGTCAGTCAAATTATGACTATTTTGACTTTCTTGTCAAAAGTAACATCCACTCAAGTATCCATGAAATCGAAGAAAAAAATATGGGGTGCAGATGCAAAATGAAGATTAAGGGAGTTGTTTTACATGCAAGCAAAAGTTGATTGCTTTCATTAACACGGGATTTCAAAAATTCAATCCTTCAACATAATTTAGTTAAAAAAGGAAAAAGCAACTCAGTGCAGGAACTTGACCTAGGGATATCTTTTAGATAGATTAGAATGAGCAAGCTAGAGTTTCCGATCCATAAATAGCGAGATTGTGTGGCAGAAAAATTTGCCTGCTTCAACAAAATATTGTACACAAAGACAGAGTTTTACACACCAAAAAAAAGTCTTATGGTGCGAATTATTAATGTATCAAATTTTATATATATAAAATCCTTAAAACTCAAATATGACATGGCCAAATGCACTAATTGCTAGGTCTAAACTTTTAAGATCAAGTCTTTTCATTACGGTAAGGTTACTTGCAGTTTAATAAACTTGGTTTTAATTTGGAAAACCTAAAAAAAAAAAAAAAAAAAGGGGAAAAGGGAAAACTAAGAATTTTTATGTAGTGAAGGTTGATACTTGGTGCTTTTTTCTAGTTTGAAGGCCCAAAAAGCAAATGCAGGAGGTTGTTTCAATGAGTTTAAGAATAGAATCCAGACTCTCTGATTTGGAAGAATGAACCTTTACACAAAAAACAAGCCTACCATTCCAGCAAAGCTTATGATTAGGAGACTTTTCCTCCCTTGTCGGTCCATCAGAGAGGATGCAATTGCTGTGCCTGCAAGAATATCACAAGCCAAGAATATTAAATATCCTAAATGAATTTTGGGTTTCCCCCACAAGTATGTATAATTTTTAAAAGCAATTACAAACTTACCAAAGACATTTGATGCGCCAACAAGAGCACTTGCTGCAACATCAGATGCTATTCCAGCTCTGCGAAAGACAGCTGTAGAATAATATACCACGGCATTTATCCCAGCTAACTGTTGGAATAAGAAAAGTGCAGCGCCAACACTCACAACTGCAGCAGTACATAAAGTCAAGAATGTAAATTACTCTGATACAATAGAAAGCCTAAGAAACGTGAAGGTTTAGCTCTCAGGATAATCAGCTTAAGTATGTTAGCAGTGATTCAATAACCAGAAGAAATCCATCATGAGCTTACTAGTTAGAAGTATGAAGAAATGAAGTTCAAACAAAAGGAATTATATTACATCCACAACCTTTGAGTTCACCATTATAAATCATCAAGGCATCAAGACAAAGATAAAATAGGGCACGGAAAGTGGTGATAGATGGTTAAACAAAATCTAAGAGTTAACATTAAATACTTGTCTTTATTTGGTAACCAAGAAACACTAGATTGGCTGGTGCTGTAACAACTCTCCAAAAACAAAGAGTATGCTAATTGACAGTATGTTTGAGAACATTGACCCTCCAAATTCAGCCTTTACATGGCACAATAGTTTTAAAAACAAAAACAATAATTTTCTGAATCTTTTACATTACCATTTGATCCTACTTAGTAGCGTCCAGTAGCAATTTTAGTAAGGGCATGCTTATCAATGGGCCTAATAGCACTACAAATATTCCACATTCAGTTATGGCAGCTTTCAATATTCCGGCATACCTTTCCAGTAACGGCTACTAAATAGATCAAACCATCCTGCTTCTTGTTCCACAGAACCCTGACCCGCGGTTCTTAACTCATACATAACCTCAGCAACTCTTTCCTTTCCATAGAGTGTTCTTATAGATTTTTCAGCTTCAAGGATTTTCCCTTGCTGTAAAAAATAGATGTGTTGAATTAATAAGTAGTTGATATTATGCATCAATGTGAGATGAAAAAGAAAATGTAAATAGACTGAGATAGTCCAACAAGAAACCTGAAACAGCCATCTTGGACTTTCTGGGGAAAATGCCATTCCTAGCGCCAATAAAATAGAAGGGACAGCAGCAACACCAAACATTGTCCTCCACCTATAGAAAAAAAATATATAAATAAGATAAAAACAGTTAAAGTAAATGCTTAAGTAGAAATAACATTTAATTGCAAAAGAAATCCAATTTTTAACTAAACTTTGGAACATAATACACAACATTTATATGTATAGTGATGAAGGCATTTCCTTGACCTATTCACTCAAATCTCACCAACACAGAAAGACTCAAAAATAAATATTGATCAAAAAGCATACCACAAAATCAGACATTCCAACTGGTCGGATGCAACTTCTTTTTTTTTATTTACAATTATTTGGGGGAAGGGGGGATTTTAGCCAAGCCTTTGAGCAAAGGGATACATAAACCTCTGATAGAGAAATATGCTCAGATGCGTACAATTACAACGAATATGGTATGATGACAGCAAATGATGGACAGCAAATCATAGTACACCATTGTACTTTTTCCAAAACCATTTACTGGATATGATTACCAAAAGCAAGATTAAATTTTATCTTTTTCACCCATGTCTTATTGGTAAATCCTCACGCTTTTTGCCAGCAAAATGAAAAAGGAAAAAAATGAAAATTGAAAAAGAAAAACAGCAAAGGGATTAAATCCGCCATAATATTCCATCAACAGGTGCCAAAGAGAGGAAAAAGGTCTTCAAGACTAGTAAGGGTTGTGATCAAATATGGCTACCGTAAAAGAAAGCATTTTTTTAACATCTCCCCATTTTATACCAAATTGAAGCCCAGATGTTAGATACTTCTAACTAAAATTCTTACCAAAAATTAGAAGAGTCAATCTCTCTGAAGCATGATTGATTGCATGCTAAGCAGTTTCCAGCCAAATAGTTTTTAAAAAAATGCAATTTAACGTGCAAATGACATGGTATGTTCATAGCAAACTTGTTATAAAACTGTTAAGTGTAGAGAATATACCATTGTGGGTTTCCTGATAAAGGTAATCCAGCCACCAATGCTGCAAGAATCCCAATACATATAAAAAGTTGGTTTACAGATCCAAGTGCACCACGGATTTCAGTTGGTGAGATCTTACCAATAGAAAAAAGGTCAGCAGATGTTTCCAAAAGGCTAGACAATCGGAGCAAATAATAAGGATCAGAAAATGTTACCTCAGATATGTAAAGCGGCACAATAGCAGATGATATACCAATACCGATGCCAGCCAGTAAGCGGCCAATTATCATAGTCTGGACAGTCCGGGCTGTAGCACTGAAACATTGAAGTCATTTTGAAGTATTAGTTTCCGGAAAACTTCTCAGAATTGGCAAGATAATAGTTAATGAAATAACACAAACGTAAGAACTGCTCCAATGATTAGTGGAATAGCATCTAATTGGAAAGTCCTTGTCCGGCCAAACTTATCTGCCAGTGCTCCTCCAGTAAATGAACCAACAGTGGCACCAGCAAGGAGTGTGCTGACAACCCATCCTACTCAATTAACATAACAGCGTTATAGGTTAGCGGGTAATTAGAAAAGTCGGATAATTTAAAGAGTAACACAATAGCATATAATCAAAATAACCAAAATTGAAAAAGAAGGAAAAACAACAAGCAAACAACTTTTGAATGATACAAGTTCAGCCACTTCACTTTTATAAACAAAAGACAAGACAAGAGATGGATGGCATGGGGCAGTTGCATGCCCTTCATTTTACTTAAATTGCACTAAAAAATATTTCAGAAATAAATGTGCTATGTGAATTTGATTTATCGGACACCAGAATACATATTTAAAGTATATTAGAAACAAACAACAAAGAAAAGAAAAAGAATAAAAGCAGATATTCAATTTGCATGGTAATTGAAGATCACAATACATGCCTTGCAAAACAGTATTTTGAGCAATTCCAAGATCCTTAGATAGATACTCAAGAGCGCCATTTACCACCCTGAAGAAAGACAAAGAAATGGGAAAAAAAGGGGTTGGGGGGGGGACGAGAGAAATTAGAAGAGTATAGCATTATTGAGAGACAGGTACAAAGCTTAAAACAAATAAGCATAAAAAATGTAGCATGCCAACTGCCAAGATATTGATTAATTCTTTGCCTAATTTCCAGTATAATTCTTATTTTCTAGAATATATCAATAGAGGGAGTCAATTACAGAGTTAAAATAGTTCCAGAATACTGTAAATTTTCACCACCATCACCTATTGCAGGCACCGCAGAGTTTTTGGGACCCACATAAATGAACCACAGTGATCCTCTCTGAAGCCTTAATATTACTGGATAGCATACTATATCTTTCCACGGCACAGTTTGCCTAAGTATATCAGTGAGATGCTAAGATTACAAAAGTTATAAGTGTAGAACCAAAGAACAAGAGTATGTTCTTTTTCAACTGAACTGGGACATACCCTAGATGGTAACCGAATAAAATAGCTCCCAAGCAAGCAACAGCGACAAATGGTAAAACCGTCCCAGAAGATTTCCTGTGAGGGTTGATTGGTGTCAAATCCTCAACATCTCCAGCTGCAGTTTAATTCCAATTTCCAATTGTAAGAATATAGAAAAGCAGAATGGAAAGACTAACTTCTTTTGCAATGATTAAAAGACTCTGAGTCTCAGACGCTTAGCAAATGACCCATGAGCTGGCCAATACATTTGAATAGGATGAATGCGTTCTTTATCCCAACAACAGACAAACAGATCAGTTACTCACATCTGGTTGGAAGCATGTGAATATCATACATCCATCATTACCAACATAACCAAGCACAAATTAATTTGTTTTACTGAGAATTGTTATTTCAATTATACTAACTGAAGAACAAATCAATTAATCACATTTGCAAGAATAAAGAATGTAACTGGTTATCCCCTACACGATCATCATGGTGCTATAAAAAATATAATGCCCACCACAAACCTTAAGAAATAAAAAATTATAAGATAAACCCAAGTAATACTCCAAACTAATTAAAAAGTTAAAAATTCAACCTTGTAAATACCAAAATACATGAATTTTCTTCTATATGGAATAATTACATTTGAAGGTGTCAAAATTCAGTTTTAATCAAATACATGGTTTTGCTTTTTTACTATTTGGTTTTACTTTCCATCGATTTTTCAAGAAGTAAAAAAGCAAGTATCAAAATTAACAAACAAGCAGAACGTAAATGATTCATTTCTTCAAATGAATCTCCCTACAATCACCAATGCCCCCGAAGTTCTTTTTTCTTTATGTGCCACTATATATCATTAGCCCAAGTTAAGAAAAAAACCCATTTCATCTAAAGATACATTGCATGCATTAAGCAATTTTTCTCACGTAAAGAAAACACATACCATCCAAAATAAAGATCGACCGTAACATAGCTTAAAAGTTCTTTTGCAAAGAAATGAGAGAAAAAGAGACAGAAAGAGACCAGAAGCTTGAGCTTTGACCGATCGAGATTTGATCGAAGAGCGAACGACGGTTTCAATACCATTTCTGGCACGGGCAAGCTCAGCTCCCATTGAAGCGACACGAGAAGAGCTTAAACCACTGTAAATGGAACCACTTCGGACGCAAAGATTACGATTCAAAGTTGACTTCCGTTCCCTAACTTCACTAAAACAAGGCAAATCTCTCCGTTTTGAAAGCTCAAACTCTAAATTTCCTTTGATTAAATACGTTGACACCTGCATCCTGAATTTCCTGATTCACCAAAAAAGACTATTCAACCAACAAGTCAAAACAGTAAGACAAAAAGGAAAATGAAAAAAAGAGCATTAAAATCCAGAAATAAACATAAAAACGGAATAACTGAGAAATACGAGTGATATTTACCAAATCCAAAGGCAAAGTGGAGAGAGAATGGGAGAGGATGATGAGCCAGTTTTTGGGTTCTGTTTGGATGGTGGGATTTTTTTCCCCTATTTTGGAGTGGAATTTTAACGGAAAGCTTCGGAAAATCCGTCGACCAAGATGAACAAACTTGGTGGAGAATTCAATCAGATATCTCTCCTTTTTTTTTTTTTTTCTCTTTCTAGAAAATTAAAGTTAATTAATTTAAATTTAAATTATAGCACTAATAATTAGTATATTACTGAAGATTAGAATTCCAAGAACCGAAGGTGTAACAATAAAAACAAAAAAAATAGAAATGGAAATGGAAATTCAGTTCAGTGATTGTTTGGATGGGGATTTGGATTCTGGATTAGATCTGCAATGGAGTTAGCGTTGGCGATGGCGATGGCGATGGCGCACGTGGGGCCCTTCCTTCGTTAACGTCTCTCACAGTACTTATATCTCGCTTCGGTAACGTCTCCACAGAACTTCTTAGACACTGTTGTTTTTCCCTTATTTAAATTGAATAATAATAATAATAATAATAATTGATTGTATTATTTTTTAATTTTAAGTTAAAAAATTATGATTTCAATTTTAGAATATGTTTAAAATATATATATATTTATATACTTATTGTACGAATAAAAAAATAATTTCGAGTCAAGGAAAACTTAATTTAATTGTTCAAAAATTATCTTAAACTTTGAAAATCCTTTAAATAGTTTAGGAAGCAATATGATTTGGACATTCGAATGATTGCAATTTTTGCAAAAGAAAAATGTTATCAAAATTAGTATTGCTTTTTTATTTTCTTTGGCCTTTTTCGTATTTATTACGTATATAAATATGATAATATTATTATAATTTTTGATAAAGTTCATTTTTACCTCATATCACATTACTCGTACTTATATCTTACATGATTTAGTTATTAGATAAAATAAGATATCGTCATTAAATTTTTACTTAACTGATATTTTATACGAAAATTATTCCTCTATAGCTTTTGCTACCTTCTCCAACCTTTGGGGACTGATCTACCACTTAGAAACCAAACTAATTATTAAAAAAAAAAAAAACACTATCAAAAGATTTTCAAAGAGCTGTTTCACCATCCAATCCACTTACTTCCTACTACAACATAAATAAAATTATCAAATATAATTTAATAAAAATCTAAAATTATAAAGCAACTTTGAGAATGCAAATAATTAAAAAAAATAAAAGAGAGCAAGAAAACATAATTAAGAAAGACATTTTAAGGTAATTTATACAATATATTACAAAAATTAAAAATGACGGAGAAAAGATTTTTTTTTATTTATATAAAAAATAATAATTATAAGAATTATTAATATAAAATATATAATTATTTTTTCAACTTTATTTTTATGTACTTTATTTGGGCCTTTTTGTTTCTTGCTTGTGTCCAAAATGGGGGGGGGGCATGAGATATATACAAATGAGAATAAAGTTACACTTAAGACAAACATCAAGTTTTTAGAATTTTACAATACTAGATACTAATAAGAGATATGCATATACAACAAAATATATGTACATATATAAACAACAATGATAATGAATGTGTATATAAACTAATATGTCCGTTTATGCCTCTTGTTTGGATAGTTAAAATTAATAAAAGACAGAAAGTGGACTCTAATGACCATTGTTTGGTTAAAAGATTGAGACAGAAAGGGAAATGATTTATTATAATAAAAGTTTCTAATTGTAACCATTTTGTTATAAAATAACATTAAATATTAAAATTATTTATAAAATAAAATGAAAAAATATATATCAAACACCAAAACTATTAATAAAAACCATAATAAGCTACTAAAAAGGAAATAATTTATAGAAAACATGGAGAGGGTAAAAAGAAAGTTCTATAAATTAAGAATTAAGAATTATTTTAACTTTCCCTCTTTTCTATCTCCTCAAATTGGGGTATACAAAAGGCGGTATTTGAAAGGAAAGTAAGAGATACTTACTTTATGCAAAAAGTCTACGATAGCATCAGTCATGAGATACACACAAACAACAATAAAGTTATACTTAAGATACACATTGATGTGCATATAGAATAAAATATGTTTACATATGTTGAGGGTCGTTGAGATCGCCTCTGGCTCTGCAACACAAAGAGAGTCAGAAGAGTGCCGGAGTTAGTACTCCGGGGGCCCACTCCGATGGTTAAGTCAGTGTTTGGGTGTTTGGAGTATACTCAAGGAGATTCAAGGAAGTG
>JBBYHO010000003.1:13087849-13102683 GCA_038382025.1 Adansonia gregorii | reverse complement strand
ATTATACCTACATCATTGAGCTTTGATGCGAGAGATAATAATTTTATAAATGTAGATATTTTTAAAAAATGATATCTAATAAATTTAAGATTTAAATTTTATTATTTGTAATTTTTTATTTTTAAATTACGATTACACATTTTAAGGGTCAAAGTATTCGAATTGGGCCTTGAACAATACTTTTGTAAATTTAGGCAAGATCAACTTAGCTCGAATTTCTGTTTAATAATAAAATAATATTTTTATTTAAATTTAATTTTAAAAAATAAATATTAATATAAAAATAATATAATACACAGTATGGACTTTGGGGTCCAGCCCGACCTGAGCTTAGGCAAACAAATTTAAAATTTTCGAGTCAAGCCTAGCAGGTCTTATTACGACCTTTTTTGTACCAAAAAATTTTATATAAGTATAATAATTATTTAATTTAGTTAATAATATAATCACTCAAGATATGATTTAGTAAGTTTAGAATTTAAATCTCAAACATTTACAATAATTCTTCTTATCCCCATGTTATAATCTTTTTTTTATGAATAAATATGGGTACTTAATTAAGAATATATTTATTTGAATTATAGAGTCCCCAAACAAACTAATATAGTTTTCTCGCTTTGGGCATTTTCCTGGCCAAACCCTTGCTTCCTCGTGGTTTATTTTCACAACCAATTGCTCCTTTTTCTTGCCTGTCTTCACTCCACCTCAAGTAAATTACCTTATATATTCATGATTTGCATCAACTAGTACTTTCAGACTGCCTTATAATTCTAAGTTCTAAACTCATCACGTTTATCTCTTTAATGGCTGATATTGATTTTCATGCAAAATCCTTGAAACTCTTTGGTTTTAACATAGTGGAAAGCACCGCCAATGATTCGAACAAATTTCCCACGGGATCGGAACTCGAAACTGATGGCCGGAAATATGAGTGTCAATATTGTTTCAGAGAGTTTGCTAACTCTCAAGCCCTAGGAGGACACCAAAATGCTCACAAGAAAGAAAGGCAGCTACTAAAGCGCGCACAAATGCAAAACTCCATGATATCGGGTTTTGCACCTCCGCCGCACCTTCTTTCCCCGGCGGTGGTGCCAGAACTTCCACCACCGCAGTATCATTCTTCATTTTACATGTCACATGGAGGAGCAGCAGCTGCCCCATTGCATTTGTTACATGGTGGCAGGTACCTTTGTGGGCCGGTTGCTGGGATTGGACGGCGTCTATATACAGGAGCGGGGGAGACTGCCGCAGCGGCAGTGATGTCCGGTGATGTCGGAGCTCATGCCGGAGTTTTGCCAGCGGCAGTGAGGTGGTTCGCTGGAGAAGATGGCGGGCCTAAGATTGACAAGGGATTAAGCTTGGACTTGCATCTCAGTCTTGGGTCGGCCGTGCCATGATGTAAAAATACATGGGATTTGATCAAACTTCAAGTTCATAAAATTGGAGTCCTTGGGAGTTTAGACATGTAAATTTCTTAGTTTTTTTTTGGCTAATAATGATCTCTATGAACTTTTAATTTCTTGAGTAAAGCAATTATATATATGGATTTAGCTCCTTTTTAATTCTAAAACTCGTTCCCTAATTATAATTATTTGTATTTATTTTTAAAAATTTTTAAAATTTTATTTTTATTTGTTAATGATGTGTTTGATTTATGTATTGATATTGCATCACATACAAATCTATTGAATCAATTTTAATTAATTTCTTAGTCACAAGTTCAAATTTGAACCCAAAGCCTAGTCTTCATGCAACCATATGAAGGGATGGTATTTAGTAGGTCTGAAATACAAATCCGAACACCATAACCTTTCCTTATTTTTAGACTATAGTCTCTTTTGTACCAAAAAAATATTAAATTTATATTTAATACACAACGGTGAAATTTTTAACTTAAGTGAGGTTACAATCACGCCATATATCTCACTTTCTTTTAAATATTTTTAATATGGGCGAAGCTACTAAGGGTTATGGGGGGACCAGATCCCTTTAAAAATTTTGGAAATTCGTTTAATATGTATATATACATATATTGATATATTAAATATAACTAAATTGATCCCAAAATAAAAGTTAAGAAATTCATTTAAAATATATCTATGAGTATTTATATTTTTAATATATTATATATTTATCTTTTTACGTCTATTTTTTAATGATCAAAGATATTCAGTATATTAATTTTAGAAGAAAATAACTTACCTTATATTTGACTCTCAAAATTTTTTTTTGACGAGTTCCGCCCTATTAAAAGAAATAGACCTTCTTATTAATTTGATTTATAAAATTTATAAAATCTAAAAACTTCAATAACGATAAATTTAATTAATTTTTTATATTTTTTTTATTGCACATTAATTATTGGGCCATATGTTATTGCAAATTCAAAATTTCCCAACTTCACCTATATTTGAACAAAGGCAGCCAGTAGGATTAACAAGGTCAAGAATATTTTGATCCAATCATAACTATTTCACATGTGTTTTTAAGGTTGCAAGTAATTTAGGATGTGAATTTTTTTTTTTTCCTTACCAAATACACCAAATCTTAGCTTAGGTAATACCATAGGGATAATTATGAGGTTTTAAGATTCTCTATCTCCCAACCACTTAAAAATTTTTCAATTTGAGAATGTTAAATATAATTATATTAATTATAATATAAAAAATAATTAAAATATGATATAAATATATAAATATTTTAAATTATATATAGTATAAATTATTAAATTTATAATTTTATAATACAAAATTTATATAATTACGTGAATATGATGTGAAAAAATAATATAAATATATAGATATTTTAAAATTTATATAATATAAATTATTAACGTATCAAAATTTACGTAAATATAAAATATCTTAAATATATTGTAACGCAACAAAATAAATTATGACACAGATATAGAAATTATGAGATCAACAATTTACTAATAATTTACAATCATATATTTATATATATATACATAACTATTTGTAATATATTAAATGGATATTATAATTAAAGTTATAATAATTTTTATTTGTCATATAGATTGACGCAATAACACAACATGATTAATTTATTGAACCAACTGGTAATTATTGGATTAAGTAGGTTTAATCTGATTAACATAGTGTTATAAATGTGTATATATGATTATTATACTAAACATGATTAAATTCAAACTTAGTTAATTTTAGTTAATTTCGTATTATGTTCATACCATATCTAAAATTATTAAATATATAATCCACAATTCCACCATAGTTTGATTTATCATTCCATAAACTTCACCCTCCAATTTAAGCATATTTGACAAAAACCTTACAATGTCTTTAATAACAGAATCACATATTTAATATTTAATATTTAATTTATTTTAAAATCAAATATTTTGGTTGAATTGATGATTTGTGAGTATGTAAGTTTGACATTTAGAATGATTTTTTACCCATCAAGCATAAAATATCGATTATTATTATTATTATTATTATTAGGGTAATGTCCATTTTTAATCCTATGCTTTCACATATATGACACTTTAAACTATTTTTTTTTTTTTTTTACTAACACATGTACCATATACTTTGACTGTTAGATAAAAAGATGCAATGCTACTAAAATATGCTCATGTAGCATTACATCACAAGTAGTTAAATGTCACAAGGGCAAACGTACAACGTGAAAAATAAACTTTGTTACCTTAAAAATGTAACGGTATAACCTTTGATAATCAGAATGAAACTCCATGAGTATATATGTTAGCATGAAGAGTTTTTGTTACTTGCTTAAATCACAAAGATAAAAATGAACATTTCCACTATTATTAGTATTGTTATTATTATTTAGAATACATTGACTTTAAGTTCCAAATGTAGTTATATGATGAGATGAACTTGTGAAAATGGTGTTATGAGGCTCTAGCCAAAGGGAGGACACGGCCGTCATAATGGGTATGTTCCATTGATATTTAATATCTAGCGACAATAAGTCTCCTTTGCACCGAGTTTGATTGTTTAAAAAAGCCTTTTGTTTACATACAAGAACTTCTTAAGCAACAAATAAAATTTATCCCTCTATTTTACAAATCTAACTGTGTTGTTTAAGAAACTTCTTTTTATTCAAAAACTTGCAAAGCAGTAGTTAGATTCATCCATCTAATTCATCAAAATCTTTATCTTTTTGAAACCAAATTGCTAATAAGATTAGATCACTTAGATATGGTTTAAGAAAGAAAGTGCCTAGTAAATGAGATGTCTACCTTGAGGCGATTAGCCTATGTTGCTCTAACTCTTTATTTTTCTTACAATAATTGTATTCGACACATTTTCTGATATAGATATAAAGATATGATCCTTCAAAAAATTTTCAAATACATAGATACAGGTGTGAGTATTGTAAACAACTATATGGCTTACATGGGTATGTTCAATTTTTTAAAATTATTTCATATATTTAGAGGGTTATTAAAAAGTCATAACCCATACTCTGTCCAAAAATATGTCAAAAATGAGTAAGAAATATAAAGAGTCGAAATAACAGATGCCAAAAGCTATTGTCAAATCAATACTTTAACCAATAAATCCTCCTTGGTATCATTGCACATTTTCATTGAGCTATCTCCATCTAATGGATTTGAGCAATACTAGTTCATATTTTCGTCCTGTTAAATGCAGCTCTACCTTTCTCCTTATTATATATAAATTACCAAAAAGAATTTTGTGATAATATGTCTTAGATGATTTACAAAAGTTTGACTGCATATAGTTTGCATTCGTGTTGAAAAATGAGGTTATGAATTAATTTATAAGACTTTGGACTAAAGATAGGCAAAAGGATTCAAACTTTTTAAAAGAGAAATTAAACGGTAAGTTTAAAATTGTAATCTACTACAATTTTGCCTAAAAGATCAGAATCCCTGAAAAAAGGATTCGAATACTCTGCAAGATCCTATGGTTTTGTAAAATTCTCCAAAAATTTTATCCATTGCACATATTCTTTCATTCCAAAAGTTCTGCGTCTTCATCAAAGACATGTCTAATTATAAAAGGGTGTTTCTAACACTTGTTAGGGTTTATAACATTCATTTTACACACTTTTAATATCTTTACATCCAATTCTCTTCAAGAATTATTTATCGTTTTTCACTCTCTTTGGGTTCACAATTCTTGTGTGTTTAAAAAGAATTTGAAGTGCAATCACAGTCTTTTTTACATAAGTATTATATCTTAAGGATAACATTTCTATAGAGATCATTTGCACTATAGTGAAAAAACTATTATCCTAAAAAAAGCTTATTGGAAATGCTTTGCCTATAATCTTTTTCATTTTGCCTTTTTCTCAACTATTATTTTTCTTTGATTGCATTAGTCCAAACTCCAAACCCCATGTACAACACTCCCTACTTAAACAATATAGATCAAAAAGTGTGATGGGCCATTTGGACAGCTATCGTAAATTTCCTTGGTTATGCATAGGGGAGCTCCTAGAATACCGTTGCCTTGGTAGATAAGATGCATATTTATGTTACTTCAATGCTTGATTTTTTTTAAAATATTTTTATCTAACACATATTTAAATATTGGTACGAGTATATAACTCTAAAAAAATCTTTGAAATGCATGAAAAAAAACTTTAAAAAATTAAAAATACTTATATCTAATCTATATCTGTATTTGACATTCTTATCTAAATTTGAGTAAATATAAATGAATATAGCACTTACAGTTTCTTACTTTAAGAGTTATTTATGCTTCACATTGGAAATCCACCTAATGCTTTAGACATGAACGCCTATCTTCTGCGAAAGTACAGTTTGGTGGAGCGAAATCAGGTATAATATCAATGATGTCAACTATTCTGCTACTGTATTAATTTGAATTTGACATGAGTATCGGATATGATTACGTATTTAATAAAAATATGTTTAATTTTATTTATATATTTGAAGAATTTTTGAAAGATCATATTTTTATATCCATATTCGATGAACACAGTATTTTAAGACAAACGAAAATTTAAAACAAAATAGGTTTGCGAGGTTTAGTTGCCTCTGGTCTCGTAAATTACAGTTAGAACAACGATAGCCGGTTGCTTCGGTGTTTTCTCCGGGAATGTTTAATCAATTATACTCTCACATAGGAAATTTAGCTCTTCAATTAGGTGTTTTACAGCCGATTCAATCAAATTTAAAATATAAAATGAAATTTAGAACTCGGATTAACGTGATAGGCAGCTGTGACTCTTCTGATCTTTTAATGTCGAGCTAAGTCTCTCCATCGTTCCTGATACGTCAACAACTGTTATTCGCCATTTTGACAGATCGATGCAGCACAGGAACAAGGAGTCCAGACCATAAGGACGCCGGTGCTCAGTACATTCAACCAGGAAATCACAAGATTCAATTTAGGGCAGAAGTACAAGTTATCACAAAGTTTGATCATACCAAAACAAGATTCAACAGGTCTGACCATATCGATCATTACGTGTTTCAAATCCGTGGATGAAAGAGATGAAGTTTCGATTAAAGTTCTTCACACTTGCAACCATATTCGAGCAGTAAATGCAACCATTTAAGTTGTAGTAGTAGCAGCCGGAAAGCCCCCTTTTTTCCCCCCATTTATTTGATAAATTTCTATCTTTTTAGCAGAATTTGTTTATATATTTTCTTTTCCACGTAATTTTCTCCAAAATATTAAAAAAAAAAAAAAAGAGAAGTTGAGCGAGAATAGATTTATCTACTATCGGATTTCGATATAAATTATTTTTTAAATTTTTATAATTAATTAAAAATTTATTTTATTACTCGTAATAATATTAAATTATTATTTTTAAATTTTTATAATTAAAATTTAATTATTTTTTTTATTATTAAATAATATTTAAATTAAATCAATCAAAATTTATAAAAATTATCGAGATCCAACTCATATATCGAGCCAGACAGTGAGCCTGGGCTTGTACAGGTGTAGACGAGAGAACGCATTATTTGGATACAAATACAAAGCCTGGAAGCTGCCGGTCGCCATGGGGAAAGGAACGTTCCCCAGATCCCCCAAAATTACATCCAATCAAGTCATTTCTAATCTAACGGCTCATAGGCTATTTCGCCCCACCCATTGGGACCCACTTCAAAGATAAGAACGTTGCAAACTGCTAATAAGAAATAAATTTAATAAACAAAGTTCAGATTTTCTTCTCTTTTTATTATTCGACCGTTGCAAACTCAAAAATCTCTTTTAATATCAAATCTACTAAACAAAACCTTATAATTTCATCAACAATGGCTGACACAATCGATTCTCTGCTTCAAACCCATTATTCAAATCCTTCTTTGCTGCCTCTTTTCCATGCCCTTGACCCTATCTCTCTCGTTCTTTCTCAGAATTCAAGCCCCTCCAACCCTATCCCTCTAAGGCTTAAAACGCAGAGTTCTTTAATGGAAAGGGGTCCTAGATATGAAGCATATGCAGAGTTGAGAGAAAAAAAGCTGAGAATGAAGATTGGGAAGCGACAGGAATTGGAAGAAATTGAATTTAAACGAACCCCAACAAAAAAACAAGTGAAGTTTAGTTCAAGCTGTTTGGGGATTTCTAGTAAAGGGTCCTCTGTTTTGGCTCAATCGGTGCCTGATTTTTCAGCTACTTTACGGAAAGAGAATCGAAAGCCGCCGCCGGTCAACAGTGTGATTGAATCGACACCACCACCAGCACCGGGAAAGAACTGGTCGAAAGGGAACGGGGCTGCGTTGTCAAATTCGAGGGGAAGTAAGTCGGCAAATGCAGGGGGGGAAAAGAAAGGAAGGTCGATGATGATGATGATGATGGCAAGGAAGAGTTATGCAAGTGTTGAAGAATTGAAAGGGATTTCTTTAGTTACTGCCAATGCTATTAATGGTGAAAACAGGGGATTGAAGAACAGTGCCAGAGGAGTTGCTTCTAAAAACAAAGCTGTTCTGGGGTATCGACAGTTTTAGAAGAAGAAATAAAAGCTCTGAATTTCACCTTTTCGTTTACAATGATTTCATTAATTGTTTCCCACACTTTAAGAAAGATTTGAGGCTATGAATTCTTTTCTTGCTAAGTTTACTAGCTATTGTAAAGCTCTGGAATTCAATATTGAATTGTTGATTTTTCTTGGACAAAAAATGTGATTTATTGGATTGTACATTTAATTTAATTAATTTATATAATCACTTTTAATTAATAATAAAAAATTGAAGATTAGATCTGTAAAATTTTTTGAGTTATTGATTCAACAGGTTAAATTAAATTATTTAATTAAAAATATATTAAATACTAAATTTGTAATTTTAATATTAATTAAATATTAAATATAATAATTAGATAATAAAAACATGTATTTGATTTAATGATATGAATTTTAACAAATGGTTAAAAGGTTAAATGTTTAAAGCAAAGTCATTTTAATAAAATAACAAAAAAATGGATTTTTTGCTATGTTACCCAAAAACCGATTCATTGAATGCCCAATTCTTAAATATGTGCCTGACCAAACGAGCCACTGATTTAACCAATCGATCCATTCTTATTTGCGTATCCTTGAAAGATAATATCTAATAAATTTAAACTTAAATCTTAACGTTTATCGTCTATTCTTTTATTGAGATTTTTCTTTTATTTCGAAAACATCAATATCCATGATCCTTTTTTCCATGTTTCTTGAGATTTTGTAAATAAAACTACGATATCTTTTATAAAACAAAAAATGTGAGATACTAAAGCTGACAGTTCACGATTACATATGGAGAGGCCAAACTTCAAGAGTTGAGTTTTTAGCTTTCCAATTAATATATGTGATGTCATTTCCTTTATGCTTTGATGCTATTGTCATTAGGGAGAAACATACCCAAAAAGGAAGGATGTTTACTTTCCAAAAGAAGGATCCTTGCAAAACGAAAATATCAAATGAAGGATCTTCACTTTACAACTCTAACACTTAGGCAGCTGTTAATCAGTAAAATGTTTCAAGCTGTTTAGCTATCCAGAACAAAGGTACGTTGAAGATGAAAGTTTATACAAGCTACAATGCTCATCTATATACTCCAACAATGGCCCCCCAAGCAACAATGACATCATCCATCTCATCTATGACCCATTTTTTTACATTAAAGTTACCATCTTGATTTGATCAGAAAAGTTAATTCAAGGGGTTTACAATGTCAACATGATTTACAAAATATACTCAGATTGTAGGGGCTTTTGTATGTAATTTCATGGGGAAACTAGGTCTGCAACAATTTCGTCAACTAAATTTTGAAGGATATCCCGGTCCATTTCAGCACCAGTTTCGTATAATTCGATGTCGAAATCTGTCCATTTCCCCAGTGAGTAACCCATCTCCCATTCTATTAGTTCATCAGGAACCATCCCAGCCAATTTCGTCCACCTTCTGACTTCCTCTGCAACATCTCGAATTAGCTTTCCTGAGTTCATGCAATATGGCAGACTTCTCCATGCTCCAAATCCGGAGTTACAGTATCGACCATATTTGGAATCTAAACACTCTATCACACAGTCTAACAGGAATCCTCTAAGATGATTGTTTTCTTTCGTATGATCCATACCAAGAACAGACTTAAAATCTACCAACATGGCACCGACAAGAGTTTCAACTTCATCATGTATATAGGGCGCCAACAGAAAATCGTCTGTCCCATCTGAATCCCGGGGAATCAAATTTCCAAACAACAATTCTGCTTTCAAAATAACCTCCTTAACATGGATAAGCTTGTCTCCAGATAATCCAAGACCAAAATTACTCACGACATGCAACATAACAGAAATTCGGTTGAAAAGATCGGCTATCATCTCAATAACATTTGTCTCTTTGTCGAATGAAGTCACAGACTCCAGAAGATCTGCATCAGGTTCTGTTGGTTGTTCATCATATAAGTAATCCATGGAATCCAATTGTAATCTATGTCCTGGATCAAGAAGAAAATGTGCAAAAAATAAATCCAGTTGCAGACACTCATTTAATCCACAATTGCTACTACTACAATACCGACAAGTTCCTTGAATAGCATACATACAGATGCACGCACACGGGAAAATAAAAGGCTTCGGATTAAGTTTTTCATTTTTTTTTTTTTTACCTAAGCTTTCATCCAGGCTGCTGGAAACACAACTATCATTTGAAAATGAAGCTTCAAGAACAGAACCTGGGCTAAAATGATCACCATGGCTAGCAAATCCAACTAAAGTCCCTTCAGCCTTTGTTTCAGTCTAAGAAATATAAGGAAGAAAGGAGTTAAAAGGTTAATTTACAAATGTCAGCAATGGCTGTTATCATAGGCACAAACCCTCAATCCAAGCACAAAAAATAAAAAGGATTAACTACAGGCATACAAAAGCTTTTAGCCTTATGGAGCAGATATGCATTGAAAATAAATACCAACAGCCAAAAAAATTTTCATCAAATTTAATATTTACCAAAGACTATCCAGTAAAGTGGAATGAAGTTGCAAAATGTAAAAACTTTAGCTATGCTACACCAATCTTGTTTCAATTCAAATATGCTGAATTTGGAACAAAAATTTTAGTTAAATTGCAGATTTACGAACTCCAGTAAATCTAATTCATAAAGGCAGTATTAATTCTTCAATTACTTTTTAACATTTCAGAAGCAATTAAGTAGTTTATTTATCCAAATATAATAACATGGAAAAGGTCCTTCAAATCTTAACTATCACTACAAAACTAGACTTTCAAACTTTACTTGTCACATTCTTTTTCTTTTAAGAACTGCTGGGCCAAACCCAGGAAATGGGATTGGTAAATAGGTATTCTTATGATCTTCCTACATGCATTTTATTCCTGATAAGCAGTACCACAAGATGACCAAGGCACTTGCCATTGTCTGAGACAGCTAAAGGCGAAATTGGGACTAAGAATGCAAGATCAAATTCAAATAAAGGCAAACTATAACAGGTTGTATATTTGGTCAAGAACTATAGAAACCAGAGGAAGATGGACCCTTAAGTGCCTCACAATATAAATACCAACCTGGAAACCCGTATCTGAATTGCACAGGTGACCGTTATGAGGGTTAGGCTGCTCTGAAGTTAAAGCAGAAATTAACTCCTGGAGAATCATGGCGGTTGATCTCTTTGGTAGATTCCAACCTATTTTCGGTTCATCCTCTTGAGAAGTCAATTCCTTCAACTTTTGTTCCAAAATAACACTTACAGCATCTCCAGTCAGTGGCAAGTTCTCCTGCAAAGATGTTTCTCCGTAATTGTCTTCCAATATTTCACCTCTTTCGAGGGGAATGCTTCTACAATTAATGTCATTTTGATCTTTTCTTTTATCCTTCAAGTCCACTGAAATCCCCTGGTTTTGCTTTAATGGAGAATTGAATGTGAAAGAAATGATATCAGTGTCATTTTTGTCCTTGGCTCCCTTACCAGTTTCCTGGCTTGTTGATCTGCTTTTAACACATGTCCGGTCCATCATGCAAGCGCCATGTGCCATTTCTCTCCTAGTCACTGGATTGCATTTAGCATTTCTCTGTTTTCCAATTGCTGAATTGATGAAACCAGCACTTTCAGCTTGCCCATTAACACTAGGTGTTCTCTTCTTTCTTACTGAAGACCTTAACTGAGACAAGGAACCATCTCGGCTGCTGCCAAACTTTCTCTCAGTGTCGATAGGAGAACCTTCCACTTTGATTGGCACTCGATGTCTGGTGCAACTACTTAAACTTCTATTCAAGGCAACAAAATCTTTGGGCCCATTAACAGCTTTTGCAGCAGAAGCAGCCTTCTTACTTTGAAGATCACTTAATTTAGCCTTCGCTGGGATTCTATCCCTCTCTAGTGATATACGATTATGACTTTGATTCCTGGGCTTGAAAGCAACAGGTGACTTTTCATTCTTTTGGGATTTGCCAGGTTGGCTTGTCAGATACCATTGAGCTTGTGCTTGAGCTTGAGCTTGAGCTTCTCGAGATGAAGGATTTCTAAATGTATAGGATTCATTACTGGACTGTCCACTGTTCTCTTCTTGACCAGTAAAAGATAATGGTTGGTCATGGCTTCTCTGAAAAATCACCTCTTTCCCTTGATTGAACAAGGTCGGCGAAGGCCTTTGCCAATTCTTTTCTAAACTTTGCAAAGAAACATCTACAAAATTCAGAGCAGGTGATCGACAAACAAATGGCTGCTCCTCCAACTTTGGTCTAGACTCCACAACGTCAAGCAAATTGCCACAGTTTTTGCACGATGTCTGGCCTATCAAAGACTTACCGATGCTAACATTACAAGCAGATTGTTTCGACACATCCGGTGACACAACCGTAATTCCCTCTGTTACAACCTCATTCTTAGTTGAGTAATGCGTAGAACTCGAATAAGCAAGAGAATATTTAGCTCTATTCGTAGCTTGCAACCCGGGTTCCAGAATTTTAGCAGCTGCATCAATCAACCTAGACGTCCTAGACGAATTCCTAGCCGAAGACATCCTAGGACTTTTAACTGGAGAAACAAACTTCTGATGATGATGCTTCTTCGATCGCGACAAAACGCTCTTGATTTGTAATGCCTCACCTCCAAACCTGGTCACCATCCGTCTATCATACACCTCTATCTTCTGAATCTTCTGAGGCCTAGGATCGATTTTCGGGCTACTCTTCTCCAAAGCCAAATCCTTCCCGCTAGTGTCACCATGACTATCCACCATTTTCTCATCTCTAACATCAGAATTACAACCTGAAAACAGGGCTTTCTTACTAGACTTATCTCTATTCAGTGCTGGCATGGATTCCAGTCCCATTAGCCTAGCAACCAAACCTGGAGCTCGCATTTCATGCTTTTGATCCATTTCTCCATTACTAGGTTTACCATTCTTCTTCACATTTGGAAAACCCCCACTATTCTCATCAGCAATCTACCATTTCCACATAAACATAAAATTTATTTTCGTTAACTACTAAAAAAAACAAAAGTGAGAGAAAAGATCACAGTACTTACCAAATGAAGCTTGGGTTTGGGCATTTTTTCATCTCCTCCAAATTTTTTTGAAGCTTTGGTACGGGCTGAGCAACAATGGCAGTTGAAAAAAGATTAAATCTTTTGTTAGCCAAATGGGAAATTTTGCATTTGAAAAAAAGGGAAAACTTACTGGGAGGAAGTAATTTTCTGGAGAAAAGTTTCTTCTTTGCAAATCTTCTGTTCCAATCAAAGAGTTGAAAGAAAATGCCGACACATCCACCAGGTCTATGAGGCTTCTTCTCCGTTATAGCCAAAGCCGACGCCGTTTTGTCTCTCTGTTCGTTCATTTCAGCTTCCACCGACACTTCCAAAAAAACCCAGAAATTTTCTAAAAAATTCCAAAAAAAAAAATAATCTGAGGGAAATCAACTAAAGAAGTCAAGTTTTAATCATTTTCACAAATACCCAACAATCTAAATCAACCCAAAAGCCAAACCTATTAGAAAACAAAAATAAATAGAGAAGACTCTTTAGTTTACATAGGCAAAGAAAAGTCTGAAGATGGTGGGAAAAGGGACAATGCAGCAAAAGAACGAGAGGAATCAAAGAAGAGAACCAAAAAAGGCCTAGCGATAATGTGAAGGAAAGAGTTTGAGAAAGTGACAGGAAAGACCAGAGAAAGAAAGTGTTTTAGTTCCTATTTACATGTCTTGACGCAAAGGTAAAATGATTCGTTTTCAGAAGAGAGAGAAAAAAAAGGAATGATGGGATCAAAAAGGGGGAGAAAAGAACAGAAAAGAGCTAAGAAAAATATCGAGAATGTGAAGGCCGAAATGAGGTTGCTCTTGTTTGAAAAGATCTTTGAAGGGACTTAGATGAAGCGAGTGGGGCATTTGGCAGCGAAAAAGTTAGAGGAATGAGCTCCGAGACTGATAGGGCCTAATCTGCGGCTGCTGCTGTCGCTGCTGTTGCTGTTGTTGGCCGAGAGCAGATCAGCTTCACGCGCAC
This sequence comes from Adansonia gregorii, assembly GCA_038382025.1. Lineage (NCBI taxonomy): Eukaryota > Viridiplantae > Streptophyta > Magnoliopsida > Malvales > Malvaceae > Adansonia > Adansonia gregorii. The sequence goes on along the minus strand of JBBYHO010000003.1, from coordinate 13,088,738 downwards.
TGGCAAATGGCTTTTGTGTTGCAGTGGGCCAAATTGTGTGTCAAATCCAAGTACAACAAACAAAAAAGGTCTTCTCTGCCGGTCTGCCTTTCACCTAAAGCAAAAGAACCAAAATATAAGTTACAGTCAACCCGATCCGGACCGACGGGACTTGAATGTTGATTTTTATGATTTAAGCCGATCCGGCTGAGTTTTTTTATTAATTTATTAAAATAATATTTTTATATAAATTTTAATAAAAATAATTTTTTAATATTTGTATCATATTAAATTTTGGTTTAGGTTTAGGTTTATTTTAAATTTTTTTAGCTGCAATCATATTTAGGTCTAATTAAGAGTTTAGTATATCCATCATCGTAGGTTTACTTTTAATTAGACATTAATTTGGGTTGAATTTTGAGAAAAGAATATTATTAATAAATAATATTTTAATTTTCTTAAATTAAGTATAATATATAATTAAATCGACACAAATTTCATCGGTACTATTATCGTTAGTTTAAATTTATTAAAAGTATCTTTTTATAATATTTTTAAGATTTTTCATTAATTTAAAAAAAAATATTTATTTTTCTATTATATTAAATTAAAAATAATTAAAAATAAAAATCAATTTGGTTCGGATATTTGAGATTTTTTTTAATTATGAACTAAAATCCAAATCAAACTAAATATATTTAATTATTATTCAAACTAAAATCGAACCAAATATTATTGTTCGAATTAGTTTTCAGTTTTCTCTAGTTTTTTTTAGTCAGCCTACATCTTGGACCTGTCTATCAACCAAGTCACGATACAATATTTTTTAAAATCTTTATCCTAATTCAGGTTGAATCAGTTTTAAAATATTAAAATATTAAAAATATATTTTTATATTAATATTTTTATA
>JBBYHO010000003.1:12984516-12994760 GCA_038382025.1 Adansonia gregorii | reverse complement strand
GGAAATAGGTAGACTTAAGAGTGACTTGTCAATTCTAACTCGAATATAAAAAACTCAACTAACACACTCGAACTAAAACTCAATCCAACTCAATTTGAATAGAAAAAGTCCATAACCCGACCTTAAAATGACCTAAATTTATAATGATCAGAACCTGATATGACTTGAATCCAAGATAATCGAACCCAATAAACCCTTATATTACACTTGATTAACCTGAACCCAATTAACCAGAGTGATAAATTAAATTGATCGGAACCTAAAATGACTCGAATCTAAAATAATCTAAACTCAATTAACTCGAGTGTTAAACCTAATTGATCTAAACCTAAAATGACCCAAAATTGAAATAACCTAAAATCGAAATGACCTAAAAGCAAAGCGATCCAAACCTATAATAACCAGAAATCAAAATTATCTAAACCTAAAAATGATCCGAAAATTTAAAAATCTAAACTGACCCAACTCAAATTAACCTAATCTGAAACTAACCAGACCCATTCAATTGATAGATCTACCTAAGAGTGAAGTTCTTAAACTAAACAAGGTAATTATGTCCATTTAATATTTAATTTTCATAAGTATATCTTACTGAATTTGTGCCAACTCTTTAATCTTGCTTGTTCAGCTTCAATATGATAACTTTCCTTGAAAATACTTGTAGTTTATCTAATTTATCTCAAACGTAGCTTCTTGAAAGGTTACAATTTTTTCTTGCAGAGTCATGGCTGCTAGTATCAAATACATATTTTGGGTCCAGAATAAAGGTATCTTCCTTACTTTCCAATTACGAATTCTTTATATGTTACACAAATCATAAGCCTTCTTAGATATTGGTACATTTGATGTACAATAAATGCAACAGAGTCTGCTAAACGTACCCTATGTTTCACTCCTCTGAGTTTTTAAATATTATCACCAATTCGTTGGCCTAACACCGAATTCAGTAGGGGCAATAATTCTTTTATTGGAAGGAGACTGTTTGGGGTTCTAAAGTGGTATTGCTCCGCGGTTTAAAACATGATATTGTAAAACTTAAACCCTTGCACGAGAGTTTTATGTCTGAGAATGAATGTCGATAAGTGTTATTCTACTACATCACTTTAAGTTTTGAGGTTTTTATGATTTTATTTTTAAATAAGATCTCTTCGTTAATAGATTTTAAATTAAACGCTTAATAAAAGGCTTACATTGTTTCACTAGAATTTCTAGTTAATTGCTTTTATGCATTTATTGATATTTTCTATTTTTTCTTGATTATTTTTTTAAGGTGTCCTCTTGTCTTAGTGCTTGAAAATTCTTTGCACTTCAGTATAACAAGCTTTAATTTCCAATTCTAGTGTCTTGCTTCTTTCTTTTAAATGAAGCTACTACCTTTTTTAATCAATCTTTTTTCCTTTTGTTTTCTTTGGTTGAAAGGTAGCTTATTAGCATTTTTGTACCTCAATTTTTTTTCTGAGTTCGTGAATTAATTGTGATGCGGCGCATGCACAGAAGTTTCTTGTAACAAAAGATTTTGTTTTGTCTCTATATTTGTTCATTCAATTTTTTTAGCAGGTTTTGGCGTGCGAATTAAGTTAGAAAGTCCAAAATATTAGTTTCAAAAACAAGAACAAACTTATGGGAAGATACCTCTCGACCAAGGGTTAGGGTTCATGTCCATTACTTTTCAACATACTCAACATCATCTTTCACGTGCGTAAGACTCACCCATAAATTATGAAAGTGTAAACGATGATTAGAATTATGTTAAATAGTAATAGACAAAAAAATAGTGCAAGGGGAAATGATTGAGAAGAAGAATAAATCGAGTAATAGCAATTCATCAGAATCAAAGAGAATATGAGGTTTAGCTTTGGTTTTTAAAGAGATCAGAGGTTTTCATCGATCAATTTGAGTCAGGATTTATAAAATGTCTTTTTTTTAAAAGTCAATCTCCAACCATCAATTTTACCTATTATTATATTATGAAAATAAAAGGATATATTAGTAATTTATATTAATATTTTAATATTTTAAAATATATTTAAAATTAAAATTAAAGTTAAATAAAAAATTATGCATTAATAAAATAATATAAGTGAATAAGAGATGAACCAGGCTCAAACCTTAAAATTTATGTCCGAAGTTTATCTGAATTGGATTGGGTTAGATATTAGGAACAAACATACAATCAAGTGCAAAAGGCAGCAAAATTTTAAATTTTAATTTTTGAAATATGGTATCATATTTTGTTTTGTTTTCACTTTTGTTTGGCATATTTAATCAAATAAGCGAGAACAGTATCTTTTGGCTTTTCTAGACTCAGACACATCATGTCTTCATATCTACAAGACATGAATGATGTTATTTTCATGCTTTAGAGAATGAAGATATGATAATTATGTGAATTGAGTTATTTAGTTTCGATATTTGCAATAAAGTAGTTAAATTTTAGATATTTTAATTACATTTAACTAATTTTTCGTTTACTTCATATTAATTTTATTTATTTAATTTATTATTAAAATTATATAATATTTCAGTAGTTTTTGTATTTTTGTAGCTCAAAGCTCGAAGGAATTTTTGAGGTAAGATAATATATTAAGAAAGCAAGTGGAACCCAACTAGATAACTTTCAAAACAAAAATTGCTCAAGTTACTTGGATGCAAAGTTTCTCATTTCTAGGGATTTGACTATTTGTTATGACATTTTAGGATTAGATATAGAGAATATATATAGCTTTGATTTAACCTACCTTTTTGAAGAGGAAAGCAGGAGTTTAAAATTGGAGAGGAATAGTTCGAAAAAAGTTTGAAGATCAAGATTCGATAATTCTTAATTTTCTCTTTTCCTTAACATTTTTTTATCTTTATTATAATGTTTATATGATAAAGCTCCCGTGTTTTGTGTTTTATTTAATCAGCATTAACTAAAATTTTTTTCTTGGGTTGCAATAGAAGTCAACATATAGTTTAGATTAGTTGAACCTCTTTTATTTATTTAATGATATTTGAGTTATTTGTTCAATCTTGTTCGTAATACTTTTAGTTAATTGGTTGCTAATTAAATTTATTTAGTAACCCAAATGAAATTGGTAAAAGAAATTTTGTATTTAAATTTAGATTGAATAATATATGTTTCATAGTCATTTATTATGATGAATTAATATGCATGACAAATAGGAATATACAAGCATATCATACATAGCAAAATTAGAATTTAAGCTTAATGAGTTTTTCTTTCATTCAATTTGCATAAAAATATAGTAAATTGGTTGAGGAGATATTTTTATAAGATCATCGAAAGATAAATAAAAATAAATTAAAACATTAAGGTAACAACTCATTGTCATTAATCCGGTTAAAAGAGTAAAACAAATTCAAATAAAGTGTTGAGAGAAGTTGTAATCCTAAGTTTTCTCATTAATTAAGTAAACCCAAGTTATTTTCTTTATTTTCTTATTTAGTTAACTCTAATTTTTATTGACTATTTTTAATTGGTTGTTTGAATAAGATTAAACTGTTTTAATTTTAGTAATTAGCAAATCTAATATAATTTCTCATAGGAATAATACTCTACTTCATCATTATACTTTTAGCGATATGTTTACTTGCATAGTGAAAACTGGCAACAATAAACTGCACTAAATAATCTTAGGATGGTAATGAGATTGTTTGGTGTTATTAATATATAGTTTATCAAACAATTCTCAAAGAACACTTTCTATACTTTATAATTTTCTTGCAGATTGAAGGCTTGAATTGCTGGATGGTGTCCTATTCAAAGTGACATGAACCAAATGGAGTTCTTTAATTTAGGCGGATCCATTTGATTCTTGTTTCACAATGTTATATTTTGGAGAGGCAACTGAGTCCATCATAGTGTCTTGCATTTTACTTCTCTGACATTGTAAATTACCACCACTATTTCATAGTAGGGAGTTAAATACTTCCATTGATAATATGTTCTAATTTTATCAATTATGAGTATTTCTTCTTTTCTTTTTTGTTCTTCTTAGTCTTGATTTGGTAAAAATGAATACATCATAGGTGTCACAATCCACACCAACTTGTAAATTATTATTCATTTCAATTAATCAAGTTTTCTAATTTTGTCTCACAAAAAGTGTCTCATAAGATGAAAATGATTTGATTAGTTGTATATCAAACTAAACACTAGTACTCAAGCATTTTTTATATCTGTTTTGGGTAATTATGTTTAGAAATTTATTATCATATTGGAATTCAAGCCTACACATGTTTTATGTGTTTTGCGATCGCAATTTCAGTGCTGACAAGGTTGTTTCGGTCTATGAATTTGACATGAACTCAAGTCTTTTGATGTTGCTAAAAAAATTATAGATGTTTCTACTTTGATTCTCTAATTCCATAAAGCTTAATTAAGAGAGAAAGTGAAATACGTTATGTCCGTGGAATGGTTATTCTCCTCAACTTCATAAGTACATTCAAAAGAATCAAATTTGCTTCGACTCTTCATTTTTCTTAAAGTACCTATGATGGATATCCAAAAATGAATATGCAGATGTCATGGGCTTAGAACATTAGCCAAGCATTGTGCAACCTTTGACACAAATCTTTCTCAATCATATGCCAAAATCAACTTTCAAATCCTTGTGTGAAGAAAAGCTTATTGGAATACTTGAGCTAGCAAACAAGAGCACAGAAGAGAATTTGAGGGAATGCTTTAGAGCTTGTATTACTCAAGAAATGTTCTATGTACAAATAAGGAGTGGGGTAATCTGGATCCTTCTAGCTTGCTAGGACTTAAATCTAGATTCTCATGTTGAGGCGCATGCACCTCGTACGTTCAACTCCCATACGAGTGTGCCAGGTCACAGATATAATCCTCCAAAAATCCTCCTAATATATTAAAAACTTTTAGACTACCATTACCCTTGTTCACTAGAAAAAAATGATGATTCCATTGCTTTTCAAAAAAAATGCAGAGAAACCTAAGTTACGCGGACTCAAGGCGAGTGTCGGATATGAATATATATATCTAACATAAGTATGCTTAATTTTTTTCATGTACTTGAAGGATCATACCCTATACCCATGTCCGAATGTGTCAAATATAGGTATTTTAAGAGTTTGTGTAACATAGATAGGAATAATTCCTCAAACAAAAACAAAACCAAGCTTGATGTTTGAATAGAGAATGAAGGTACTAAAGATGATGGTCAATAAGAATGCTATAAAATAATAGTAATCTCTATCAGATTCAATGTGAATATTTCTCTCTGGAAAAAGAATATTGATGGTTGCAAGAAAATTACCCAAGCCTAAAACATCAGCTACCTTAAATGATCCTAAAATCACAGAAAATGCCCACGGTTTGCATGGTGAAATGAACCTAGATAAAGATTATAATCAAAGCCAATAAATGCATGAAAGAAACACATAAACTTCAGCTGCTCAAAAGGGTTTTGAATCGGCAGCTACAGAGCTGCCATTGAATTTTGAAGAACTTAATAAGAAAAGTTTGGTTAGTTCCTTTGATGAAGGTGATTCTAGACATCGAGTTATAAAGGGGGAAAAGTAGCGACATATCCTTAAGGAAGAAAAAAATCAACTTAAACAGGAAATTTAAATGATCTAAAGAAATGTAAATTACCCTGTAAGAGCTGAAGGTTGAGAAAAATACCTGCTTCAAGTTTATTTTACGAATATAGAATGTAGAACCATCTATAGAAGGAGAAAAATTTTGTCCAATCACAAATTGTCACATGTAAGTTAAAATTTCTTTTAATTAAGGAATTATCAATTAAATTATGCATCACCATGTGTGATTGATGACATCATAAATTAAATTAAAATTAATTTAGAGTTTTATCTTTGATTAACTTAAAGATAAATAAAAGAGTTTTATCTTTAATTAAATTTAAATTAATTTAGAGATAAATAAAAAGTTTTATCTCTAATAAAATTAAATTAATTAAGAGATAATTCATCAAGATAAATTTATTAAAGAAGTTATATTCTTTAAGAGCTCTTTTCTACTTGGCTCATTGGTACTATAAAAAGGGGTCTCCACCAAAGCCATTGAAAACAATTCACAAGCCTGAAGAGAAGAAGCAGATTTTAAAGATTCAAGTCCTCTCAAAGTCTCAAGAAGTTTTCTCCCAAGAACATGAAGAACAGGACTTTCGTTCTTCAAGAAGCTGCTTTCTGATCCTGTTTCGGCAATAGAAATGAGCTAAATTCTGTTTGTCAAGATCAAGTCTACAAGACCCTTAAAGCGAACCTCAACAATTCAAGATCAAGTCTGAAGACCCTTGGATCGAAGTTTTTATTGAGGAAATAAATCAAAGGATTTCTTTATTTTAAGCAACATCTAGAGGTTACAACTCAAGTCTGATAAATCAATATGATTTATTTGTCTCTAAATTTTCTTTGTCATATTTTTGACAAGAAATTTTTATGTACAAATTTCTGGCACGCTTGGTGGGATGATCTTTGCCTTTCATCTCTTTTCTTCAAAATTGAAGTTATCAAGTTGCAATGGCTCCCAAGAAGAACCTTGTCAACAAACTAACTCCTAAACCTGCTCGTGCTGATCCTGCAATCTACCCCGCTTCATCAGCCAACATTGATGTCACTACTCATCCCTACGGCACTAGGGCAAAGACTAAATCTCTTTCTGAGCTTTATGATCAGACATCTCCAGTGTTAAACCAAAATTCACTCTTTGAAACTTCTTCAAGTCAAGAATCAAAAAAAGTTTCTGCTGAACAACTTAATTCTGGATCAAGACCAACTCACCAAAAATCATCCAAGGAGCAAGACATCTATTCAAGCAGTAGCTCCAAACCATAATCTCCTCTAAAATCAAGCTTTGGAGTAATGAATGTCATGACAACTGGCACCACATCACATGAAGAGCAAGTTACAATTTTGGCAAAATCTGTTGAAACTCTCACAGCAAGTATTAGAGAAAAAGATGAATAGATCACCTTCTTGATGGATAGGATGGCTACTTCCACTGGAAAAAAATCAATGGCCTCAAGTGAAAATAGTCAATCAAATCCTCAAAATGATTTTAAGAACTCCAGCATTGAAGACACTATGGAGTCAGAGCAAAAGATTAGTGAAGTGGTCACAACAAGTCAACTCAAAGGTCTTATCAAAGAAGCCATCAAGGATCAAGTTGACAGCATCACTCAACCTTCATACACATATGCAAAGCCATATTCTCCAAGGATTGATTGTTTAAAGATGCCTGAAAATTACCAACCTCCAAAGTTTTCGCAGTTCGATGGAAAAGAAAATCCATGCCAACATGTTGCGTATTTCGTGGAGACTTGTAATAATGCTGGAACCTATGGAGATCTTATGGTAAAATAATTTGTTCGATCCTTGAAGGGTAATGCTTTTGATTGGTATACCGATCTTAAGCCTGGAATGATTGATATTTGGGAACAACTTGAGCTAGAATTTCTCAATTAGTTTTACAACACTCGTCGCATCGTCAGCATGATCAAACTCATTAGCTCACACCAATGGAAGGATGAACCAGTGATTGATTACATCCATAGGTGGAGGAATTTAAGCCTTAATTGCAAAAAAAGATTGTCTGAATCTTTTGCACTTGACATGTGTATAGAAGGCATGAATTGGGGCTTACGTTACATTCTTCAAGGCATCAAACCTAAGACCTTTAAAGAGTTAGCTACTCGTGCTCATGATATGGAGTTAAGTATGTCATCTTCTGAAAATCAAAAGCCTCCTATGCAAGGGCCAAAAAAGAGTAAGCAAAACACTCGAAAAGAGGGCAAAATCTTTGCTAATAAAGGAGAAAGCAAACAATCCATGGCTATGGATACCAAGCCTCTTAAGATCTCTCCTAAGTCAAAACATGCTCAAGAAGTAAAATCTAAAGTTAAAGTTACCTTAAAAGGAAGGTAAGAAAAGAAGTACTCGTTCCCTGATTCTGATATTGCCAGTATATTAGAAGAACTTTTGCAGACTAAGCTGATTCAATTACCAGAGATGAAATAGCCTGAAGAAGCTAATAAAGTCGATGATCCCAACAATTGTAAATATCATCGATTAGTTAGCCACCCCGTAGAAAAATGTTTTGTCTTGAAAGACAAAATTATGGCATTTTATAAAGAATGAAAGATTGAATTTGAAGAGCAATAGTATCAACGAACATGACTTCAATCACTATGCCTTATTTATCAAATAGAACCATAAAGTTCAGCTCTTTTGATCCTATCAGACTCTCTTCAAACATAAGTAAAATGATGGATCTCCAAGTGAATAAGGGCAACCATCTATTACAGGAAGCAAATATGGATGATGATGGCTGGACATTAGTCACACCTCGAAGAAATAGAAAGAAAAATCTTTCAAAGCCTGTGAAGGTTCCCATAAGTGCTAAAATGATTGGATGGCAATGTAAAGCTTTAATGTCCAAAATGCCCCTAATAAAAATAGGTTCATCTAAGCATAAAAATTTGACTTGGAAAAGGTCACGAAGACTAGTCACTTTAAATGAATATGTGCCAATCCAATTCAAAAATGAAGATTTGCTCCCTATGACTTGTTACAATATTGATGGTGATGAAGAATTCAAAGACGAAGACAATATAGATGTAGTTGCAATTAGAGCTAGAGATCATTCTGGCGGTTCGAGCATTAGCTTCACTGATGAAGATCTTCTGCTAGGACCCACTCCTCATAATAGACTATTGTTTGTCATGGGATTTACTTGTGAACAAAAGATCAATAGGATTTTGGTGGATGATGGTTCCATAGTCAATATACTCCCTTTAAAAATAATGAAGGAATTAGGAGTTCCTTTAGATGAAATGATGCAAAGTTGTCTATTGATTCAAGGATTCAACCAAGGGGGACAAAAAGCTTTTGAAAAGCTTAAACTTTAACTTTTCATTAGAGATATGGAGTCTCATCCACTCTTTCATGTGATCGATGACAAAATAACATACAATATGTTACTAGGACTACCGTGGATACATCAAAATGGTGTGGTTTCCTCCACTCTTCATCAATGCTTCAAGTACTATAGAAATGGTCAAGTCAAGACAATTGTTGCTGATGTTAAGCCATTTACATCGATTAAGGCTTATTTTGTAGATGCTAAGTTTTATGTAGAGGGCATTTTCATTGAAGACGTAATGACTGCTCCTATGACAGAATTGAAGCAAAAGGAAAAAAAATTTCACTCATTCCACTAACAAAGATAAAATCAATCAAAGTTCAAAAAATTTAACTCTACCCCTCACTAACTTGGAAGAATCAACAATTCTTAAACCTCTTTTGAAAGGATATGTCAAACCAGTTGAATAATCACTCTTCGAACATCAAGAACTTCCTTCCCATCGAGCTAGAGGTTTTGATCCTAATGCCTATAGACTACTTGTCAAAGCTAGATATAAGCAAGAAGATGTTGTTAAGTTGACAGAAAAACCTAGCAATGCAAAGTCACGAAGTCCAATCAAGGTTTCTCAAGTCTGCAAAAAAAGACTAATCATGTCAAAACATCCAAACAAGGACATGGATTTTCTCCGTGAAAATTGAAGATTCATAAAGAAACTTCAAGTTATATAAATGCGAAGGAAATTCCTGAGGAGCAAAAAGATTCAATAGAGCCACCAAGACCCTCAGTATTTAGTCATTTGGGAATATGTTCAACGCAGGTCATAGTGTTTGATCGTTTAAGCATTCAATTACCTCGAAGGTCAGTGTTTGAGCGGATATAATCAAAAGTTAATGAAGCTTCTACAAGTGAGTTGATACCCATTCATACAAGGCTAGAAAGTTTGAACTCCGAAAAAGACAACCAAAGTCGAAAAAGAAAAATCTCAACCTTTAATGAAGCAAGGGATTTTCATAGCAAAATTCCTTCTCGAATGAAAAGGCAAAGCGAGTGGAAAGTAACTACTGTGAAGTTTTGAAAGCTAAAAAGCATATCATGGTGATAACCAAGCAGGATATATCTTCAGGGGAAGAAAAGTTTGAAGAAATTAAAATAGTCGCTTTGCATCATGTATCTATAAAGGAAGCTAATGGAGAACCACAGGAAAAAGATGCTCAAGAAACCCCTTCATCATTTGATAGGCTACCATTGATAAGCTAAAAGAGGTTAGTATCGTTACTTGTAATGATCCACGTCCGATTTTTGTTCGTACTTATTTGTCTTCAGACGAAGAAAAACTTATCTTGATCTTTTGATTGATACAGAAACGTATTTGCTTGGACCTATAAAGAAATGCCAA
>JBBYHO010000003.1:12935390-12959734 GCA_038382025.1 Adansonia gregorii | reverse complement strand
CAATTCAATCCAACCATTTGAATAGTTGAAAACAAAATGTCTAACTGATTTGACTACATATATGATTTTTTAATCTTACCCCATTAAAGGTTGAAAAGACCAAACCGAAAGTTAAATAAGGCAAAACTTTGGTTCTTTGTCCAATCTGTTCAAATGGTTGAATTGAGCGACTCAATAATTTTTTTAATATATTTAAATACTAATTTAATTTTAAATGATTGTTAAATATATGTAATAATTAATAAAAAATATATATTTAATTTGATAATACAAATTTTTATATAAAATTAAAAATTAGATATTCAAATTTTATTAATTATAAATAAAAATTTTAAAAAAAATAAAAAAATAAAAATAAAATTAATTTTTTATTTAATTTAAATTTTTAACAATTAAACTAATTTTATAATGATTCACTTATTAATCAATTCTAACCTACATATCATACTGTATCACCAATTGATAGAACCCGGTCCGGCCCAGTTTTAATCAATTTGGAAGAAAAAAAATAATTAAAAAAAAGGGTGTAAAGTTTTATTTAACGAAATATGCATTGACGGTCAACTGCCAGCGTGGCAGCCCAAAACACACGGGAATCTATGCTGTCCAACACTTATCGCTTTTTCATTGGATCTCTTTCTTCATACTCCCATTTTGTTCAAAAAGAAATAAATGAAAATTAAAACTAATAATAATAAATTTTTTTTTTAAAAGGCAACCCTCTTCTCCAATTAATCCCCTTAAATATTTTTCCTTCAAATCTCATTTCCATCAACAAATCAAAAAAACAAGAAAAACCTTCTACAGGTATGTTATTTTGGCTCCAATTTCTATTATAAATTTTTTTAAATTTATATTTATGGATTTTATTTCTTTAATTTGAGATCGGTAGGTTTTTATTTCACTGACTTATATCTTTCATTCATTCATTTATTTATTTAGTTATTTTTGCTTTTGGATTGATGCAATGAATTATTTTCTGCGCTTTTTTGGTCTCATTTTAGTGGTTTTGATTCGATCTATTTGAGGCCTGAACTTTTTATTGCTTGATTTGACTAATTAGGGTTTTTTTTGTTGTGATCTATTGGCTTATTAGAAATTAGGGAAAAAGAAAGTAAGAATTTTTTCTGTTTTTTATTGAGTGTTTTATTGCTCGGATTTAGAGTAGAAAATTTTTATAAAAAGAAATAGTTTGAATTTGATCTGTTTGGTTACCGAGAAACTGTTAGAAAGGAAAGGAAAAGACAGGAGCTACTAGCTAGGTGCTAATAATTTAGCTTCCTCGCATTTTGGATCTCATTTTTTATTCATAATTACATTTTTTATTGTACCTGTTTTAGCTGAAACATATTAGATTGGATCTCAGAGTTTGAACACTTGGAAGGAAGGAAGAACTAGAAGTTGCAGACTTTTCATGTTTAGAATTGACAAATGAGAATGTCTCAAATGTTTTTTTCGTGATGTCGATGCACTTGTTTTGACCAATGAGAATTTGGCTAGAAATGTTTGTTTAATAAAAGTAAATCTTTTGTATTGCAGGATCAAGTATTAGATTGATATAGCAAAGATGTCTCCTACTGATTCATCACGAGAAGAAAATGTTTACATGGCCAAGTTGGCTGAGCAGGCCGAACGCTATGAGGAAATGGTGGAGTTCATGGAGAAAGTTGCAAAAACTGTTGATGTTGAGGAGTTGACTGTCGAGGAACGCAACCTTCTCTCCGTGGCTTACAAAAATGTGATCGGGGCTAGGAGGGCTTCATGGAGGATCATCTCTTCCATTGAACAGAAGGAAGAGAGCAGAGGAAATGAGGATCATGTTGCAATCATCAAGGAGTATAGGGGCAAGATTGAAGCTGAGCTCAGCAAGATCTGTGATGGGATATTGAGCCTTCTTGAATCTCACCTCATTCCTTCAGCCTCGTCTGCTGAGTCCAAGGTGTTTTACCTTAAGATGAAGGGTGATTATCACAGGTATCTTGCTGAGTTTAAGACCGGTGCTGAGAGGAAAGAAGCAGCTGAGAGCACTTTGTTGGCTTACAAGTCTGCTCAGGTGGGCGAAATTGGTGATCTTATGTTTGTGGAAATGAGTTATTTTCTCTATAATTTCTTGAGCATCCTTTTTTCTTTCTCTATAACTTGTTTATGATGACAGGATATTGCTATTGCCGAACTAGCTCCTACTCACCCAATTAGGCTGGGACTTGCTCTTAACTTCTCTGTTTTCTACTATGAGATCCTCAACTCCCCTGACCGTGCTTGCAATCTTGCAAAGCAGGTATTTATTCTCTTCTCCTTTGCATTCATTTCTTGTGTATTTTATTTTATTTACTATTATTACTATTATTATTATTATTATTGTTATTTTGTTCTTTGTTGAGTTAGAACTGCTAATGAGCTAAAGTATGTAGTTTAGTTGTCTGTTTTTTTCTAACTTGTGTTGGTGTGGTCTATCTTGTTTGGATGATACTGTAAATTGTTATAATCTAATTGTGCCTTAAGTGGATCGGCTTGTGACGCAACTCTGGTTATATCTGAGGGAGTTGCTGGCCTGAGAACAAAACATTTTAACACCTGAAAACTATTGTGCCAATTGGTTGATACTCAGAATGGTACGGGCACTGAGCTTAGGAAATATGAAGGAAGAACTAAATCTTTGCTTTTTTTGATTATGAAACGTGTTGCTAACAGATTGAAATAAGTTTTTTTTTTTTTTTGGCTTGTTGTAGTAGCATACATGTTAGTGATTGCTTTATCCATATGAGGGGTCTGGTAATCTTGTAATTGTTATCCATCCTACCGAGATCTATTAATTTTAGAAGGTATGGATTTTAGGTTGTTCTTGTGTGAAGATCCAAAAATGTCTTCTTGAGGACGTGAATTGCATCTCTATGCTTGTCATCTATCATAAAATGACATGTTTTTCATTCGGCAGGCTTTTGATGAGGCTATTTCTGAGTTGGATACGTTGGGTGAGGAATCTTACAAGGATAGTACGTTGATCATGCAACTTCTTCGGGACAATCTGACCCTTTGGACATCAGACATCACGGTCTTTCTCTCTCTTCTTCTTTCTCTTTCTTTTATTTGTGTGTTTAACTTATGATGTTCAAGTAGCTTTGCTGTCTTTGGACATTGAATAAAGTTATTTTTAAGTTGCCACAGTTTGCACTGACAATTTGCGGTGCATGGATGCTTGGATTGAACTAGCATTTAAAGCTATGTTCTTGAAGTGAACCTTTTTGCTTTTGTTGTCATTACAAGATTTATCTACCATGGCTTTTGAACTCAAGGCATTTTATCTCGTCAGATTACAGTCAGGTCCAGAATCCCAAAGTTTCAATTAATCTCTAAGACCATTCTGCGTCTCCTACTGTATTAAAAATGCCCTATCAACAGTCTAAAAGCCATAACTGATTTCAGTTTATTCTTGAAGTTATTTTGGTTAACCATGGACGTTTTATTGCTCTTGTGTTGTAGATTTTTGTTGATCTTGCACTTTTCTAGTTGCTTTGCATTTTTGTCATTTTTCTCATGTTATTGGTTCAATTGATGCTTTATGATTGATTTTTTTTTTCATTGATTTTAGGATGAAGCTGGAGATGAAATCAAGGAAGCTTCCAAACGTGAGTCGGGCGAGGGACAGCAGTGATAAGTTGAAGTTCATAGGTTATGTACGCTGTACTTTATCTCGCAGGTTTTACATAGATGCAATGTGGGGTTGTCGTACAAGGTTTGTTTCTATGCATTCATCAGCAGTCGGAATTTGAAATGTTCCGGCGGATTATATATGTGCTTCTCTATTGTAAGACAAGAAGAATTTGGTGTTTGATTTTCATACGGTAATGCTAAAATAGTGCGTTTGCCAATCTAGTTTATCTTGTTGGGTGCTTCTATATTTTTCTTTGAATGATATTTCCTTCTGTTTTTGAATATTTTATTTGTGTTTTGTCATTTGCCAATTGATTTTTTAATCCATTGGAAGTGGAGTGTTTGTTTTGTTTTGCTCATTAAACTATATATCCATATGTCTAGCGAGCCAGTAGTTCTGATGGCATGGCGTGTATGTTGATGATAGACTTTTAAAGGTAGAGAGTTTGAAAAGATTTGGCATGCATGTAACACCTTCTTTGAGTAAGTTAATTAGGTAGGAATTGAGATGTTGAAGGGTAGAATAGGTATCTCAATAACAAAAAAAAAAAAAAACAAGATTATATATCTAGTAGATCCTGTTTGACACGGGTATATTCTAATGTTAAAAAAAAAAATCAAATAAGAGGTCAAATCAGTTGGACTATTGGTGTCTACTATGATTCGATTGGTTGAGTGGTTTGATCAAAACCAAGGAAGTATCTAACCGGTGAGCATAACGTTTTTGTTGCAGTACTAGTATGTATTGATATCGATATATTTTAGTGTATCATTTTAAATTTATTGTATTTTTCAATTACTTGTTCCATATATATATATATATTTATAGCATATTTTTAATTTTCTTATAATATATATTATATAGATATGCTAATATACCTCTATTATATATATATATTTATATACAAATACAAATTTCAAAACTATAAATATTTAATATTTAAAATTTTTAAATATCCAAAAAATAAGTATAAAAATGTTAAAAAATATAATAAATTATTATTGATTAGGTTTAATAGCTTAATTTATTGAATATAATTTATTTTTAAATGTAATTATGAAGAAATAAAGATGATCAAGACAAAAACTTAGAAATTAATTTTAAAAAAAATTAAATAAGTGAAATTTTTAAAAAATTGTACCAATCAATATAAATTGGTATTGATCAGTATTGATCGATACAGATTGATACATATTGATGTAAGCTGGAACAACAATCAGCATGGGCTAGTATGAAAATTAGAATGGTATGGGATTGATATTTTTTTGTTTTACTTTAAGATCAGTATGTAACGGTTGATATGAAGAATACTAGTACATTATAGGTAACTATGATTAAAACCTTTTTTAATATTTAAAAAAGTAGTTTTACTACTAAATAGATATCAAATATAGTTTTTAATTAATAAAATGTATTTAATTTAATGATATAGTCTTTAATATAAAATTAATAGGTTAATATTTTAATTTTTTTAATTACAAATAAAATTAAAAAATAATTTTTGTTGATTTTATCTGATTTTTAATAGATTTTCATCAATTAAATCAATTTTCTGTTGGTTCAGCATTTCCTCGAATTAACAAACTATACTAGATCGATTGTCAGTTGGCTGTCGGTTCAACCGGTTCAATTCATAAGTATATTATTAAAGTTTAAATTTAAATATATATTTTATTATGAATTTTAATTTTATTAATAAAATGATTATTCTTGCCATCGTTATTTTTAATGTCATCCCTCGTATAAATGGAGCGTAATGTGTTTGAAATCAAATGCAATGGTAGTAATGACATGAATTATAGTTTGAAGAAAAATGATCATTAAAGACATTAGATTAAAATTTATATATATATTAAATAATTACAAAATATTAAAATTATATTTATGTTAAATAATTAAATTTTATTTCTTGAAAAATAATTAAAATTATTGACATTATATTTATGTTTAAAAATAATTTAATAAAATAATTAAAATATTTTAAAAATTCAATAAGATTAAAATGATAGTATTTTATATTTTTATAATTTATGTCATTACTTATTTTTAATAAATCATTTTTATTACACCATAAAAATATATATATATATATATATTAATTTGTTACATAACAATATATTTATTAATTATACTAAATAAAATTTATTTCATTTTTAAATTAGAAAAAAAAAAACTACCAGAGACAAAAAGTCCCTGAACTAACCATGATATTCAAATAGGCATCAGTAGTGTGATTGGGGCAAAAAAGTACTCAAACAGCATCGAACAGTGATTTCATTTGAATCTGAACGAGCTAGAATAAGAAGACTAACATAAATCCATCAATCTCAAAATTTGAAATGATAAGCAAAAAATGAACAGTTTGAATTTGAATATTCTTTTTTAAATTTTTTTATTTTAGAAGTAAAAGTTTTGTCCCTTAAATGGTAAAAAAGCAGGGAAAAAAAAGTAATTTTTTCTTCTATCCCTTACATGATAAGATTGAAAAAGTAAAAAATAAAAAATAAAAAATAAATTATGTTACCATTATAATTTTGGAAATTAATATTAAAAAATTAATAATTTTATAAATATACATGCTTGTAACTCTCTCATTTTTATCTTATTGTCTTTTCAATTTTAAATAATTTACTTTTGTAAATAAAAAATATCATACTTTCGATGTTTTACCTCTTTTCCCTTCTATCAAACACATTAAAAATTTATTTGATAATTATTCAATACATATATAGTAAAATGTAAAAATTTTACGAGCGATATTAGTAAATGATACTTTTTTAAAGAATATCTAATAAATAAATAAATAAATAAATAGGATACGTGTAATTCAATTAACACCGTGCTATAAAAATTTTATATTAAATTGTCTATATATAAAATAATTATCCGAATCTATTTTTCATCCATCTTTATTACCAAACTAACCATCGTTCCAACTTTCCACTTACATTTATGCATTCTTTCACTTTATAACCTTACTAAAGACGCCCTAGTACATGCATGGAAATAAGACCAAGAACTTTTAGCTGTGTCATTGACAGTTTAGAGTTGACTCTAGCTCAAAATAATTTTTTTTTATAAAATAGTATATTTTTTATTTAAATTTAATTATAATATTAATAAAAAATAATTTTTTTTATAATTATGAACAATGATTTAAGCCAAATGAGCCAAGTCAAATTCGAGCATAAATGTAAAATTCAAAATTTTTTCACGCCATGTCCCGACCTACGAACATCTCTAACCTACAATTTTCCCATTTGACAAATAAAATAAAATAAATTAAAACAAAACAACTTCTTGTTGCATCCAAATTTAAACCAATCATAAATTCATTTATCCATAGTCAAGGCATTAACGGATGAGATTAAGATTCAAAAATTTTTTTATTTGCTTATGTAAGTTTCGGTCAAATCAAACCCAAACTGATCCAAAAACATATTTTACTATTTAAAATAATATTAAAATGTTTAATTTTATATTAATATTTATAATTAAATTTATATAAAATATTTTTTATATACGTGTGTTTGTGTGTGTATGTGTGTATATATATATATATGAAAAATCACTTCAAATCATGCTTTTGAAATGAAACCTCCATCCAAGGCCATAATAGAATTTCAGTTGCTGTTCTTCAGTCATATCAAGTTACCACATGCATGATTCTTCTTTTTTTTTTTTTTTTTGGTAATGAAGAACATGCCGCAATAAATATAACTAAAACCAGAAAGCATATGGAAGAAACATCAACTTAGGTCAGCTACTAAGCTTTCATTTATGAAACATTTTCAGAACATTAAGATTGTTTAGTTTTTATGGCTTTTAGATTCAATCGGCCTTCCATTCTACTATAGCAAGAGTATGGCGGCCTCCGCAAGCAACAAGTTTAGAGATCCAATGTCCCTCAGTACTACCAGTTTTAGGAGGCGGCAGATTGATGGGCACTTCCATTGGTTGACCAGTCGTTACCTTCCTGCCATAACCAAGCCGTCCGTGGTCACCTCGTCCGAACTGCCAATCATAAAATCCGGTCAGCATGATCGATGTTTTTGAACTATTCTACAATAAAGCAATGTAATCTCTCATTCAATGTATCTCTTGATGTACCTGTGTCCAATATATTTTTAAACATATATATATATATATACATATATATATATGGGAATACGACCATCCCAAGGTCCTCTAAATACATGGAAACCTTAGAAAAAATTAAACATACCTGTGTCATGCACGTACTTATATCCGATACTCAGTCCTGAGTCTTAAGTAACATAGGATGGGAAAATGTCCAGCAGTATTGACAGCATATTTGTATAGAAAATAGATAAATTATGGGAACAGTAAGCATACTTATATGTCATTTTCTTCAAAATTTATCATTTCTTTTCACTTTGATAATAACCACGTTGTCCAGCCAAAAGAAAATAGAGAAAAACAACTTATAGCCATGGGACTCTAATGTTTTTCAAAACCAGCATACGAAATCTGAAAAATAGAGACTACCAGCTACAATTCTAACATTTAGTTCATCCAAAAGTTCATCAAAAAACCTGAATAAGGCCATATTCAGTAATTTAAGGTACAATCAACCCACCATTACTGGCGGAAGGCATTTTGAAGATGACCTTTTTTTTGCCATCCCTACTTCTGTTCGAACAAAGCCCAAAAGATTTTAGAAATCTTTTACTTCTTTTCGCTATAAAATTCTGAATAAACCCTAGCGATTTTGGGTTGCTAGATTCTATCGTAGTTTTATGAATGAAATCCACATCCAGAAACCAAAATTTCGATATGCGTCAAACAGAATTTTCCTTTTTTTTTTTCAGCACTTTCGACCCTGATTCATCTTTGGGTTGGTGAGAATCGGACAAAAGCAAACTGAAGAAAAACTAAGAAAGGATGAGGCTAGAGGGAAGGTGGTGAGCGGCAGAATCCCAGCAAAGGTGAGGCTTTGCCCAAAAATGAAATGTGGGGTTGAGGGAGCCAGAGTGAAACAGTGATAGCTACAGAATTCAAGCTGTAATCTGAAACCAGAATAGCTGTCTTCCCAAAATTTTAATGCGCATTCCTTTTCACAGGAATGAACTTTTTAGTTTTTTGTACAAAACAATATTACTCAGAATCAAGGGTGAGCGTTGAATATAAATATGTGCCTAACACGGGCATGCTCAACTTTTTTCTAAATTTTTCCGTATATTTTGAGGATAATACTCCCACACCATGTCCAAATATATATCGGATACATATTTCAGGGAAAATGAACAGTCGGAGTAACATAGGTACAAAATATCTATCATAGGTGAACGAACTAACTGAACCTCATTCTTTAAAAACAGCGTCCACTGGCCTTTCAGTTTCCTTTATTAAGGCTAGACGATTAAGTTGTGATAACTTAGTTAAATTTAGGTCTACAGCAGAGATTATGTGAACCCATACAACATGAAAAAGTATTGCCTACTTTATAAACAGATTCTGGTTGACAATCTCTTGTAGGATAAGCTATGTTACTCAGACTCGAGTGTGAGTATTGGATACGGGTATATATCTGTCACGGATATGTTCGAATTTTTCTAAGTTTTTCCATGTATGGAGGGTCCTTAGATGGTCATATCTCCATACCCATATTTAGAGATGCATCTCCATAACCATAGGTGTGCGAAGAAAAATGCAGAGCACGAAAGGATAAGTGATCAACATATGCGATGGAGAAAATGGCCCAGCGAAATCCCAATTCCTTTTGTAGTTGCGTGGAGAAAAAGGTTCAGTCAATTTTCTTCCAAACTGAAGATAAAATAGGTGAAAAAAATTGTGGTTTACAACCTATATCATTCAAAGACGGTAAAAACCTAAAGACAAGGATTGTTTTGACTCCTCTCGATGGGGATGACTGTACTTCAATCTAATATTTTGCAATCATTACGAAGAATATGAAAAAATATAACAAAATCCAATTTCGGAGACTAGCCACCAATATTAAGTTTGATATGCATAATTTGTTTACTCAGGATCATATGCCGTCCATAGCATTTAGCAGGCAAAGCAAAACTGAAGAAGACAAGTTAAATATACTTACCGAAAACATTCGCCCATCACGTGTCAATGCAACCGAGTGTGTTCCACCACAAGATACCTGGATCAAAATACATGATGATTCAATCACAAGCCACAATAAGAAACAAGTACATTAGAGGTGCATATTATTCGATGAATCAAGTTGAACCTATTTCTATAATACTCAAAATGCATTTAAGCTACTTCCATTACATCAGAAGTTTATAATTTAAAAGAAATGAAGTCCACCATCCGATCACATCTTTAACTTAATTACAGATATATCTTTTATACTTCCTAAATCCGATCAAGCTGACAAGATGCTAAAATTTGAACATTACAAAGTGCTAGTTTCAATAAACCAAAAAAAAAAAAAATTCCAACACCTGTACAATGTCCTCCCCAGCTAAAAGATGAACCTTTTGGGGCACCATTTTACTGCTCTTGTCATTATCTCCAAAACCAAGCCTCCCATGTTCACCTCTTCCCCAGCCATACACCTAAAATAAAAGACAAAAACAGAAATATTGCATTTCGCAGAATATTTTTATACAACTATTGTTATCTCAAGGCTTAATTATGCTGGGGAAACATAAGGTGAAAAACATAGGTTGCCGATTTTATATTAGAAAAAAAGCCCATCTTTACTAGCAACTCTTGCATGTTTCCTGTCACCCAACTAAAGAATACATGCACGCATGCAGAACACAATTAAAGTATACAAAGAAAAGAGTATCTTTTCCAAATAAATCGATAAATACCTCTCCCTCATCGGTCAAGGCAGTGGAATGCCATCCACCAGCTGCAATATCAACCTAGACGTGCATCAAATAAAAGGCCAATCAGACTATCGATAAACATTGTGCACAACAGCCAAAACTAGCAAAGAATAAAGGATAAAGCTATCAATAAAACCTTAGGAACACTAAACAGTGGAACTTTGAAATGAAGAAACAAAAGCAAGAAATGGAGCTGTTATGATTTTTATCTGATTACTGAAGTTCTTAACAAAATAAACACAAGAAAGAGACTGTGGTTTTTTAATGTGTCCAACCTAAAGCAATAGTTGAGACTTCAGAGACTACCGGTGGTCCAGTAGCATAAAAAACCATAAAAAACCCCAAAGCAAGCCTTTGGAAATAATACAAGCTAACATTTCTCATAGATAGAGCTTCATCAAATCCTTGTGCCAATACTTCCAACCATCAAACTAAACTGCTTAAAAGGTTTACGATAATTGTAACTGCATTTATTCTAAGCACTAGAAATATTTCTTTTACAAAATAAATAAAGAAAAAGAAAAGGAGTTTTCTTACGATTGACAACAAAGTGACACAGATTACCAATAAGATTTTCTTTATGGACTGTGACATAACTTTTCATCAGCCATAGATTTAGATGGAATTGAGTTTTCTAAATACAATTTGCTAACAAACAACTAAATAAAATAAATATGATATTAGTGGGGAACTTATCAATGTAATGCATACCAAAGTGAGACCAGAGAGCCCTTGGACAGGAATAGGTTGCGATCTTGGTTGGGTATCCCCAGTTCCAAGTTGTCCATATTCATTATTACCCCATGCCCACAAAGTCCCATCCTCCTGGAGAGCCAAATTATGAAATGCTCCCACTGCAATAAGCCTCACATTTTCCAGACCTTGTACTCTCACAGGAACAGATATTTGTTTTCTGAGAAAGCAGAACAGAATTTTGCATTAATGAAATAATATGTTATTAGAATATGCAGAAAGCTATCAAGTTGATTTAAGTGCACTCCTTGAAGATGATCACATGGGCTGGGAAACCCTTAGCATTAAAGAAAAATTCAAAAATTCAAATCAAAGGTGATATACATGTCTCCGGGTGGCCAAGGTTGACCCCAGGTCCATACGTGTCCTTCACGTGTCAGCACTACAGAATGAGTACCGCCAGCAGCTACCTAAAATATAATCAGCTAAATGGATATTAAACACAAATATAGGTTAAACTACACCATTGGAAACATGCATCACATATGGAAAGGCATAGTTGATGTAGGGGGAAATGAAATTTTCAACATCATAAGGCAAATATGCTAATAATAATGCAAATGAAGAAATGTTGTAAAATACATTATGCATAATCTGCAATCAAAACTGAATCAAGAATTAACCAGCCATGTCGAACAACAGATGTACCCCCCAAAAAAAAACATCATTTACTGCAGTAGTTACTTACAACACAGCATCAAAAGACATGCTTAGGCACACTAAAAGATTTGAAACCTCATATAAGCATTAAACAAATAGAATATAATTTTAGTGGGGAAAAAAGCTTATCTTCATGTGAGAAAAAGTACATACAGTTAAGTTTTCTATGCTTTATCTGTATCGAGAACCATTATATATATTCCATGCAACTAAAAGTAAGGGAGATGTGAGAACCAAAGGAGAGAGTTTAAGACATTGCCCCTTTTCTTCTCCTTCCCCTACTTCACCCTGATTACATTCTATTTAAAAAAATAACCAGTGCCATAATGACATTAATTACCGCATGTTAAAATTATTTAATAAAAAAAGTAGCTGCATATTGTGTCCAAATTGTTTGAAAATGTTTTACTGTGTAAAGTTGAACCTCTTTTTTCTTTTCTGGGTTACTCAGCTACTCTTCTGGTAAAAACATCTTTTTTGAAGATACTTTGCCAACGAAGATCTGAACATGATAATTAGAATTCATCCTTAGATTTTGGGCTTTAGAAAAGCCTTTTTTGCCAGAGCTTCAAATAGGACAAACTAGGTTACCAAGATAATGTATGCCCCTAAAACTGTCTTAACTATATTCAAACAGGTTATTGAGAAACAAAGCAAGAGGATACATGCAATCAGGTTTAACTTCAACCAATTAAATTCAAGTAAACTACCTGGCGAACTACAAGCTTTGGTGCACAGCGTTGAGGAATCACAATGTCCCTTCTCAAAGGCCTACCAGTATCATCTTTCCGTTCGGGCTCTTCACCACACTGCCCATATTCGTTACCACCTGCACAAACACACTTTACATAATTACATTCGTTGAACACACACTTTACATAATTACATTCGTTGAACACACACTTTACTCATTGCATTCATCACACTAAACAATTCAATCCAATCTTCCTGAACCACAAACCAATTAGCTAACCTTCTACCATCCACCCAGTGACCAAAGAAATTTACATCCGACAAC
Organism: Adansonia gregorii; assembly: GCA_038382025.1. Classification (NCBI taxonomy): domain Eukaryota; kingdom Viridiplantae; phylum Streptophyta; class Magnoliopsida; order Malvales; family Malvaceae; genus Adansonia; species Adansonia gregorii. Next base: position 12,946,815 of record JBBYHO010000003.1, on the reverse strand, counting down.
AAACTTGTTATTCAAATATGCTAAGCTACTCCATTCAACTAAAAGATAGGATATCCAGTGTGATGCTTCCCTAGCTTTTTAGCAACATAAATTATACACACACACACACACACAGAGATGCATGCAGAGAAAATAAACAAACAGCTTACCCCAGGCATAAGCTCTGCCTTCATCATCAACGGCTAAGCAATGCCACCCACCAATAGCTGCCTAGAATAAACAGAGAATAACATAAAAATTTAAACTCCATAGAAAAATACTATTTAAAAATGTAACACACAAAAGCAGCCATATGTTATGAAAATAAGATTACCTGAACAATTTTAACATTAGCAAGAGCCTTAACCTGACTCGGAATATTTTCAGTTTTGGTCTCAGGAGGGTGCCCTAGGGTTCCTCTCTGGTTCCATCCCCATGTAAACAACTGAAGTTCAAAAGAAAACACCAAGAAACAGATCAAGCTTCAGATATTTAAACTCCAAGTATAGATGTAAAGGGAAATGGGCATATGCACATTTATACAGTAGCATATTCATATTTCAGAAAACCAAGAAGTCAATAAACTCGTCTGATAACGAGAGTAAAATACTTCAATAGCAACAAGGGTCTCTTTCGAAGAACTAAGCAACAAACCAAATTTGACAAACTAAGGAACCGTTCAGCCTTTATTTTTGCTACTTGTGTTTGCTTCCAAATGCAAAAAGGAAAAATGCATTTCAAAATATATATATATATATATATATATATAGGATATAGTTAAACATTAAGGCTCTATTTGACTGTTGCTTTTTCATGCTGCCTTTTAGCTTCCTCATAAATTGTTAAAAGGAAAAAGCAAAATGATAAAGATCAAAACCACTATTGATGGGAAAACAAAATACTAACTAAAATTCAACAAAAATCTGACATAATTATTCTAGACAATAGTAAAATAAACTAGTTTAGTCTCCAAATAAAATCACATATTCAACTTTTAATTATCCAAAATATCATTACTTTAGGTGTACAAATACCTTTATTATTATTTTTTTTGGCAAGCAAAATGGAAATAGCAAAAGTAAAAACCAAAAATACTTAAAGCATATATTTCTGTAGAAAAAAATGTATGATTTTACTTCTATTTAAAAAAATGATTATTTTAGAATTGATGCTGTATTCTAGTCATCCATTCATTTTAATCAATTATGAAATTAACTACTAAATTTATTTTCGTTCAAAGCAGTAATTTAAGAAGCAAAAAGGTCAATGAGAACAAAAACCAAGGCAATTAGCGAAAGTAACAACCGATCAATCAAAACCCCGAAAACCCAAGTTGGAACAGTTGAAGAATAGCCGATACTCGTTTCGAAACACCACTACATTTTTTAACCAAAAATGGAACACCCCAAAACCAATACTTAAGCAACTGAATAAACAAATCAATGCCCACTTAAAAAAAACACCAAGAAGAATATGCATATATATATATATATATATAATAAAAGCAGAAAGGAGGGGAGTTGCGGAAGAGACCTTGCCATCATCACAAATAGCGAGGGAGTTGCGGCTGCCAGCGACGACGGAGCGAACACGGTGAGGCTCAAGAGCTTGAACAACGCAAACCCATTCTCGTTCTTCATTGTTTCCGATACCCAATTGGCCATCTTCACCTGAGCCCCTGAGAATATAACAAACAAACAGAAAAAAGAGAAAGAATAAGCAGAGCAATAAGTTAAAATGTTGATAATAAGTTATCAGGAAAAGAAAAGGGTTGAGCGTTGAAACCAAGCAATAACAGAGGAAGAAGCCATGGGAGAGTACAAAGACAGCTGAAAAAATGGGAGACAATGAGAATATAGTAATTAGTAGTGGGAGAGGCTTGAACAGTAAATGGTTGGGTTTTTAGTGCTTCTTGCAAATGATGCAAGTTGGGTTCATGCGAATTCGACTCTAACACGTGCATTTAGTGGGGGCAAAAAATTAAAGGAAAAAAAGCACAAAGCTTCTTCAACTTCTTCTTCTTTTTTTTTAATTTTTAGGATAAAGAAGTTTAAATATTCATATTGATATTTGATTGAAAATGGGATAATTTATCTAACATTTAATATCTAAAAAATCTAAAAAATATTATTATTCTTCGTCTTGAAAAGACTGTACAGACTTTTCCAAAACATGATTCGGATAATTTTGACAATTCACCTTTTTTTTCCCTATTTTTCTCCACCTATTTCTGTCCCTTCCCTTTCAATGCAACTGGTTGTCTTTCTTTTTTTTTTTTCTTTCAATCTCACATCAATCTTTTTCAATATTTTTGATGGATCAATTAGTTTCTCAAGAAAATGAAAACCTGACTTGCGCCCGAGAGGACAACCGAGGCAGATCATAACTTTTTTCTTTCAATCTTTCACCTATTTCCATGATTTTTACTTATTTATTTTCTTATACTTGGTTGTAAGAACCAGTGGGGAATACAAATGAGAGACAAAGAAAGGCTCAGGGAAGGAAAAAAAAGATCAAGCTTGGTCCGATTGACTAATTTGTGGGCTATTTTTAATCATACAAAGCTTAGATTCGTTGATGTCTAGTTACACATGATTTGATTTTTGAGTCTTTTTGGTACTGTAAAGGGTTTTCGAAATGTTGTTGGGGTAATTTGGATAATTTAAAATAAATAGTTTTTTGCGTGGGATGAAAATTCTCTTCTTTTTCTTCTTACCATTTCAATTAACCATTACTTGAACCCATCCCTTTCAACCTTCACCTGCTTCCATTCTTTTAATTGCAATTTTCTTTCTTTTCTTTCTTTCAATTTCACACCTGCACAAAAAAGATTATATAGAAGAATGATGAAGACCTTTCATTCTCATCTTCTTTTTCTGTCTGCGTTCTTCATTTGTCTTCCTTTTCTATCTAAAACTTTCATTTTTTCTTACTCTGGCAATCTTTTTCATTGTCTTCTTTCTGTATCAAAAAAAATTAAAATAGAAAAGATTAATGGATCAAGTAGAGATGCTTGACAGATCTAGCATGCTTGAGATATTCATGGGTATATAGGTTATGATAGTTAGGAGAGGGAAAGAAAACGAATGAAAGAAGAAAGAATGGAGGGGTTTGTAGGCAGACATGCATGTTTCTCGAATTTGATTTTTTTCTTCTTTATAGGAAGAGGTTTGTAAAACTATAATCTGCTTAGAAATTGCTGATTTTTAAATCTCTTTGAAACTGTAGAGTGTTTTGGAAATGTTGTTGGGGGTATTTTGATAGTTTAAAAAAAAAATGTTTTATGAGTGGGATGAAAATTCTCTTCTTTTTATTTTTATTATTTCAATTACCCATTGCTTCCATGCATACCTTCCAACTTTCACCTACCTCTATCCTTTTAATTGCAAATTTCTTGCTTTTATCTCTTTCAATTTCACACCTGCTTCAACTAACCTATGTACAAGAGATTGAGCAAAAGAGATCATGCAGAAGAATGATAAAGGCTTTTCATTTTCATTTTCATTTGCATTTTCTGTCTGGGTTCTTCATTTTTCTTCATTTTTATCTTTTTTCCTCAGTTCTGACAATCTTTTTCATTGTTTCTTTTTTCATCTAAAAATTAAAATAGGAAAGCTTGATGGATCAAGCAGAGATGCCTGACAAATCTAGCATGCTTGAGATATTCATGGATATATAGATTACAATAATTAGGAGAAGGAAAGAAAACAAAGAAAGAAGGAAGAATTAAAGTAGGTTGGTAGGGAGATGTACATGTTTCTCGAATATGGATTTTTTACTATTCCCTTTCTTCTTGTTTGTAGGAAGAGGTTTGTAAAGCCATAATATGTTTAGAACTTGTTGCAACAAGATAAGTTACATTATCTCTGTTTTCCTTTCATTTTTGATAGATTACCAATTTTTGAATTAAGTATTTTTTTTGTCCTAATATATGATCTTATGAAATTGGTAGGTTTAGGGGATATTATATTTAATAAGCAGAAGCTACCAAATTAAGTGGAATGTTAGAAAAGGCTTAGAATAGACCTTTCACTTCCTCGCATAACAGTCTAAATATAATGCAAATTTCCCATCTTATTTTACTTTACATATAGATTTAAATTATTATTATTATTATTATTATAGTCAGATTTTTATTAAATTAAAAACAAAATATTTTTCAAGACAATATTAGATATTAGAGAATTGGGGATTCAACTCGGATGGGTTAAGCTCATTCCTTTCGTGAAGAAAGGTCTTATCTGTGTAAGACCTTTTTTTAATGTTCTTTGATTTTGGTTTCATTAAACATGTTTTCTTTATCATTGCTTTGTGTTTGAGAGAATGTTTGAAAAGGTTAATCCCAAAATTAAAGAGTCTTTATTGTATTAATATTTGTTAAGATTGCAGCCTATAAAGATGTGATAGCCTTTTTTATGCATTTAATATTTGATGGAGTGTTTTTTTTTTCATTCTGTAAAATTGTGTTGAATGATTCAGTAATTTAAATGATGTTCACATCAGGTACAAAGAGCGATTTACAACATTATTGCCCACTTCTGGGTTTTGTTCTCTGGTTCCAAATGTTTGTTTTCTTCTTCAAGTTCTGCGTTTATTGTTGATGATTTGGTTTAGATTTGTCATACCTCATGAGTTATATTACATTTTTTCAGGGGGGAGGGGAAGAGTAGGGATAGAAAATAAAGTTAATTTTTTTAATTAATGAAAATAATGCTTAATAATACTTTTTTTCATCATTCTTGTTGCAAATGGATTGACGGGAGAATTGATAAGAATACAAGGTATGATGTAACTTTTAGGCTTTAGCATTGAATTAATGATAGTGATATTATAAAGTTCAAATTTTTGAGAAGCTATTCTTTCATGATGTTATGATAATAATTAATTCTTCAATGTCACTATGATGAGTTGTTTAATAGATTTGATCTTTACAACTGCTATGGCACAAAGTTTCCTACATTTTAGCTTTTGGATTATATAATTAACACAAGTTGATTTTTAGACCTACTAATTAAGTTGAGCATGAACCATTTTGTAGTTTTAATCTTTTGCCATGCAATAAGCCTATTCTATCAGTATTCCTCAAATTGATCTTAATTTAGACTTATAGCAGGCAAAGTCAATGGAGGATTACTATAGTAAGCAAAAGAAGCCTCTAAACTTTTACGTGGCTAGTGCACCAGCAAATGCATGGCAAGGTCATTTGGCCGCATTACATCTTTGGCATATAAATGCTCTCACTTCATCACTGAAGCTGACAAAATAAACCTCAGTATTTTTTAAAAACCAATGTTTACCTTACCTTAGTTGATATTCCAGTATCATAGTAAATATGTAACTTTGAGTGATACACAAGCTTTTGAGTTTGGCAAACACCCAAGTTGGATTTGCCTCAGAATTTTTTATTCCTATTTGTCAGCTACTTTGCAATTTGAAGGAATGCAATCTACTTTAGGCAAAGAGCAACAATGATCATTGCCTGTATGATCACTTATAGAATAAAGGATACTTTCTCTTTGAATTTTCTTTAAAAAAAAAAAGACTTATACCATATAAGTATTTAAAAGCCACCAATTTTTTTCTTTTATCCTTCCATGCTATTTGAGACTTGTTAATTTAACTTTTAGCTATATTGTTTGGCTTATGTGTAGGAACCATGGTAATGTCAAGATCTGCAATTAAAGACCTTATATATATAATGCTCTTCAAGTTTTTGTCAAAATGCTAATTGAATGGAATCCGCATAATCAAGGATTTGCTTTTGGAAATTCTTGTGCTTTGCCCAATCCCAAGTAATTTGTTTTCTAAAGGCTTCAGAATATTTGTTATTAATTTTTTGCTTCATTTTATTTCTTTGAATGTGAACTTGGTCATATATAGATTTTTCACCAATTTGGTTTTACAGACATTGGTAATGCCATTTCATTATTCATTCAATTATTAACATTTTCACTTTTATATATTACTCTATGAAGCACCGACATGGATAGGGGTGAGCATAAGTCGGTCCAAACTGACTTAACCGACTTAATCGATAGAATTTGATTAATTCGGTTCGATTAAGTCGGTTTGATGGTTATGTCGGTTTATTTAGTTAATTCGATCGGTTATCGGTTAGTAAAATTATTAATCGAATTAACCAAACTTTTAATATTTAATATTTAATAATTATATATTTATATATATTAATAGCTCAATTAAACTCATTCCTAACCCAAATATATAACCATTAGCTTAAGATTCAATAAACCGATTTGATCGAACTAACCGATCAAACCGATCGAAATTTAGTCGGTTCGGTTAATTCGATTATGGTTAAAATATCGGTCGGTTCGGTCGGTTCCTTTAGCTAAGTCGGTTAATTCGGTTTGAAGATTTTTTTGATCGAACCGATCGAACCGATCGAATGTTCACCCCTAGATATGGAAGGGAAGCCCTTGTACTAATGTCGTACGAGTGTTCGATACAATGGGATACGTATGGGGGATGGCAAGACATGCCAAAAAAAATTTCAAATCGAGCATGGTCCCTACATGATCAAGACACAAGTGGACACAAGAATTAAGAAAATTTTGCTTAAAATTATTTTCCAAAAAAAGAAAATAGCATAAAAATTTAATCACAAATCAGCACTCAATCGATAAAATCATAGAAAATTAGTAAAATAAATATAAGACCCTTCTAAAAACATAGCCCAGAAGATTGAAGTTTTGTTAATGATCTCTGTTTTCTTTCAAAGCAAATTGTGGTGTTTGAAATTTCAATTCTAGAAACGGAGTAGAGATCAATGTGAAAAAGGAAATGAGTTGTGGGTTTGCTTTTGAAAAGAAGTAAAAGTTTAGAAAAAGAAAATTAGAAGAATGAATTCTTTGAAAGAACAAAAGAGGTGAAGAAGATGAGGAGTCATTGGCATGGAGATAAGAGATGAAGAAGAAGACGATGGGGACGTGAAGGAATGAAGTTGGGATGTGGCCCAATTTGCAATATGAGTTGTCTTTAATTTTTTTTATTATTTTTACTTTAATATATATCATTTTATTTTATTTTTACTTTAATATATGACATATTTTGTCTAATTATGAGAAAGCTTTGTAAAAAAAAATTTTATTTTATATGTCAATGAAATGTATCAATATATTTTTTTAATATGATGTTCTACCATATCCGTGTCTCATTTTTAAAAATTCTCGTATAATCGTATCTGTATCTTGTCGTACTTTATGCAGTGTTCATATCCATGCTTCATAGATATTACTTTTGCGGATAGGAAAAAAAAAATTAAAAAATTAAATCTTATGGAAATGCAAATCTAAATCCTTTTTCAATGATGGTAAAACGCTTAAGAATACTTGCAAAATACAATTCTCACATTTTTTGTTTTAATTTTATTTTAGTTCTAATATTTCTCAGCTTACAAGATAAACAAATCTAACCACAGCTATCCAAATAGATTTCTGTAAATCTGGAAGGTGTGCAGAATACACATGGCCGTGTTAAAGTGCACTGCATTCATCTGGTGAAACTACACTGTAAGTTAACTAACAACGTTACAGTGCCTGACTGCCATGTCACTTTACATTTGGATATGATTTAACTATTCCATTCTTTAGTATGATATATATATATATAAAACAACTTAAAATTTCATTGCACAATATATATAGAAACACACAACAACTTAAAATCGAATTACACATCTTAGATCGTTTATCTTTTCTTAGGATTCATTGGAAAAAGTTGTCAAACCATTTGGTTTTTTATTTGACTGAGTTTAAAGTAATTATCTTCCTTGCTTAACATATTTTTATTTTAATTATCCTTTTGTGAATAGACCATCCTATAACTATTTATCCAAGATAATTACTGGTCCTTCTATTTCTTATAGGACAGGTACCTATAGAAGTTTATGTTTTGTGATGCTTTATTAAATCGTGAAGGTGTCATGACCTTAAAAGTAGTTTTCATCAATATTACATAAAAATATAACAACCAACCGTAACATCACGCGGGTATGCTACTGGTTAGATCTTCAATTTTGAAAACAATATGATGTTAATATATATTTAATGAATAGAGAAATAATGTAATATATACAATATAATATATTAATCGTGATGTAGTCTGTTAGTAGAACATTGAAGTTTTAATATTAGTTATTAGGGATTAAACCCTAACAACCCTAACTAAAAAATACACAATTTAATAAGTTTAATATTAGTATCATATTCGTATTTAAAAATAAATCAATCAATTTAATATTAGCATCATAACTGTTAGTGTTTAGTTTAATGTCGATGATTTTTGTCTACACTTAATCATTTTTCAATGATCTTAAAAGCATACTCACATTGATTTGATTTTATTCTTGAAATGCTTTCTACAAAATTCAAATAGTGACAATTATGATTAATTATTTATGATTTCTTGTATTGATAAAGCAAAGTGTTTTAATTAAGTTAGTATTACGGGTCAAATAATATTAAATTATTTGATAAAATTTAGAAAAAAAACCCAAATAAATTATTCAAAATATAAAATTAATGGTATATTCAGCATTTCACAATAAAAATAATAATCTATTTAGAATAAAAATTACTCAATTTTTTGAAAAAACTCTTAAAACTTTGTTCATATTTCAAAATAAATATTTTTTAAAATAATTAATTTTTTTAACCATGTGTGTGGCAATTTTGGTTTAATTACTTACTTGGAATGTTAGCAATGATGAAATGTTGTATTGATTAATCTTTAGGAACAAAATTTTAAATTTTATAAAATTACAAAAGAATTTATTGTTTGTAAAAATGAGGAAACATAATAATAATAATAATAATAATAATAATACAAACTATATTAGGGTAAAATCCAAGAACTCTCTCAAACTATCATCAAAATGCCATACATTCTAATAGTGAAATGTTTTCAGAAACTTTGCTTATCATCTTGCAATATGGCTTCTACTCATCTTAAGTTAAAGTTGAAATGAGATTCAGAAATAAGTTGCATAATTATAGGAAATAGTATAAATTGAGGGTAATATGATCTCCAATTAGCTTTTAAAGGGTTATTCAATAAAAAATTGTCATACATATATTAATATAGACCAGTTCATGCGTTAAGCTATTCCTCAAAGTTAAGTCTTGGGTATATATATTTTTAGTTTGGCTCAAATTACTAATTAATAATAAAAAATATATTTTTAAATTTAAAATATAAATATAAATATAAATTTTTAAAAATTTTATTAATTTTGAACAATATTTGAACTTTCAGATAGGGTTAAGTTTTATTCGAGTTTGAGTAAGATACGTAAAAAAAAAAAAAAATTGACCTTCAACGCAGATATTTTTAATGTACAATTCTAGTCTATATCTATACATAATTTATGCATGCCCCATATGTGTTTAGCAATGAACATCTTTAAAGTTATTATTTTGCAAACTTGCATGCTTTTGCTTTTAACTATAACCGGCAAAGAGGACCTGTGCTTCAAAACGGACATATAATAATTACAGTGTAATTTAAAATGAAAATTTTTGCAAATAATTTTCAATTGTAAGGAAAATGTATTTTATAAAAACTATAAAGCAATATTTTAATAATGAATTTATAAAAAAAAAAGTGTATTTTTTTTCAAATAATTTTTTTTATAAATATTTAATAAATAGTAACTACAGTAAAAATATATATTAAAATAATATTTTTTTCTAAACAATTTTCAACTTAATGCAATTTATTAAGTTCTTTAAAAAGGATGCTTATAGTCAAAACCTAGCGTAGAGATCCAAAAAAGTACCACTCACATCATATTGATAAGGAAAAAAGCTTCATGGCAAAATGCCAATGAATAAAGACTACTTTGGTGCTCAACTATTAGAGCTTTTAGCCGAGCATCATTAACTATCTTATAAAAAGTCTTCAAACGAATATGAGAAAGTCTTTAACTCCATGCTAGGGTATACATTTGTAATCGGGCTAATTCTTGTTCATTTCTAATCAGTTCGGGCATATTTTAGATCTAAGGTAAAGCATGCATTTTATTTTTTGTCTCATGGTCCAAAGTGAGGCATTCGAATCAAAGGAGTTCAAGACTATCCAATTCCAAAACGGTTCAAGAGCTCACCATTTCAGAGGCAAATATAATTAAAATAACATATTTTTTTTTAATAATAACATCTCAGTTTGAATATTTTTAATTCGTGAATAAGTAAAGTCCACAAACAAGTTCTAAGATAATTTAAATATATACTTTTCAATACAAGGACAGCCTTATGTTTCAGACACAAATTTATCAAATATATATACAATTAATAATAAAAACAATCCTTTTAACATGCGCAAACGTGTTTATGGGAATGACAGTTTGAAACAATACCTTCCACATCGAACTAACAATTAAAATTTATTAGAAAATTTTAATTCCAATATACAACCCAAAAGAATTAACAATCAACCCATGCACATATGAGTATTACAAAGGTTATTGGCATTCAACGAAGCACAAATAACTTGCAATCATGCTTACACATTAAAAGAGCTTAAGTCATAACACTTTTGTCACAACTTGCTACCACAAACAAAAAGATGTTATATGCTAAACTATATGCAAATAGAAACAAAACTTCAACAATACATCAACCAAAGTAAAAAGGCATTTAGTCACATAAAAAAGCAAAAAAGTAAATTTTAAATCTATTTCATTAAATATTGCCATTTGCCATTCGTTCTTTCCAATTTTAATAAATGAAAAGAACAAGAACTGCAATGTTGAAGAAACAAAGGACTAAGGACTTGCTGTAGATATATTGACATTGAATGACTCATGAGTGCACCATGACTAGAATTAGTTGGAGATTATAATCAAGAATAGTGCCATCACACAATAAATAACAACATGAATCTACCTTCAACTGTAAAATCTACAACTTATACTTGTTTTTTGCACATATCATGATTGAAAATTACCAAGTGACCTAAAAATCAAAGAAAAAAACAATAAATCCTTTTTTCATCACTTGACCAAAAGAACTAAACAGAAAATCTATTATGCCTCAAAATACTGCATCTTATTCTCACCGAACACTACAAATTGCAAGATTTGATGGAGCCAGGAGCCCAAACCTCCAGCATGGACAACCAATATTGAAGCCATACAAGAGATTTGATTATGCTACAAATCACAATAAGAAACTGAATTATTCCTCAAATTAAAAAAAATAATTAAAAAAAACTTTTACCTGATTCAAAGAGAAAAAAAGTAACCAACTACATTCTCCTCTTGCCCATTAAGAAAAAGTCAATTTCTTCTCAAGCATAAACTTAAATACCATTAAAAAAAATTTACAAGACACAATACTTAAAACCCCAAGAAACCCAAAACAATGGAACACAAAGTTCCTAAAACCAAAACTAATCAAAACCCACCTAAGCAGAACCTAATTATATC
>JBBYHO010000003.1:12892923-12904260 GCA_038382025.1 Adansonia gregorii | reverse complement strand
GAAGCTCACAAACACATTACTCAAGTTTTCAACTACATATATTTCATAGTATTTATCGGGTACCATACTTTTTTCTTTTTCCTTTTTTTGTATTTTTTATTTTCAAATCAATTTGGCTTGATAGGGTGCATTGGAGTTTTTTTTTTCTTTTAACTTGATAGGATGAACTATTTTTTGTTTATTAAATCTTAAAATTTTTATTTCACCTCTTTATTCTCACCTACATATTGCCATTTTGGATTAAAAAGGAATTAGTACGTAATTGAATTATACTTGCTCCTTAATCAATTGGTTGTGAGAAAACTTGGTCAAAGATTATATGACTAATTAGTTTCGTTTTGTTCCTTTTCTTTTTTTTTAAAGAAAAAAAAAAGAAGAAAAAAATCTTCTGTAGTTTATTTTACTTAAACAATATCTGCATGCTCTTTCTATATGAACAGGAATTGGAGCATGAGGAGTTTGTTCGTGTGAGGACCATCCATTTGAACAGCAAGCCTCGAGTTGTAACATTGAAGCAGGATTTGCACTACTGGCCTACATGGGAGCTGAGATTTGATCCAGAGACTGCAATCTGGCGTCGAAGGACAATCAAAACCTTAGATTGTCGTAACTCATGAATCGGTTTTCTTTTGCTTTCAGTTCTTTCTTCAGGAGGAAGCAAACAAATTAGGGAGTTGTATATATATTTTCCTCGGTATTGCCTGTGGGCAATTGTTGTCGATTTGGGCACAGAATTAAACTCGGTTGGCAGACTTGGAGCCGACCCAGCACACGGATCATGACACGGACATGACTTCCATGGTTGGTTGGGGCTTGTAGAGCGGATTCGTGCCATATTGTGAGCTTTTGATAATCTGGTGAGGACTAAGCATTTACATAGTGTGTGAAACTTTTATTATTTTCATCTACTTATATTGTGTTTGATCAAATTGTAGACACATATATATATATATATGTATATATATATATATATGTATATGATTGGAATTGGATGAATAAAAGTCCAACATCATCTACTTATGCTGCTCTTCGGTCAAATGATTTGAACAAAGAGTAACATAATTTCTGAAAATAAAGTTAACTTTTATATTTCAATTTTTTTTATTTCAATGTGTAAATTATATTTAGCATAGGTGACAATTGGTTCAAGCTTGTTTCGAGTTGAGTTATTTTGAGTTTTAAGTCAACTTGAATAATGTCTTACCGGGTTTAGTTGTTGTGACGTTTGGGTTGAATCATTATCCCACACAAGTGCATATTTATTTATTTTTATTTTTTAGGAAAATAGTTAAATGAAAAAATATATATAAGAAGTATTACAAGTATGTATAAAATATAAATATTTGGTGCATTAGATGCACGGCATAGGGAATGCATGCCTATTTTCATTTTTAGGAAATAAGCTATTTTAATATATATATATATATATATAAGAATTTTATTAGATTGTAAGAAATTCACAAGATTTGGGATTATATCATTTACATATATATGTGTGTGTGTGTGTTCATTTTCCTCGAACATGCTTTTAACGTGGTTAGTTTATCATTGTCGATATATTTTGTGATGTCATAAGTTCAATTAGTAAGTCATGGCATATTTTCTCTATCATGACCATGTCTTCATGCACTTATAGTCATTTGGCCAATTTACTTAGAACTGAACTTATCTTTATACAAAAGCATAAATTTTGGCAAAGTCAGTGACCTAACTTTATGAGCCATGGTTTTGAAACTCTTAACTGATCCGTTGGAGGTGTTTGGGAATTAATCTCTAGTAAGGAAAGCTTCACTATGTTCAAAAACGACATGGGAACTCGGAAGAGAAATGGTTTTTCCTCTTACTTCCATTTAGTCGTTGGGAAAGTGAGAATTCTCATCTCTTCTTTCTGACTACTTTTTTTTAATAATTTTCTATGAAAAATTCTTTGTTATTTACGGAAAATTATCCGTTCTTAGCTTACATAAGAGATGACGTCCGGGGTAAAAAGATAATTTTCAGGGTTTTTGCCTAGGTGTTGGTTACCATTTATAAGGGAACATCGTTTACATCTTTTGATTAAAGATTACTAGGACCGATGTTATGAAAGGAGTTAAATTTGAAATTATGCCTAGTTGCTGGGGAATCCGGAGCAAATAATAGGACGTTAGAAATCTTCATTTCATTACAAAATTATAAGAATTCAACTGGATTTCATGAGAGTTATTTTAAAATATAAGATGTTTATTTTACTAAAATCAAAGGATAACACGTTATTAAGTGGTATTGTTTTCGGACGAAAATTATGGTTTATTAATACCTTTCCAACACGTAATCGTATTCTCGAATCCAATCTAGTTATATATATATATATATATTGCAAATCAAAATGTTATCTTTTTAACTAAATCTTGATTAATTTTAGTTTTTTTTAAAAAAATTGTACATATCTAATCATACTTAACTAAAAAATATTTGATGGCAACACCTTTAGCACTTTTGCAATTTTTAAACCGAATCGTCCCAAAAAAAAATGTCTAGTGATCGCAAGATCTTTATGACATTATGAAAATTGAGAGCGAAGATAATTTTGTTGGGTTTAATTAAATGTGAACCAATTATTACTGTGAAACATTAAGTAAAAATATTTTAAATTAATGAAAATATAAAATCACTTGTTTCTTTGCTTTAAAATATTCTTTAATTTAAAGCATACAAATTATAATATATATGACGGTTCACTTCTCAAATTTTACAGAAAAATCTCGAAAAATCCTAAAAAATAGAAAATTTGATAGTGATATTATCTGTAACAATGAATTTCTAAAATTTGACAAGAAAATACTTAAAAATCGATTTTCCTCTTAAATATACATTCTTTTTATCAAAGATTGGCCCTCCAAAATTGCATTTTTTTATCACGTGCAGACGTGGTCATTTAAATATGACTAAATCAATCTTGAAAATGCCTTCCCTGTCTAGAGGAGGTCACCCTCTATAATGATGGTCACTAGATTCTCATTCTCTGATATTTAGGACTATTAAAAAAGGGAACCGAATGAAATTAGGTGTCTATAACACCTACTCAATATTGTCATATCTTGGCTCCATGTAAGAAAAAGGTTTTAATTTTAACTTAAAATAGCACCTCATTGAATTTCAACTGAACTAAACTTGAAATGGTAAGAGAAAAACCAAACTAAATGATTATTAGTTTCTCAACATAGTTAGAACATTAAACCAAACTAGGTAGCGTTTACTCACCTTAATCTCGTTACCCAGTTATCATCATCTTACTCTTGAACATTTTTATGTTCTTCTTTTTCCACTTCTTCTCTCTTTTCTTCCATTAAGGTAACAATTTTATAATTTGGACAATTTGATGCAATATGCTCAAACCTTTGACACTTGAAGCACTTACAAGAATTATAATATTGTAGTGTTAAGTTGTTTGCTAGTTCCTTCTCCATTATTCTTTGTTTGCACTTTAGGATAAGACTTGGCTACTACATTTGGTTTGGAATTGTTTCCCTTAGTGAATCTGTCTCGTGCAACAAATTTTAAGCCGCTACTACGAAGTTCTTTTTCTTGCTTCTCTAGCTTAAGTGCTAACTTACAAACATCATTTAAGGTCCAGTAATGTTGTAGCTGAACCACATTGACTATCTCATATTTTAAACCTCTAAAGTTGTGTGCAATGGATTATTCTTTTGGTTCAACTAATTCACCTTTCAATAAAAGACTATTAAATTTTGCTATGTATTCTTCCTTAGAGAATTTTTCTACTGCAGATTATGGAGCTTGAGAAAAATGTCTTGCATTTAATTATCGAATAAGTATTTCCTTTTTAATTCCTTTTTCATCTTGTTCCATGTTTC
Organism: Adansonia gregorii; assembly: GCA_038382025.1. Classification (NCBI taxonomy): domain Eukaryota; kingdom Viridiplantae; phylum Streptophyta; class Magnoliopsida; order Malvales; family Malvaceae; genus Adansonia; species Adansonia gregorii. The sequence continues at coordinate 12,900,403 of JBBYHO010000003.1, read as the reverse complement.
AATCTTGCTTCTCTCTTCTTGTTTTCTTTGATTTTTTAGATTTTCCCCCCTAAATTATGTATGCTTTTTGAGTTTAATGGCAACCAATTTAACCTTACGATGCTTGGGTGCCTATGGTATTTAAAGATACATCCCATCATTTTTAACCAATCAAAGAACGCATTCGGTGCCATTTTTCCTTCAAACCTAACAACTTCCATTTTAGGATTAAAGAAGTTATATTCTCTTTGGTCATCACGGTTCTTTCAACCATTGTTTCTTAACTCCCGCGGATGTGAAGGTGTGCTATCATTAGTTAGCATGATGGAAAAAGTCATCATCCTCTCTATTATCGCCTTGCACCTCTTCAAGAGCTTCATGCCTTTAAAAAACCTTTAAACGCTATTGTAGTTGTTCAATTTGTTGCCTTAAATCCTTTGTTGTAGCATCATGTTCATCCACTTAAAAGGCTATCTCTTTCACACGTTTTATGCATGACGATGCCTAGCAGCCACGATCAACCTTAACCTCTGATGCCAAACTAATACAGGACAAGTGAGTTGGAAAAAAAGGATAACTCGAAAACAAAAAAACAAAAAAAAAAGACCAAAAGGGATACATAATTCATGACCCAGGTTTGGAAAATTCAAAGATGATAACAAAGCTCACCACTAAGAATTACTCTAAGAGATACAGAAATACACTTTACTAAGGATATAATTCAAGGATACAGAAGCCTAAAATAACCCACCACTCTATAAAAATCCACTAAAGAGATATAGAATTACAAAAGTCTAAAAAAAATTTTACTTTTATTTCATACTCAATAATCTGCCAATTACGTTCTAAAAGGATAATTTAAATACTAGTGGCTGAAATAAACCTCTAAACCTTAGGAAATCTGAAAGGAAATAAGAGAATTACTAAAATTTAATATGGCTCACAAAATTAAGTAACCATAATTCTAAATCCCTAAAATTCAATAACTCTATTTGATTGACCAATTTATGTTTGCCAAGCCATAACTTCCTCCATAGAAATCTAATCAACATAATTTTATACATTCTGAAAACTAGACTTAAAGACCTTTCCATCCATATATGGTACGTCTTTTAAGTCCATCGAAATCAAAGCTATCATTACTCTCAAGTTAACCTATGTTCAGCATTGCTGCTTTCAATGCACCAAAGTGAAAAGTTGTAATTCCTTTGAACAACGAGTCGCGTGGGCTGCATGGCTTGCTTCTATTAACTTAGACACTCCCATGTCAAAGTACCATGGTCGAAACATAAAGATCGAGCAAGCATTATGGCCAAAACATGTAAAAGCACAATTAGTCAAGATTCAACAATGTAATCATGCTATTGAGCTAAAAAAAATTTAAAGATTAAGTAAGGAAATGCCTCACGAAGCTTTCTTCCTCCAAAAAGATGAGAGAATTTGAGAGAAAATTTTATATTTTTTTTATGTAAAAATGATTGTGCCATTAAGTGTGTGAAGAGTCTCGTTAATGATAGCCAAACACTCTTATTTATAGGCTAAATATGGGTTAACCATCTTTAAATCACCTTAAGGTGATATTAAAATTAATTGCTAACCTCTTTCGCAAATTAGAGCATAATGACCTTAATGCCTCCTTGATAGCTAATCAAATTCCACCCTATTTATTACATCATAAAGTTCGACCAACGCATGGTTTATTACCCAATCATGTACAAATTTTTTCATTCATTTAATCATGAAGTGCTTTCGCATAAGTGCAATTGGGTGTTTCTTTCCATAGCAAAAATATTCTCCAATGACTTTTTCTAAAAAATTTTAGAATTTTTTTTCGAACCTCTCGAATTTAACCTTCAAGAATTTTCAGCTGATCTTGATTATACTTTCTTGACCTAGAGTCTATATTCAATGTCATGTTAGTGTAATCACTTTTAAAATTTGAGCTCTAAAACCATTCCAATTTAAAATTCTAACTCTAAGCAATATGATTAACTTTTTATAGTTGACTTTTTACCTTTTGTTGACTTTTTTATTTTGACATACAAAACAAGTCTATTTTTCATTCAAATAACCTCAATACTCACGCTAACTTTCTTAAGAGACATAAACTAGTCAACTTTTGTCATACTCAAAATTTTGAAAACCTGAGTCTTGGCTTTTCAAATCTCGTATTTATCTCATAAATCAGACAATTAAGCTCAAGTGCCTTGTTTCATCAGACTAAGCTCATGGAAACATTTTAAAACCTCAATTGGACCTCACTATCCTTAATAACTTATTTGAAAAGATTCGAACCTAGAAAATGTCAACTAGCCCATAAAGTCAAGAAAAAGTCAATCAGGGGGCTTGGACAAAATGGGTTGTCTACAAGGATCACATTAACGTGCAAGGAATTATGAATATAGGAAATAATATGAAATATGAAACAATCCATTAAACATCGATATAATACTTGTTTTCGCTTGAAAATCATGGAGAACGATCATCAGGCTATAATAAAAAAATTTAAACTTAGTGCATAGAGACACTCAAGACTAGATGATCAATAGATAAAAGGAAATGCAAGCTTAGATGGCTAAACTTATGAAAATGATGATTGCCCTTTCTAAAGGGAAAGAATTATTGAATGGTCAAATATAAACAAAAAAGTTAATGTTTTCGAAAACATAGAAGCTTTGCCAGCAAAGTACAGCACACTTCATGTTATATACCCATAAGTGGTACCACCAACAAGCAACACCAATAGTGTACTTAATCCCAACACTAATGATACAATAAGCAGCAACAAAAATAGGGCTGGTCATATATTTGAATCCAACACCAACGATGTAATAAGTTATGGGATATGTCATGTTGAGCATTATTATCAGTAAGGTATTTTTTTCCTACAAATTTGTATAGATATTTGATATTATTTACATTTTAGATGATGTTTTTAGATAAATAAAGCCTTGTAAAGGTATTACAAGCACATTATTATAATTTTGAGATACTTATTACATCAAATTTATATTTTAAATCGTTTCTAATCGATGCTTTATTAAGATATGACATTGGTTATGCATCAAATTTATATTTTAAAATTGTTTCTAACCAGTGTTTATTAAGATATGAAATTGATATAACTATTAAGAGTGGCATATGATTATACTATTTTGAAGCGAACAACTAACTTTGTATGGCTTGAAATTTTGATAAACTTGATATAGTGTGTGGGTATTTATTATAAGAACAAGTTCATTAAATAGAATGTGAAATGAGAATGATATCAGCTAAATTGCTTAGTGTTATGGTAATATTTTTATTTGAAGTTATCCCACGTGTTAGGTATTAGGTTTTTTATGTTCTTATATTAAAGTTAGATCAATCCACCTATTACCAATTGATTTTACATAGAACGTTTAACATGGTATCAAAGCCCATGTTTTGTTTTGTTTTTCTTGCCTAACCCAATGTGAGGTTGTTCATGTGTAAGCCTTGGTGAGATACACATGAGGGGAGAGTTTAAGTTGAATTATCTCGCATATGTTAAATATTAGATATTTAGCTATCTTGTATTAAAATTTGATTTCTCCATCTATTATCAATTGATTTTAGGTTAGACGTTTAACAAGTAATTTAACATTTAATAGATGTGAAATTATATTATTTTAACATATGAAAAAACCTAACTTCATATAAAATCATATAAAATTTAATACATAATAAATGTGAGATAACACTGCTTTTACATGCTCCATCCACGTAGACTATCATTATTTCTTCAAAGGTCCAATGGTCCATCATTATTTCTTCATAGGGTCTAACGGTTAATTATAGCTTGACTGTTCACAACCTCTTCGCACAATAGAAGGGCTTGACTGTTCAGAACCTCATCACACTACATAAAGTTCTTTGCAATCGGTGATAATTTGATTCCATCATAGGAGAAAGTACTGTATCGAAGAAATCTAGAAGCTTGCAAGCTCGGTTAATGTGACACCTTGGAACCATAAATTTTCTTTCTCGGTAAAGATTTGAAAGAATTGTTTTAGATATGATTTAATATTTTCCTCCATTACCCGTGGATCACATAAGAACTTTTGAGTTAAATTAATACAAGTGGAGTCGTCATTGTGAGCAATATGCAGTTGGTCTATCCTTGTATGTTCGATTTGAGAAGTTGCCTGTTTATCGTTTGCTAAAAACCAAGATATAATTATAGACATCAAGGCCATTAGTTTTTTCTTTTTTTAAATCAAAGAACTTGATTTGAAGTTTAGCGTACAATATTAAAAGAAATCAAACCTCTTAATATTTGCTTGCATAATCTAGTCTACAATTTTCACTTTGGATAGGACATCGTCAAGCCTTCAAATCAAACAGTGATCTACATACATACCTAAGTCTACACGATGTATGATGTGAATCATTTAAGTCACGTGCTTAATGTATGAGAAGAAAAGAATAAGGATTATTCGAGTGAATGTAACTATAGACTCTATAGATTAAGAAGTTAGGGTAGAAAAGTAGATTTCGGTAGTGTTTTGATTTACTCAAAGACGTAAAAATGAATCTTCAATAGAATAGGAAATAGCTACCGGTCATCTGGAGAGTCTGAGATAAGATTAGGATCTAGTCGAGAAAGGATCGTAGAGGAATCCCATTTCTCTGCTGCTAAAGGAGTGTCGATCGACATAGATAGCTGCCGATTGAAAGCATAGTTGAATTTAGGGTTTTTCGAGTTTAGGGAGAGTGGGAGGTTTCGTAGGCATATATATGTTTGGCTATTGGGAGGTTAAGGCGGTCTCAGAGACATGTAATTCCTATATATATATATATTTATATGTAAGGCAGAGAGGGAAACTATTGCTACAAAGCTTTTGAAATTTTCGAAATCTCAAAATTTATCACGTTTTCCAATCAACACAAGTCAAAATCATTCGGTCATCTAGGTTTTTGCATGGTTGCCAAAGAATTACTTAGATACCATGCATATGTGTCGATTGGCATTAACAAATGTCTATGGATGCTAGCAAGTGCCGGTCGGCACAAGCGAATTTTGTGATAATTCATTGTCGCTTATTCTTCGAGTTAAAAATTGATTTTAACGTTAAAGATGTGCAACATTCAGTGCTTGTAGTGATCTTAGTCAAACTAGTTAAATATCTTGGCCACGCCTACTGTTTCTTCTATAGCTGATTCACTATGCTTCTTTAGATTTAGAAATAAACTTTATTTATTCAATATATATTATTTATTTTATATATATATATATAAACAATATAGCATGACATCCAATATAAATTAAAATGTAAAGACTATATTTTGTTTTTTAAAATATTTTATAAATTTTAAAATGTTAATAATTAGTGATATAAATTCTAACATATTTGTATATTTGTCTTGTATTTTTTCTGTACTGTATTATACTGCTAGGTTTACTTATACATACATATACATATATATATATATATATATGCCAAACTAATAAGGAAAATGACCATTCTTCTTGTTCCTTTCCGTCCTTTAAAAAAAGGGTTTCTTCAGATATGTAAAATAATAACTTGATGTTTGGAAAATATTTTCGAAGACACAGAAATTCTCATTTGTAAAGTACTCAATATGCATACACGTCAAAGGAAAAGCTGGAGTTTCGATTACTAGAAAAATGGCTTTTAACAACGTTAAAATTCATCGTAAAATATTAATTTATCGTTGCAAAAACTCTTTTATAACGATAAAACGGAGATTACAATCTAGATAGAGAAAAAAGGTTTCAAATATTAAAAATCAAATTTTAAATTTAGTAAATGATATCTTTTAAGGGTTATTATATGAACTAATTGAGTTAAACTTTAAATTTTTTAAATAAATATTTTTTAACAGTGCTTAAATGTTATTTATCCATTAATCTGTCAAAGAGGGAATTGAAAAATGAACAATGGCAACAATGCCACGAAGGAAATCCATTTGCGAAGGGTTTCGATTAGATATGTCCAATTTATTCGGTCCGTGCAAGTTGAATTTTGGATAAAGATTTTATGCATTTGGTTTAAATGATTTAAATTATTATTTGATAATAAAAATGATATTTTTTATTAAATCTAATTATAAAATATAAATAATAATATTTTGATCATATAATAAACCTTGAAAACCCGGTATGACCTAAGCTTAAACAAAAGGTTTTTAGAATTTTCGAGGTGCAATTCAACCTAGTCCATGAATTGATTTAGTTTAGTCAAGCATAAGAAAAAAAATGATGGAGAAAAAGAAAAGGAAAAGATTATGAAATTCAATAAAAATTGTTGGTTGAAAAAGTCAGGTTCTTTTGACTGTTAGTTATTTGTTAGACCAATATCAATCAATCCAATAAATTTTAGGTCAAGCTTTTGGGAAGCAAGACTAAGTTCATAGCATTGTAATTGTCATAAAGGAACTTTGATTAAAACATGGAAAAAATCTTGGGAGTTTGTAGTCCACATATTCAACACCCTTGTTGAATGGGTCTTTACCGTATAAAGAAAAATCAATAGTCTAGCTTTGACATAGGGTACAATTATAATAAAAAAATATATAAATATAATATAAATATATAAATTATTTTTAAAAAATTAAAAATTATTTCTACAAGTATTTCCACACCTAAAAATATCTATGATAATACTTGAAATTAAAGTAATATTTTTGAGAAAATTATAATTATAGGAATTCCTCTAACAACTAGATAAGATTCCAAAAATTACCTGAGTTATTTCATTAAAAAAGGTTACCATATAGTTTTAAATTTAGTAGATAAAACATTTTAAAAATAATTTAATTATCCAATATTTGCTCATTATTTTTAATAAATATATATATTTAAATAAGGATAAGAATTAACTATAAATAGTTAAAATTTATAGGGATTAAAATCATACCCAAAAGGAAAACTAGAAGTCCAAAAACCTTGTAAAGGGGAGGACAAGAGAAGGGGATAACCTAGCGGTAGAGTGAAGAAGAAGGAGGAGGACGAGAGGTACGGGGGGAAAGGAGGGAAGAAGAAGAAGAAGAAGAAGAAGAAGAAGAAGAAGAAGAAAGATTTTTTGATGGCGGGTGCGATATCACCGAATGATCGGAAATGGAGGGGCGAAGAAGGAGAAACTCATTAATGATCGGGCCAATTAAGGAAGCGTTAGGGGAAGATGGGAAAGAAGAAAGACTAGAGAAAGGAAAGAGAGAAAGGAAGGAAAAGCTTCATTGAAAGAAATATAATTATTACAAATTTTCCAATTTTTTGTCCCTACCAAGGATTTTTTTTTCTTGAAAATTCATGTAAAAAAACCCTTTTTTGTGTGATTATATATAAATTATTCTAGTGTTTTAAGCAATTGATTAATTAATAACAAGGATTAAAAAGTATATATATATATATATGTATATATCTATTATTTTTATTGAAATAGTTTTAGGCAGCCACTAGTTAAAGGGTTATCGTTTTAATTTACGGTTATTATGACATTTATGAAGTTTTTTTTTT
>JBBYHO010000003.1:12872456-12884183 GCA_038382025.1 Adansonia gregorii | reverse complement strand
TATCTCTCCGTCGAGAAGACCACCCTCTCTCGCTGTAAGATCCTTGAATCTCTCGATAACTTCTCTTTCTTTTTATGTAAACTTATGATCAAGATAATTCGGTAAATATATTATTTTTATTTTGATATAAATATATATTGATATTAATATATTTTGATATACTATTTTAGATTTATCAAAGTTTGAATATTTTTAATTTATATATAAATATATTTTTAAATAATAAATAAATGAGATTAAATAAATTTTATATATTAAATATTCATCAATTATATATAATGTTCTATAAAAAAAATTTTATCAAATATAAAAAAATCAATATCAATTAAGTAGTAAAGTTAAAATTTTTTAATGATCATTAAATTTATAAGTAATTATGTCTAAAATTCATGAAATTTTGAAGTAATTATGTATAATATTTATCATATTTAAGATCAGTGCTGGTTTAACTTTTTTATAAGCTTATATTATGTACCGATCAATACAGTTATTTTTGGCTGGTACTATCAAAACAGGTCAGTACTTAATGATACGGTCGGTACAGACTGAAACTAAAATTAAAATTAAATCAATTATCACCAGTATCGTTATATGTCAAAACTGATAAGTATCCACTGGTACGATACTGACAATACTGCTTCTGACTCAGTATAATTTTATTTTCTCTTTACATTAAAAAAAAATTGCTGTGTTTGGTTGCCGAGGAAATGGACGTAAACGACGGAAGGAAATTTGGAATTTTGAAGCGTAAAGTTTTGCAGCTGAGGTTTTCTCTGATTTGGTGGAAAAAGGATTGCGCAATAAAAGAAAAAAAAGGTGAAAAATTTCAATGTTACGGAGCTGATGAAACAAAATAAATTCTTCAAGGAAACAACAAATGTGGAAGTCGAAAACTATGAAAAAAATTCAGATTTGCTTTGCTCGAAAATTCTTACTATCTAATGTTTGATGAGCTACTACTTTAACATGCTTTTTCTCTTGGATTTGCTTTCTTTCGTAGGTCAAATTGGAACAAACCTAAACAGTCGTTTCCCATCGCCATCAGGAGCTTTAACTTTTCGGTTACAACACGTATAAAGTCAAAATAAATATAAATTATAAATAAATCAAAATAAATATCACACGAGGTATGAATATATTTTTAAAATTTATTTAATATAAATTATAAATAAATTAAAATTAATATAAATATTAAAAAATTTTAAATATAATTTTAATATAATAAGATATATAAATATAAAATAAATATATTTTTATACTCTTAATAAGACTTAAAACCTTAATTTGAAGCCGCCGTGTTCCGGGCTGTGGAATTAAAGTGTGAGGTTTGAGATAGGAAAAAATGCCGGAAAGGCGTGGCCTTGGATCTATGTACAGTACCTACGGACGTTGCACTTTGTACTACCCGGCTCAATCGCCAGACTGGTCCCTTCTCTTCTCTAAATTGCCGTGGGTTAGCCTGAGAGCTAAGCAATTTAAAAAATAATTAAAATAAAACATAAATTATTATATAATTTAAAAAAATAATATAATTATAAATAAATATATAAATTTATTTTAAAATATTCAAAACTCGGCCAAAACTGATTTCACCAGCATGAGCAGATTAGATCGGCTTCGATGTAAATTGATTTTTAACTATCTATTTTGATAGATTAAATTTATTAATTTATAATTCATAAAATAATCGAATTTATTAATTTAATTGATTTATAGTAAATATATTATATTTATATATTTTAAAATATGTTTATAATGTTACAAAAATAGATTACCCAAACCCAATTAAACTCACGACTTAATAGCCCATACCCAAAACCGGCAGCCTAAAACTAAGTACGAAAAACACTGCAGCCTCCTCCATCGTTGTGCTGTCTGCTGCTTTCTCCAATCTGATTTCCCATTCTCATTATCTGATGCCCAGGCCAAACCCAAACCGAAACTCAAACTCAAACCCAAATCCAAATCCAAACCCCAATTCCTCAAACTCTCGACCTCATCTGATTCCTCGAAGCCCCAGTTCTCGAAACCCTCAACATTATCTGCTATCTACTTTCTGCTTGAGTTCATTTCCCTCCTATCCCTCAACTGCTTGCTCAGTTTCTACCGTGAGTGATCTCACCTTCCGTTGTGTTTCTGCTTTATTTTGTATTTTTATTGTGTGCGTCCATATTCAACCGTTAAAGATTCTTCTTGTTCTCAGTGTTTTTGGTTAATTGGTTCTTCCGGACATGCCGAAATATTTTGCCTTGTTAAAACGTCTCAGGTTTGTGATAATTTCCAAATTTTCTGAGAGAATTGTTTTTGTTGAGTCGGAGGATTCTCTGGCAGAGAATGCAAAAGGACAGGCCAGTTCCATTAATAGTATAATTGCAGAGGCCACAAAGTAGTTTATGACAAGCGATTGCCATCTGTCTCGGTTTGTTTTTCAGTGTCATCCGTTCTAAATTCTTTTGAATTTCATTTTGAGAACTTAATTATGCTTATGAATGTCTATCTGGGAGATTTTGTAGAATTGACAGCACTTCATATCGCATGTAATCATATTAATTTTGTATATGGTCATGCATTTGGGTTTCAGGGGTTCCTTTGTTGGATATAACATTCAACATGCCTTGTTGGTTTTCTTCATTTTGAAGTTGATATTTTTGTTGTTGTCTTACGTATTGGCATTGGCTAAGAGGTGTATCAATATTACAGATTGTATTTGGTTACCATTGGCAAATTCCCACGAGGAATTCAGTAAATTTTCAATAATTTGGAACTAGGAATTTAGCATTTTCAACTGTCCTAAGGAAATGCAGTCATGAACAATGCTCCCCCTTTTGGAATATGCTACCGAAAAACAACTGACGTGGTCATCTATTTCAAATCATGAAGTTTGTATATTTGAAATGAATTTTATATGACTTGATTTATAACACTTAAATATAATTGAAAATTTATTTTAACTCCAATAAATTTATTCGACTCGACTCGACTGGACTCAAATTTCGTTTCACTCAATTTGATTCGCTAAAATTTCAAATTGAGTTTAGTTGATAAAATAGGACTCGTCAACTCGGCTAATCTGAATTTTTTTTCACTTGATTTGACTGATTCAATTGAGCGCTCACCACTAGCCGAAGCAATATAGTTTACCAGTGAATTGGAGGATTCTCATAGTGACTGTTATTAGTTAATCGATTGTCGTAAACTTTTCTAGGAAGCTTGATTTTCAAGGGATGCTCTGCCAGATTATCAAACTTATTCACTTTCCTTTTAAGTTCATTTATTTTATTTCATTTTGAAAACTCCATTTTTAGCTCCAATTTTTTCTTAAAATATTTTGCATTATTCTCCAAATTCAGTTTATGCAATCTAGAATTTTAACTGGTAATGTTGGATTCTCCTTTCAGAAGTTAGAAGCATGTTGAAGATCCTTCTACTTGTTACTTATGCTGTTATCAAGGTTTTTGATGCAATGTATTTTAGCAGGAACTATGCCGACGGCTTTCAGGCCTCAATGGAGATCATACAGCTCGAAGGTAGATTTGAAGAAGCTTAGGCCAATGATACTCAACAGAATAGAGAATCGAGCCAAGGATTATCCGGTGTCTGGAATGATTCCGGTGGCACAAGAGGTTCTGAAGGCCAGAGAACTGCTTTTTCAAGGAGTCTTCACCCTTCTCAAACTATTCCCTGTCGTTGCCTGCAAGTAAGTGCCCCCCACATTTCCTTTATTCAAATACACCCAATCCAGTTTTGCCTTATTTTCCATGCATGAAGTAATTTTTAATTTCTGCTAGACTTAAGTGCTATAGCATGTGCATCGAAGACTACGAAGTGATAACACATTTGGAAATTTCTCTGCTTGTTGATAATCGCAAAACAAGCTTTAGAAATACACTCCTTAGATGTCTGTGGGAAGGCTCAAGTGTAAATACATTGACTTTTCAAGTGATTCGTACAAGTTTATCCGTAGACTAGTGTTTAAATGCTAGCGTATTCTCAAGGTAGATTTGATATTCCTCTTTCCAGTGGTGCTTTCATATGAGGGATGAAACCACGGTGACCTTACTGCCCTCTAATTTGCTGGAGTAAAATCATGCTATGTTTACCCTAAGGTAATAATGGAAGTGCAATGCTGACTCCACTATGGACTGTAGAATGCCTCCACCATTTTAAGGTATATTATGGTGAAGACAGAAGAATCTTACTCATTTAACTGCCCTAATGTTAGGCTTTTGTGATTTGCTTGTTATCTACGTATATTAGCTCCAAATGCTTGCAGGGAAGTATTTTATGCAAATTGGTAAAGTTTGGTTACTATACAAATCAACCCTAATTGCTATAATATTGTCCTGGAAGTTGGACTGGATCCATGTTTTAGTTGCAAGTACCAGGATAAAGAATTTGGTTATTTTAGTCAATGTATCTATCATAGAGACAAGTTTAGTAATTGTTAATTAATTAAACATGGAGAAATGGGATTCATAGGGATATGGTGGATTGTTGACTCCTTAGCCTAAATGGACATGGAACTTGGGTGAGTATGAACCAAACTGTTGAAAGATGTATGATTTCCTTTGTTTTCTAGTGGACTATGTTTATCCATGTTCTGCATCTTTCTGCTGCAAAGTGGACTTGCTTCTCGTTTCTGCAGCCTGTTCCATTTCATTCACAAACAACAATGGACAACTGTAATGCTACTTTCTTTTGTTGTCACTTGTTGGTGAATAGATTCATTTGTATGATGCTACCACTCTGATTTTAAGAAAAAAAATAGAACATGCATTTAGAACAATTGAAAATAGCAACTTTATTTTGCTCTCACAAGTGAAATACCTCTCTCTCTCTCTCTCTCTCTCTCTCTCTCTCTCTCTCATATTTGGATTGAAATTTTAGATGGATAGTTATGTTTGCATTTGGTGGAGTCTACAGCTTTTCATGATAGATGAGAGTAGAGAGGAGACCTTTGTCTCCATAAAGAAATTTCTCCAATTTTACTGCATTACTCTAACCTCTCTTCAGCAAATATTACCCACCAAAAAAAAAAAAAAAACTCTTCGATTGATATAAATCCTTGCAGGTTCTGTCCAGAAGTATACATTGGTGAGAAAGGTCATTTAATCCAAACTTGCTGTGGATACAAGCGCATTGGAAAGAATCGGGTTCATGAATGGGTCCGTGGTGGTTTGAATGATATACTTGTCCCTGTAGAAGCATTTCATCTACACAACATGTTTCAAGGTGTTATCAGACACCAGCAAAGATTTGATTTTGAACGTGTTCCTGCAGTTGTGGAGCTATGCATGCAAGCAGGGGCTGATGTAACCGATGAAATTTTGAGCTCTGGTTCATTAACTGCTGATGAATTTTCTGGTGGAATTAGCGGAATTGAGTCTTTGTCAGATGATGATTTAAGGGTGATAGCAAATGGTACCTTGAAGGCATGGGAGACACTTAGATCCGGCGTTAAGAAGCTGCTATTAGTCTATCCGGCAAAAGTTTGTAAACATTGTTCTGAAGTTCATGTTGGGCCATCCGGCCATCGAGCTCGGCTTTGTGGAGTATTTAAATATGAGAGTTGGCGTGGAGCCCATTTTTGGACAAAGGCAAAGGTCAATGACTTGGTCCCTCCGAAGACTGTGTGGCGGAGACGACCTCAGGATCCAATAGTGCTTTTGAATGAAGGTCGTGATTACTACGGGCATGCACCAGCGGTTGTGGATCTGTGTTCACAGGCAGGTGCTATTATTCCTAGTAAGTATTCGTGTATAATGAAAGTGAGTGGTTTACCTGCACCTATTCAAGTTTAGCCTTTTGTCTTGCAAGCTAAACCTCAAGCTGGTGTTGGTTTTAGAGTACATCATATATTCAAGTGAAATTGATTTCTAGTCCATATATACAATTTCCGGCAGTAATGCCATTATTTATTCAACAGTTTAGTCTCTTATATGTCATTTATTATGCTGCTTCTCTGCAATCAATCTTGTTGGAGTTCCCATCTGGTATTGTTCCTTTTCTTTTGTCTTTTGCATTTTCACCAAAAACAAGAATTTTATGGCTTTACTCTACATCCAAGTGATGAAGCCGCCTGTTTGCAATTCGGGCTGATCTGATTCCAAGTATTGTTTAAATAAAAAGCTTTTTATTTAAACCCAATTAAAAATATTAATAAAAGAATTTTTTAGTATTATTTTAAACGGTAAAATGAGCTCTCGGCTTGATCCAGGTTGGGATGGGAATGATTTTTCACGTATTATGCGCGGTTTATGAACATACCTCTGATTTTAAGATAAGACTGTGGACATCTATATTATAAACTTAATCCATAATTAGTTGAACCATTTGCATCTATGAAAGTTCATTTATATGTTCTAACTTTGAATGTCTTACTGTTATCTTATTCATTTTTCTTTCCAACGTACCATGTTGCCTTTCATAGTTTAAAGAGTAAATACAAAAGTTATTTCTTCCAAAGCTTGACATTTTTTTTCCTTTTGCAAAAGAGTTTGCAGTTTGAAAACAAAAGGGATTGTAGATATTGGAATACGAATATTGTACTTATCAAATGCTATTTTTAAGGATGATTGTATATACTAATTAGATTATGCTTTAGATTCAAATAATATATATATTTTTTAAATGTCCATTGAAATCGGTGTTGCCATTAACAAATAAATTAAGAATTTTGTTAATTTCTATTGAAATTAATGTTGCCATTATCAAATAAATAAAAAATAGAGCAACATAACTATACCTGTCCAAGGGTTGTATTACCTGTTCGATTTTTAATTTGGTTCAACTTTGTTCGAATTAGTATTCAGTAATAAAAAAATTTTTCAATTACATTTAGTTATAAATATATAAATATTAATATTATAATAAAATTTAAATATTTTTCAAATAGTAAAACATAATTTCGCGTTTGGCTCAAACTTAGGTAAGTGATAAAAAAATTCAAGTTACGGCTCAGTCCAATTTGGCAATAGGTCTAAAAATAAAAGTTATACATGCGAGGTTAAAAAACTACGTATCTCATTTATTAAGTTTTTATTCTTTAAATAAACACGCAAGACATATAACAGTGTTTTAACTTTGCTTATAAAATTAGAAAACTTTATTGCTAATATACTTGATAATTACTATACAAATAAAAACTAAAGTCTAAAAATATAACAAAAGTTTAGTACGTTAGACTGTGTTTACAAGGGACTAACCTTAGCCCAGGAGAGTCTCAGGCAAGGTGAACACATGATGATAAGGCGATTCGGTGTTGAGAAGATTGAAGAAGAGATAAATGTGAGATCCATCTTGCACCCCACAATCAACAAGCGAAGCTCCATCTTCTTCTTCAGTTATAAGTCGATTTTGGTCGTTTTTACGATCAACGATCAAGATCATACGATCCTTTGCCAAATTTTCCCGAGCTTCGATCTCTTTCTTCAGGTCACCGACCGTGGCATCGTCGCCAACTTCAACGTAGAAGAGGTTTCCGGTCAAAATCTCAACCACCACCTTCATGCTTTCTTTGCTATCTGGCTTTCATTCAACAACAAATTTATAATATAAGAGTTTTCAAAGCAATTTACATGTTCATGTTAGCTACATTCTCGGTAGTTAGTTTTTTAGCATGCTTTTGATATGAACACTTAATTCTTCCCCATGCAAGTTTCTAGGGAAAAAAATCTTGAGATATTATTGCTTTTATTAATGGATCAATTTACATTAATGTAAAATGAATTAGTTTTACTTGTTTTTTTTATAATTTTTTATATAATTAACATTTTAATGAATCAATTATTATATTTAATAATACAATCATGCTTTTCATTCACCTAAAATTTCAAATCAATTTAATGATTAAATATTAAACAAATAATTAGATATTTTTAATTTATTCAAAACTCTACATATATGATTTATGTAAATAAAGCTTGAAATACAATAACATGATTAAATAAATATAAATCCGAGCAAATTGACTAAAAAAATAGATTTATCTGAGGGTTGGGTTACCTAGGGTTAGGCCTTGAATAGGTCTTTTATCAATTTGGGTTGGTCCAAATTGATATTTAATAATTAATTTAATTTTAATTATAAAATATATAAATATTGATGTAAAAATAATTTATTAAATTTTTATTCATTATGATCAATGAAATGGGTAATATGGATAGGTTGGGCTGAGTTCGAAACCAAGCAAAACATTTTAGATTTTTTCAGAGTTCACGAATACCTTTACTATAAAATAACAGAATGAAAAATAAAATTACAAATACAATTAGGCGAAAATCTCTAGAAATTTATCATGCTATTAAGGCACTAAGTATTAAAAGGCGTTCAACATAGGTATATTCATAAAAATTCAAGTAAAAATAATTTCTTTTAAAAATGAAAAGAAAAAAAAAGCCTCTATTAAAAAAATTATTAAAGAACTGTTTGACATATTATTCTTTTACGTGTAAGATATACATAATTATCATGGTGTTCATTTAACAATTAAATAATTTATTTTTATAGAAATATATTTAAAATAAAAACACTTTAATTTTTTAAATTCATTTATAAAATTAAAATTTTTCACATTGACATGATTTTAGTTAATAATCGAATACATTAACCCTAATATTAAAGCATAAACTGACGTTATATTTGGCCACCTTAATGAATAGCACAAAGGCAATTCTCTAAATGATAAGTAGATAAATACAAACTAATAACTTCTATTAATCAAAAGTCCAAAGTAAAAATATTTACGAGTCAATTCAGATTGAATTAAGTTAAATAATGAAATGATTATTGATTTAGATTGGATACGTATCAAAACTATATTTCATTATTTAAAATATATTAAATTATTAAAAATTTTATTATTAATTTTTATATATTTTATAATTAAATTTAAATAATTTTTTATTAATTAAATAATAAGTTAAACTGAATTAGATCAATTTAAGTTTTTTTAAAAAAATTCTTATTTTATATTTACTTAATTCGAATCAGACGCATCAAACTAGAAGAATAATTTGCTGTGTGAGCAAATCTATTTTGGAAAAGTACCCAAGTAAAGTTGCAACATTCAACCCATAAGAAAAAAAATAATAATAATAACTATAACATTTAGAGGAAAAAAGAAAAGAAAAGAAAAGAAAAGAAAAGGAAGAAAGCCTACCTCTTTCAATTCCAAAGCTATTATATTGGAATTCCACAGCCATGAAATAACCTTGATTTGAGATAAGAAAAAGAAAATAAAGCCAATTTCTTCTATTTCAGAGCTAAGTTAAAATGTTTGGATTCTATTTTCTTTCGTTTCTGAATTCAGCAATATATATATATATATATATATATATATATATATAAAGAGAAGGGATCAGGTTTGTTAGTACAAAACTAAATTAATGTTGTAAAATTTCATAATTTTTTATAGAATCATTATTTTAACTAATCGGATATTAAATTTAGTAATATAATTATACTCGTTGCGTACATAAAGTTTTGAATATATCCGATATCTCTATCATATTAGTCAAAAATACTATTGTTTAATATATATTTAATGATTAAAAGTTTTGTTATCAAAAACATTAATTAAGTATTTTTAATTTACTCAAAACTCGATGTTTATAAAATACGATCACCAGATTAAATAAATATTAAATATAAATAATATAAGAAGTTATGAAAGTCTTACACTAAAGTAATTGAATTTCTCATTGTAAAATAATTTTATTAATATAATAATTATAAAAGTTCTCAAAAAAGAAAAAAAATCCTTTCAATTAAGGTAGGACCTTATCAAAAATGTTTTTTTTCCATAATTGTTTTTTATTGTGAATTTTATATTCTTGCCATTAAGCCTATACCTTTTAGAGAATGAACGTAAATTTGCCAACGATATGCATTGATTATATATACATATATATAAATACATATATTCATATTTATCTCTGAATTTTTTTATTTTTATTTATAATAATTATAAAATATTTGATTAAATTAATATTACGAGTCAATTAATATCAATTCGTTTAGAGATAATTATGAAAAAAGTAAAAAATTATTATAAAAATATAAATTGAAAAATGCATATGTCTTCTCACTAAAAATCTCTCACTAAAAAGACTATTCACCTCTTTTTAATGTATTAGCCTCTTTGAAAATATATAATTAAAAGAATCATTTATTAAACTAATGTATTTTGATTTTTTTATCCTTGAAAGTAAAGACGGTGAAATAAATTTGAATTCAAAAATTTTTCTTAAAAAAATTACGTTAAATTTGATTAAATCCGATTTGATTAATAAAAATCAAACACTTAAACATGAAAACTTCAAAGTTGAAATGATTCAAGCTCGAAACTGACCAAACTTGAAATAAATCAAACCTAAAATGATCTAAACGTAAATACAAAACAATATGAGCAAATACATCAAACATTTTAAATGATTAAATTTTGACTAATTTTGATCCATAAAGCCAAGTTTCCACTATGTTAAAAAAAAGCCCTTTAGAATTGCTTTTGGGATTAAAATTTAAAAAGCCTCAACAGCTACGTTTTTAGTCAAAAATAATATTAAACAAATTGGTTTTTGAGATAAAGTTAGCGAAGGCTTGAATTTGGAAAGCAACCTTTTGTTTCAAGTTCAAAAGCTCCAACAGCTACAATGTGGTATTTTTGAAGTTGGTCTGCAAACCTTTGTAGATGAAAAGATTATATGACTCTCCATTTTTTCTTTCACTTTTCAACATTATATCCATTTTAAATATTTCACGACAATGTCGAATACTTTAAAATTTCAAATCAATATTTTAATAATAATCTTTCAAGCACTTTCCGAACACATTTTTTTCGAACCAAACTTATTTGAACTCATACTTTTTATGTTAGTGATATTAAACTACGCCTAAAATCACTTTATATTTCTAAAATTTTTTATTTCATAAATGTCTTTTTAAATATTTTGATTCCTAATAAGATTTTTCATAACAATATCAAATGTTTAAAACCTTTAACTTTACTTTAGATATGATTATGAATTAATTTTTAAGCTTCTTTTAAACTTAGGTATGCTTTATTAAATATGTCATTGATGCATTTAGTGATTCAACATGTCATATATAATTTAGAATGCATTTTTCTTGTACTTTTTTAACATGTTATTTATTTATTTTCCTAAGTTATTTGTTTTAATTATTATTTTTCCATCATGATTAATATATCATCCAAGCTGCCAACCTAGCTTTTATCTTTTATCTCCATTTTTTTTTGTTTAATTAAGGTTGTAAGGATGTGATCTTTGGTCATTGAAACTAATGTTAAGTTTGGATAGATGTTAGTAAAGAGAAAAAGGAAAAGAAAAGAAAGTAAGGGTTTTAAAGGAAAGGAAAGGATGCATATTTTCTTTGTTTTGGATAATTTTTTTTTTATATTTTTAATTTACCCATAACCTCAAAGCCATATCTAATTAACTCACTTAAGGATAACATTACACAATTAAGCTTTCTTAAACTCGCAATCTCCAAGAGCCTATTAACAGTATCATATCAATTTAGCTAGTACTCATCAGCTTGGATAATTAAAATGTGTTACGGAAAAGAAAACAAACCAATATTAGACTCAATCATTTGGTTAAAAGGTGAAAAGGAAAGAAAAATATGCACTTTAATATATATTTTTACTAATAAACTTTTAATAAAATAAAATAACAATATAAATATTCTTCATCAAAATTATAAAAA